>CM053783.1:214722552-215322552 GCA_028749045.1 Cupressus sempervirens
CTAGCCCTATTAATGGTTATACAATATACTATTAAATGTGACTTTGTTAAAGGATTAAATCACCCTATTAGGAGTGGTCTTCTTATAGGACTTTAGAATATTCCATTAGAATGTCATCTTCATTAAAGGACTTACAAAATGATTGTTAGATCAACCTTGATTAAAGGATTTTGGATTGATAAAATGGTTAGAATGCAATGGTAGTTTTAATATTTAAAGTAAAACTCACTTTGCAAATTCATATCTCTATTTTCTCATCTTTTGGTTCATTTTCTGGCCTCCATACATCTACATCACTAATCTACTTGGCACCTCCTCAAGCAATCACAATTTACAAACTCTTAACACTTCACCTTTGTTGTCTTCCTCGTCGGAGCTTTTCTTTAATATTACCAATCAACAATGAAATTGACCTTAAAATTCATTCCATAGGCATACTTAAATAGGAAAATTTGATATTGTATTGCTTAAACATCACCGTCAATCTTAGGGTTAGGTTCGATTCATTGAATCCTTCCATATTTTATTAGAAATCTAAATTGGGAAAGTAAACTTTGAGGAGGGGGGGTTTGAATCATTTGTTCAAAAATTTAAGCATAACATCATTCACCACACATCCATCTCACAATATGCATGTAAACTTAAATATCTACCTAAACATATTCATCTATAGCATGGAATCAAATAAACAATCAACACATGTATGACACAAGATATTTGGTTGCCGAAAAACCCTCCAATGAGAAGATAAAAATAGGGTAGGGATGACACCCAAAAATCTTTACTACTATAGTTGTAAAGTGTATCCAATAAAGGTTACAATGTTTGATCATAAACTATGGTCTATCCTATGAAAGATTTTCCCTATTAAAGGCTTACAAGATTGTTAGAACATACCCTATTAAAGGATTTCAACACCCTATTAGAAGTGTGCATGATTAAAAGACTCAAAACTTACAATGAAGTAAGCACCCTGTTAAATGATTTATAAAAGTATGATAGGACTACTCTATTAAGAGATTTAATTTATTCACCTACTAGAATGTCTTAGAAATAATCTTGTGGTTAGAACTATGTTTCTAGATAATAGATCACCTCTTTGCATGTATCCTTGATGCTCTCTTATCAAATGTATCACTTTTGTCCTCTAAATTCTTTCCTTTATTCTCCTCTAACTAATTCTACAATTTAAAACTTGATTGAAAACTCCTTAGCAATGATGAATGTTCTATTTGTACATGCAAAATTCTCTCTTCACACATAATATTCTAGGGTTTGTCTTCCTTAAGAAGACCTAGATGACTTAGGGTTAGGTATGAATCAATGATTATGATTTATCCATTTTTCTTCTTAATCCATCCATATAATTGATTGGTTGCATTTATTACATAGGTATCCTCAATATAGATTCATTCTTATCATCTAGAATTGCAAAACAATCCTTAAGTTGTCTCAAAAATGGTTTACATAGAAGTTTTACCATTACAAACAACTATGTCCAAAACTAATTCACTTGGCAATTTAAGTCTCTGATGCTCAACACACATTGTATCTTCAATGTTGTAACTCAGCCTCCGAATGACTCAGCATCCATTGATCACTTGGCATCAACTGTCTTCTTGGAACTTGAGTGATTCAACACTTACTAGTTACTCAGAACATACTATATATCTCGCTCAATATACACTATTTGACAACTTATGCTCGACATACATTATTTGTTCAGCATTAGCTAAGTTCTATCTTGTGAATGACTTAATTGTATGGTCACTAAACCAATATGAGATTAACAATCTTCCCCTTTAATATGAGTGGCAAAAACACTTGGTCATGCTTGAATAACCTTATAATTATAAATTATGCCCATCCTATTGAGCGCTCAAAATTTCTCATGCACGTTGAACTGAAACGTCCTTAAGAGTCACTAAATGCCATAGGGTAGTGATCTTTGATGGGGCATATCTTAGAGAACTTGTGAGGTATGGATGTGATTTGAGGTGCTATAGGACCATTGTACAAAGCCCTATAATAAACTCTCTCACTTTTTGGAGATATTATTCCATTTTGATTTTGCGACATCATCTCGGGTAATGCTGAAACTTGTAGTGTTGGCCAGTACAAAGTTTTCAACTGGCGAATCTCCCTCACCATTCATCCTAGGATCAAACTATCTATTCTATTAGCTCCAGATGGCGAGAAAAACACTAGCTCCAAGCTTCTTTGATCCCATTGAGTGCTCAAACATTCTCAGGCACATTGAACTGAATCGTCCCTAAGAGTCATTAAATGCCATAGGGTAGGAATCTTTGACGGGGCATATCTCGAAGCTCATGTGAGGTATGGATGCAATTCTAGGTGCTATAGGAACATGTTGTAGAGACCTACAATAACCTCTCTCACTTTTTGGAGATCTAATTCCATTTTATTTTGTGATGCCATCTCGGGTGATGCCAAAACTTGTAGTGTTGGCCAGTACAAAGTTGTGAACTGCCAAATCTCTCTCACCTTTCTTTGTGGGATCAAACTCTCTATTCCATTAGCTCTAGGTGGCTAGGTAAACACTATCTCCAAGCTCCTCTCATCTCATTGAGCACTCAAACATTCTCAAGCATGCTGAACCGAATCATCCCTAAGAGTCACTAGATGCCATAGGGTAGATATCTTTGACTGTGGCAACTGGATATGTCATCTTATCCAATGATGGAGACTCATGATAGAAGGTAAAGGGGTGGTCATACACCTCATTTTGAACATGTTATTTTTTTATGGTAATAAGGTAATACTTGTTTATAAGGTCAAGGAACTTGAGGTCACCTATAAACCCAAGTTGCCTTAGTCCTAACGATTTTTCTTTTTTTGTTGGTTTTGTTAATAAGTTGACTCAATAAGTGTTTTGAGAGTTTTCAAACCTTATATAGGTCTTATGCATTACCAAAAACCACTTGGTTAAGTTCTAGGAAGAGGTAGTACAAAAATTGCATTTTGCAATAAAAGTTGTTGACAACTTTTTGGCAAGTTTAGCAATTAAATTAATGTTGTAACCAATAACACCAACTAGTAATTAGTTGGAATGGATGTCAAATGATGAAAATAAACTCTATGAATTTAGAGGAGGCATAAGGTGTTGGTGATTATTATGTTTTTTTTATATTGCAAGGAATCACTGTTGATGTTAAACTTGTATATAGGATCATTGAGTTATTGTCAAATATCATTACTTCCTCTTTGGAACAACAAACTTGTACTTTGTCGGAATGAAATACAAATTTAGCTACATGTTATCATTGAATGGAGTTACTGGAAGATGTTAAGGATATTCTTGGTTATCTTAATAGCCATTTCATGGGTTTGAAACATAATCACTTCCCTTTGTGAAGAGTTGTCCAAAAATCAACAAATTACATGTTGTCGCAAAGAAAATACAGTCATAGAATATTGGAAGATTGTTTTCACTCATAGGATGTTGAAGAATCTCTTCAAAGGATGGAATAAACGATAGACTAAAGTTTTTGAGATATTTATTAGGTGCTCCTTGAAGTGTCTAAGATGTTAGTTTGAAGGAAGAAGTTGATTATACTCTATTTCTCAAATTTTCTCATTTTTCCTTTATTGCTTCCCAAGTCTTGAATAGGGAAAGTGATCAAGTAGTTTTGTGAAGTTGGGTAGAAGTTTTTTCAATGTTGTAACTAAGTTGGAAAGAGTCTTTGAAGACACTTAGGAAGGTGGGAAAGGTAGTTTTCCTTAAAAATATTCTTGTTGGGAATCCATTAGCTTTTGGTGTGAGCACTCTGCATTAAATTGGAGGCAATTTACATTAAAATAAAATATATAAAATGTACTTAAAATGTAAACAAGAAAAAAAGGATATCTATCATGATAACAAATAATGTCATGCATGAACAAACATATCATATATTAACCAATAATTTCATAAGTCTAATAATGTCATGTATCAAATATATGTCATACATGAAATATAAAATGTCATATATACATCAAATGTATATTGAACATGTTCATTGACATAAAATTCAACATATATGTCCACTAATGCCTATATATGTGTGTCTATAAACTATATATTCTCCTTCCCATGAGGGGAAGGCAACAAATCCCTAGAGGTCTTCGGTCATTGTGTGGAAGGAGATAATGGGGATGATTGGGTCTTCCTCACAGGCTTGCTCATCCTCTTGTTTAGGCTCTTCTTGATCTCGAGCTGATACAAACAAAGTAGATATGAATCAATGATTATTATATATTGAAATCAAATATATGTACACACAAAATTAATTATTTTCTTACTGCCATCAAATAGTTATTTTGTATGTCCACCTCAAAGGTTTGCAAATGATCAGGTGTAATAATGCCCTACAATAATTCAATCAATATAATCACTTATAAATAACATTAGAAATTTTGATGCTGACTATTATAAACAACAACTAAAACCAATAAATTCTTTCATACCTTGGTCAATGGCTCTGAACTAGCCAGATCGCTGCAGCAACTCCACGATTGATGGACTGGTTAAGAAGAGGAGTCTCAGACGTCAATAGCTGCATGCCATATAATACAATTTACATGTAACATGAAGCATAAAACAAATATAATCAAATGAATTAAATTAACATGAAATAAATGTACCTCTACGAAGTTCATATCATTCGTAGGCTCAGAGTTTTTGTGAATGTCGATGTCTAGTAAAGAGCTGATGCACATGCATTTTTTTTTTGTCAATCCTTCATATGATTACTTAATAAATAAATGTATTAATTTAAATGATTAAATCAATACCTAGCTCTTGACTCATCAACGAGATGAAAAATGGGGTTGGGGAATCTGTACAAGGGCCAACAACACTCTTACCTTAAATTTTGAACAATGTCAATACATTCTAATTAATTAGCCATTCGCTACACATACAAAATGTGATCAAATTAGTTTATTATAATTGTAATTTATCTATATGTCAATGCCAAATGTGTCATTAAAGAACTCATCAGTGACTAGCCCATCATCCATACTATCTCTAGCATGACTGCCAAATGTACATAAGGATCCACATAATGTGCACATGTGACCACAATGCACAGAAGACTCCTCCTCAACTAATGGACTAGTGAAATGAATGAGGGTCTGCATCAAAGCATTGATAGTCCCTAGAGTGTTGGTCTCTACATGTTCCTTCACAACTGAAGGAATAATCACATGCTCACCTTGTGGCTTGACAATAGGTGCCCTAACTACATTAGGGTCATGATGTGACCCTGACCTCTCAAGTGATGACCCCCTACCTCTACCCCAAGATTCCAATATATCAAAATAATTGGGGATCTCCCCAAGGAAAAATTCACATTAATTTTTTTTAAAGAAATAAATTAAAACCTCATGATTATTGCAAGGAGGGGCATCAAAGACCATCGACCATCTAATCTAAAAGTTATTTCTAATACCATCATGTATGCACTAGTGGATGGGGAACCTTTTAGTTGTATGTTTAATAATATCTTGTTCTCCAAGCTTTTTAAAAAATGCACAAATGCTACCTTTTTCTATTTCCTTTTTTTTTTTACATCTTGATATGATAATTTTTTTGCATAATATCTTCTTTTTTCATCCTTCTTAACACACCAAATATCCAACTGACCACTAACAAAAGCTACATGGGTCATAACGGACTTGAGGGAGGATGCCAATTGTGTTCTCATCAAATTGGTATGTCCACAAGCTTTCAACCTACCAATGAGTGCTTTTAATTTATTTTTCCCTTTCTCTATTTCATTCATTACGTTGTCTTGGGTACTAGGAGGAGGTCTTCCAATCGGTATAGGTTTAGGATTTTCTTGCTCTTGTTATGGAGGGTTTTGATTTTCATCTTGTGGAGGATTTTGATTTGGATTTTGTGGAGGGTTTTCATTTTTATTTTATTGATCTAGTTGGGGATTATGTAGTTCATTATTCACATTTCCTAATAAGAAACCAATTACAATCTAAATAAATAAAAAAGTTTAAAGAAAAAATGAAAAAACCTACAAAAAAATGTAAAAACTTACGAAACAATGCAAAAACATATAAAACAATGCAAAAAAGAGAGTAGAAAACATACAACGTGATCTCGATCTTGATCTCGACGACAAGGAGGCAGGTGACAAATTTCTTTAATGTTTTCAATCTGTGTGTGCAATGTTGAGGAAAAATGCAAAACCCAAATATAATAAAATGGGCCATGGGTTTGCAGCCCATTTATAAAAGTTTTTACTTTTCCAAAGCATGTATATGCTATAGCATGCACATGCTTTGGAAAATTAAAAGAAAATTTGTGTCATGTTTTTAGCACCACAACTTGGTGCACATACCACCTTATCTCTTCTTACATTGTCATATTGTCCATAAATGTCTATTAGTTTGGTCCACATTTCATGACTAGTTGGGCAATCTTTTGCTTCATCAAATTCAACATAACTGAGAGCAGATGCAATATCAATCATCATGATGTTATGATTCTTCTTTTCTGCAATATCTTCAACTGATAATGTTCCATAAGGAGTCTTATATTTAGCATCAAGATATTTACAACCTAAATCATTGATGGTAGCCAAATGTAACTTCATAAGTCCTTGCCATGCTACAAAATTGTCTTTGTTCAACATGGATATCTCTCTTCTGTAAGACATCCTGATCTTTAGCTTAGGTCCTTGAAACCTTCTCTATAAGCACCAAAATCTCTGATACCAATTGTTAGAAATATAAGAGGAGTAACTAAGAGGGGAGGGGTGAATCAATTACTACAAAAATAAATCCCAAATCCCTCTAGATGTTAGTACAAAATAAACTCTGAAAACTAAATATTGCTGATGCTTGGCAAACACATATAAAATGTTGTAACTTGGTAAATACTGAGTATGCTCAGTAAGTACTTAACATGAAAACCTTTGGATGTTATTTTTGATTACTATTACCTTAACTTTAGATGCAAATACATAAAATAAAATAGCATGAACATATTTGACACTAGGATTTGACGTGGAAACCCAATTTGAGAAAAACCATCAACTACAAGTAGTTATTGTTTCCACTCTTCTAAAGCGAGCCTTGTTAGGAGCCAACCCTATTAAAGGTTACAAAACACACTATTAGGTCTAACCTAGTTAAAGGATTTAATCACCTTGTTAGGAGCGGCCTTGTTAGAGGTCTTTAGACAATTCAATAGAACTACCACCTTGTTAGAGGATTTACAATTAGCTGTTAAGCTAACTACATTAAGAGACTTAGATCACTGCTATAATGGTCAGAGAGTAACAATGAGATGACCTGACTTCTGATGCAACTGAATTGCTGAATAGAGATCTCTATTCTAGCTTATACTTGATCCTTCCTGATTGAATATATTTTTTCAGCTCCATAAGGATATTCTACTTATCCTTCTAATTCACATCCTTACTGCATCATTAGATCTTCAAAATCTTCCATGCATTCACACTCTTACATGCTTTCAAATTCTTAACTTGACCTTATACTTATATCATTCATATTGTGAAGTTGTCTCATATACAACTTAGAATAATTAATATTTATCACCTCAGTCGGCTAGAACTAATAGATAAATCAATTAAACTCAATATACCAAAATAAGAAAATCCTTCATTAGCTGACCTTGCTTGGTAGACACTAACTTAGAAATGATTTTCCTGTGTTAACCAAGTAGACTTGGTTAACACTACATATTTGTGGAGATCCTTTGGGAATCGAGTGAGCTTGATTAAAACTGGTTCCATCCAACATTTCCTTCATTAATAGAGTGAGCTTGGTTAACACTCATCTTCTATAAACTTTCCTTTGATGCTCGAGTGAACTCGGTAGACACTGCCTTCTAAACTAGGCAAAAATAGGAATGCTCGATAGACATAGAAAACTATCTTCACTACCTGAGTGAGATCGGCATGCACTGACTAATAATGATATGAAATTTGTGTAACATCAAAGACAATACACAATTAATCAATTGTATCTAACATTTGGTGCCTCATCTACATTGATTTCATAGGAAAATGGCTAGAGCCATCTAACCCTAGGAACAATTGCTTGAGCATAAGTATGATCAAGATCAAGTAGAAAAAAAACATCATCATAATATTTCTCTACTTGTGACCCTGGTATCCTCAGTCTCTATTTCATAGACTTCTTAAAGTCTTCAAAATATATTGTCACGAATGACTCAAAATTTTCTCCAAGTTACTCTATGAACTCTACAATTTGAACTGTAATTGACCTTTGTTGGTCTTCCAAGAAACTTTTCCAAATGAAGGAAATGTTTTCTATGCATATAATAATATATAAACCAATAATGAACTAAATTTTCATGGTGCACTCTTTGACTTTCTTATGGTTCCCAAGTTTTCTGATAATAACTAGAGTTGTAACTTGGCAAGGTCATAAGGGTGATCCTTCTTCACTATCTTGTAGCCCAAATCCACAATCATACAAGACACATTGTTCAAGTTGCTAGATTGAAAGAACTTGTGAGCAATAATTCTCATTGCAAATACAATTAGGGTATCTAAAATTGTGTCAATTGTCATCCCTCTTTTGTTCCATACAATCCCTCTATTCTTCTTAATTACTTCCTTCACATCACTTCATATGGTCCTCGGTCTATCTAGGGTAAGGTACCTTGCTATTCATTGAATGATCCTTTTAGTGATTTTGGTCAAGCCATTTTACAACCATACAAAGTGATCATATATTCTACTCAACACTATCTTAATCCATTCTATTTTGAATACATTTGGAAAATCTAGGGCACAGGTTAACCCTTTTTTCTCTATAATCTTGTTTTCCCCCTTCAACACTCCATTAACACACAGTTTTCCATATAAATCTCTAATTTCCATAGCTCCAATAGTTTCAACCTTAAATGTATAGCAACATCTTACATCTTCTATCATCAATTCATGTGGGTGTATCATCAATAATGCACTAGTTAGATTTCCCTTGTATGTCATCTTCAGAACAGCTCAGAAGAGTGGTTGTTTATCTCGTTTCTTATCAATTAAAAATTTAAAACATTTTTTGCTTCCTTTCTAACAGTAATAGAAGAACTAGATGCCATATCAAATAACTAGAGTTTGCAATAATTTAGACATCATAACTCAGCATAGAATAAATACCTTATAAATATGATGATTGGTAATGAGTAATAGCTTAATCCAATTGACAAAATGCTTGAATCCTTCTTCTCAATTCACCTTATTCTCTTCGCGATCTCTTTGATCTTGAATGAGTGCAAATGAGTCAAAAATTGACCATATAGCCCTTAAAACTCAGTAATAAATGCTTAGTGCTTACATAGCTATAGGCTTGGCTATCATAGAAATTTTAACTCACTTGGTTTACACATGATTTATTTTATTCTTGGAAACCACAATGAGCTTGGCCAATACTATCACTTGAATAGCTCGACACAAATTGAATTTTTTTTATGCTTGGCTACAACATGAAAACTAACAAAACTTATAGATTTCTTCTAGGTTCTAACTAATACATTGCATCTTAATGCATGCATATATACTCTTTTCAAAACTTATATCCTTAGAATTGATGTAAATTATATCAATGCAATATCAATCCCACATACCTTTTTGGTTGCATAGTTGGGGGTGTTGTGATCATCGTATCCATTAGATGAAGTCACCTCATCTGAACTAACTTGATGTACTTCAATCTTCCTTTTTCTTCCATATCTTGCTCATTTGCACTTTGATATTCTCAACATCAATCTTCCCTTTGCCTTTGTTGAATTCACTACTAGATCCTTTTGACCTTGTTGTACAATTCCTACTAATGTGACTAGTCTTCAATCAGCTAAAACATGTAGTTTGACATAGTCATCTACTATAGTCACTTCTAAAATGTGTTCTAATGCAATCCTCAGTGACATGTCCATACTCTTGAAAATGGTGACAATTATACCTTGTATTGTAATCCTAATTGTAGGGTTTTCCATTGTGTTGTCCCTTTGTCTTCTTGTTAGATGTCCACTTGGCATTAGATCTGCATTTGTATGCTCTATGTCCATAACTCTAACAATTATGGAAATATCCTTCAAATCTTTGTGTTCTTGTAGTCTTGATCCTAAATTCATGTTCCTAATATCCTTACTTGTTTCACTTATGATAGTTACCCATGAACTTCTGCTTAGGGTTCTGATTTTCATTGTTGCTCTTTCAAAAATTTCCAATATGACCTATCTTTCCATAATTATGACAAGTGGGTTTGTAATTCTTACCTTTGTTGCTTCTTTGTTCACCACTTTTAGATTATTCTCCTTCCTCAGTACTGATGTATACTAATCTATTAGTATCATTGTTAGATCTAGGAGATCTCATCAATTTCTCAAAGTACTTTATGGCTTCATTAGGTCTGTTGAAAATTTTCAGCAAATTATTTTTCTCTTTTTAGATCATTTCTTAGTCATTCATTTTGTAACTTCAAGGTTGTGATCTGAATGTCCTTACCAATCAATTTATGATTGACAATCATCACTTGATTCATTGTTTCCAATTGCATACTAGAAATCTTATGTACCTCTAACATCTTTTCTTCCAGAATTTTAGTCAGTATCCTTTTGTCATCTTCAATCATGACTTTGTCTTCCTTGGCTTTCTTTTTTTTGCTCGCTGACCTCACATAGAAATACTGATTGGACTTCTTGTTCTATCTTAATATTTTTGACCTCTTCAGTTAGGGCACCATTTTTTTCCATCAGATCGACAATTATTGTATTAAATTCACTTGAGTTTCCTTCTGCAAATAATTTAGTAGTGTCTTCCTCTTGGTAATGTCTATCATTCTCCTCAATAGTTATCTCTTTAATGACCACTTCAATTCATTTCTTGCTTTATTGAATTGATGTAGGGCAAGTTGAATTTCAATCTTATGGTTCTCAATGACCTTTCCCAACTTGTAGACTTCCATCTTCAAGATCTTTCTTCAATGTTGCAAATATTTCCTTTTTAGAGAAGAAGGCTTTGATACCAATTTTTGGAAATACAATAGGGAAAGTAAACTCAAAGAGGCGGGGGGTGGTGAATTAGTACTTCAAAAATTTATCCATTAAAATATTCACCACACATCCATCTCACAATTTGCATGTAAATTGAAATACCAAACTAAGCATGCTCATCCATAACATGAAACCAATAAATACTTAACATACATATGACACAAGATATTTGGTTAACCAGAAACCCTCCAATGAGAAGGTAAAACTAGGGTGGGGATGACACCCACAAATCTTCACTACTGCAGTTGTAAAGTGTATCCAATAAAGGTTATAATGTTTGATCATAAATTATGATCTACCCTATGAAAGGCCTGCCATGTTAAAAGCTTACAAAGATTGTTAGATCTTAGCTTGCCATGTTTTTTCTCTTAGCTCTCTCATCCTGATGATGGATCATTGAGTATGATCCGAGACATTGATGCTGTCAAACTTACATACAATGTCACCTAGAAGTATAAATATTGAATAGCATGGATTATGGAAATCTGTTACAATTAATTAGATCTTACCCTGTTAAAGGATTTCAACACCCTGTTAGAAGTGTGCTTGGTTAATAGACTTTAATTTACAATGAAGTAAGCATTCAGTTAAGAGATTTATACAAAATTCTGCTAGAACTTCAAAACCTATTAAGGCTACTCTATTAAGAGATTTTACTGATTCACCTAGTAGAATGTCTCAGCCTTGATCCTTGGGTTAGCACTTATTTGCTAGATAATAGATCATCTCTTTCCTAATGTATACTTGATCCTCTCTGATCAGATGTATCACTTCTATCCTCTCTACTTTCTTTTATTCTATCTAATTGATTCTACAATTCATATTTCAATTCACAACTCCTTAGTCCACATGAATGTTCTGTCTATGAATACAAACTTCGCTCTTTTCTCTTTTTCACTCTTACAACTTTTTAGGTTTTTCCTTCCTTAAGAAGGCCTAGGTGACTTAGGGTTAGGTAAGAATCAACAATTTATGATTCACCCATTTTGCCATGCTTAGTCAATCTGATTGGTTGCATGTACTACATAGGGATTCTCAATATAGATTCATTCTTATCATTTAGAATCACAAAAAAATCCATAAGTCAGCTCAATAATAGTTTACATAGGAGTTTGTGCCATTACAAAAAACTATTTCAAAAAATATTTACTCAACACTTAAAGCCTCTAATGCTTAGCATCCACTATATCTTTAATGTTGTAATTCATCTTTTGAAAGACTCGACATCCATAGTTCACCTGCCATATACTAACTTGTTTTTCACTAGAGTGACTTAGTACTAATTGTCTGCTTGGCACATACTGGTGCTTGGAACATACTATATAATTTTCATGACTTGCTATGTAGTCACTCATATGTCCAAACTAATATAAGATTAACAGATAACCCCATAAAGAATAGGTGAGGCCTAGAACTATGAGCATATTTGATTATCAAACATACAATACCACATTCATATTGACCCAATAGGATTGTGAACCTTGGTGATGACAATAATGCCGCTACACTAAATAAACACAATAAGTGGTGAGCACCAATGATGTTCCTTGAAGTTAATATTAAAGGAGTTAGTTACATCTTTCAAAAAATTAATTCAAGGCAAGCACTAATTGAAAATATTGGTTTGACCATAGATCATATTTTTAAGAACCATTAAAACATACCCTCTTATGAGAAAATAAACCAGAGTTTGATTGATTTTAATTGACAAAAGATCTAGAAAATAAAAAAATGCAAATGGAACCCACAAGAGAAGTAATGGATAAATTTAATTTTGGGCGAATGTTCTAAAGGTAATCTAGGTGCCACTAGAATAGAAGGTATTATTAGAGATCGTAAAGGTAATATTATCATTGAATTTGTTAAGTTTTAGGGCATATAGTCTAATAACTATGTTGGGGCTATAGCAATATGGTTGGGAATAAAAACATTCTAGGACTTAGAAGCTGATAATATTGAGTTGGAAGGAGACTCAAAGCTTATAATTCATACCTTTCTAAACAAAGCCAAATTCCCTTGGAGAATTTCTCTAGTTATCATCGATTGTAGAAGACATCTCTTATCTTTTAATAATGTTGTTATTAAGCATGGGTAAAAGCACAAACCTATGTCACCCTTTTGTAAAGGAAAAGGCTAACAAAAGTATAACTATTCACCTTCAATGACATAAAATTAGTATTATTATTTTTAATTTGAAATGAAGTAAACTAGTGAAATGTGTAGAAATGTATGAATTTTAGGAATATAACTTTTAATAATTATTTGGAATAAGAATTGATATATTTTCCTAATTTTTATAGATAATATTTTAGGTGTTCAAAATTAGGGGTCTAGTTCTCACCACAAAACTATATGGAAATAAAATTATTTCTCTTTGATCTTAGACTATGTTATAGATAACATATATATCTAGAATAATAAAAAATAAAATTTGGCCTTAGACCTATATTTTCTCTTTTATATCGATTGAAATTTCAACTCACTTGAAATTGATAGTTTTCATCTCCCACCAGATTTTTCAAAGCAAATCTATTCTAACTAGGAGAAAAATTATACATTCTAGAACAGGACTCTCTCCTCTAGAATTTTATATAATTTTAGGATTTTTTTGATATGATTTAATATTTTTTTCTTTCTCAAAACCAACATCTTTTCGAGTGTTAAAATATGTGGTTGTCGATTTTTTAAATTATAATATACTATATCTAATCAAAATGCTTTAAACTCTACATGAGAATATTCTTGACTCTAATCTCTATAAAATGGAATTTATATGCTATTAAAATAATATCATAAAAAATAGTCAGAGTTATTGAAATGCCACTTTTGTAAAATAATTTTATTTCATTAGTAATTGGATACAAACTTGTTTTAAACATGTATTTAATAGACATTTCCAATTGGAAAAGTGTGAGACTATATATAACTTAGCTACAATGAATTTATCTAGATAATATGTTTAAAAAAATTGAATTTTAGATAGAAATACTCAAATTCAATCGCTCTAATAAGTTAGCCTAAAAGGTGACACAACTTTTTAGTTTTACCCACACACCATGAGAGAAGGAAAAAAATCTCCTAACTATTTGGCCACATGAGGATTAGATTATGAGGATTGGATAATGGTGACTGAGCTGGAGTGCACGCATGAGTAAGGACAAATTATTTCATAAGATAATAAAATATATCAATATATATGGTAAGGGAATTGAAGGGAGAACCAGAGGAAAATAAAAGTAGAATGATAGGAGGACTGTAAAGAAGTTGAGCAATTGGGAAGCTATTAACAACATTAATACAAAGAAAATTTTGAGCAGGCCTTTATTGAGCACCAATCTTAATAATTTTCCAAATTATACTTTTAGATCTATGAATTCAAAAAGTACGCACCTTATTATTTTAATAATGAAGCTTCATTATGCATATCACCCACCAAATTTGCACCTTTTATTTCTAGAGCTTGTTAACAATTTTGATGTTAGGTATTCATTGAAGCAAGATGGAAAGTTCATCACTAAACCAAGGTTATACATATTGCAGGTCATAATTATCAATTA
This sequence comes from Cupressus sempervirens, assembly GCA_028749045.1. Taxonomy (NCBI): domain Eukaryota; kingdom Viridiplantae; phylum Streptophyta; class Pinopsida; order Cupressales; family Cupressaceae; genus Cupressus; species Cupressus sempervirens. The sequence goes on from CM053783.1 coordinate 214,737,172, forward strand.
AATTTTTCATGTCGATGGCAGGAATAGTGTCAAGTATATGAAGATGTAGGATGCAAATATTGAGAGAAATATTTATGGTATGGTTACCGATTTCATGACTACTAAAGTTTTTTTTCATCACCCTTATTTGGTGACATAAATTTCCTATATGCCTATTAAGTTACCCTACAATATCCATATTCTTTAGCTATTCTAGAAAGTTGCGATGATGAGTGAAGTTGCAGAGAAAAGTATTATCAAGTTGGAAGAGGGACTTGAGGATACCAATTATATTTTTGAGAAGGAGAACACCATGGGAGGTCCACTAAAAGGTGTTGAACTAGGAAAATTCAAAGAGATGGAGTAGAATGAAGAAATTTGGGGATATTATGTTAAGGAAGGGTTACACTCTTATATCCATGTGATGAAAGGCCACAACTCAATTCTCTCTACTATGTTTTCCAATTCATACAATTAAGGTCAAGTAGCTATTAGGAGCATACAATTTGTGGTGATGCCAGAATTGATAGGAGAAGTTATAGGTCAGGAGTGTGTTGGTGTTCATGTAGGAAGGAAAGGCATGATGGACGACAGTAAATTCAAGGATAAATTCTTTGAAGGAATGAAGGAACTAGTTAGAGTAAGCTCTTGTAATGGGTACAATAGACTTTCTCTCCCTAGCACTTTTGGTCCCATTTGTTACTAGTTAATCAAATATTTTACTCTTGAAGGGTGTTATACTACCTAGCATGGCTATAATTTTTTATTACTTAACATGTTAAGGCATCGAGAAAAGGTTGACATCCCTTTCTTCTTGTTCTCTTCTCTAGTCCACAACATTGTCCTAGGGGGAAACCCTATTATCCACCAAGGACTCATCTTTGTCCTGTATCATCTTGTTTGTGCCCATCACCTCGGTTTTGGTAGATGTCTCCTCCCAATTGAAACCCTCGAGACCCCAAAAGCTCCCAAATCCTCTACAGTTATTGAAGATATTTCTCCTAAAAAAAACTCAAATTGATTCTCCTCAAATCTTAGATAAACCCCACTCCTCCAAGTCTTTAAAGATAAACCACATCTCTATGGAATAGTCCTTGCTGAGTAAGGCCCCTAAGAAATGAAAAAAATTCTCTGCCAAGTCTAGCCCTATGAGTACCCCTAAAAAGAGGGAAGTTATAGAAGATATTATCAATATTGACAAGCATCATGGGAAGGTGAATTCAGAAAATGAGGAGGAGGAGGAGAGAGCTTTGGATTCTAAAAGGAAAAAGGTGAATATTAACTTGGGTGAGAGGAGATTTGCAAGGCTTAAAATTTAAGAAAAAGAAAGAATTACAAGGAAGAGAGTAAGGAGGAATCTCACAATTCCCAAATGGGGGACAAGGTTGAAGACATAGAAGTGAAAGAAACATTGGAGAGATCCGGTAATTATTTCTTTCATCAAGATGATTTTGATGCGGAGGCAAAAGAAATATATGATGAGACCTAGTTTCCTAAGGAAATGAGAATGGTGGTGGACTTAAGGATTGCTAGAGGTGATGAGAAGATTAAAGAAAATGAAAAAAATGAAGTTGGGGACATGGAGAATTCCCTTCCCAATTTTCAAAGGAGGATCAATGAGTTTAAGAAAGATTACTCCAATAAGTATGCATAAATTGATGACCAAGATAAAATGTTCAAATTTTTCATCACTAGTCTTGAATTGGGAGTGGTCGTGTATTCCATTTTTTAAGTTTAGAAAGAGATGATGAGAAAGGATTTTTTGGGTTTATCAATGGGAAAAGAAAAATTATAAAAGTTAGCCAAGCTAAGGAGGAAAATTACGAGGAGATAAAGAGTGCCAAAGCCATTGAGAACTAGATGGAAGAAATTAGGTGCCTAAATGAAGACTAGGTGAACTTCAAATAGGCTTAACACTACCTTTCCTTTTTTTTGGCATTTTTTAGTTCTTAGTATGTTCTATGTTGTTCTCTTATATTTTAAGACATTGAACCTATCGATTACATGGATGCTTTATCAAAAACTATTAATTTTGTTAATCCTTATTATTGTTGGGGTAGAAATACTTGGTATGGTTAGTAGTTTTGTTAGATTAAAGTCAGGTTTAAGTGTGATTTATTCTAGCTACTCGAAGAACATGGATAATTTTGATTAGTTATGTGGTTTTTCTTGGGTAGGACTCTAATTGTTGGGGTTGGAGTGTGCTTCTTTGTTGCTTGGTTATAATGGCCCACAGTAGAGATGGTTTTAGTACTTTTTTGTTATATGGGTTTAGGACCCTCTTCCTCATTTTTTAATCAAAACATATCCTCTTCTCTAGTAGCAGATGTGTCTTTATCCAAATCTAGTAGACTCACTTTATCTAATTTTATGTGTATTTAAATGTGATAATTTTCTTCTACCCAAGAGCAATTGTAGATTTTGGAATCAACATCACATCTCTCACTTTTTATGATTAAAATAAAATAAGTTTGTAAGAGACCAAATATGCATTTATAACATAATAGGCTAGAAAATCAAAAGAACATGCATGCATCACTAAATCAAAAGACCTCTATTGCCTTTTGTAGACGTATTACCCTTAGTTTGAGCTAGCCATACATTGCATCAAAAGACCTCTAAACAATCCTTTTGTTAAATTTTTATAACTAAATTAAACTTGAATTTACTACTTCTTCTATTCCTAAATAGAACTTATAAATTCAAACAAATGATTTTTTTAAAAAGTATTTTATTTGTCAATTCTCCCTTTTTCTCCCTAGTAGCAAAAAATGCATGCTTGACAAATTGAAAAAATGTTAGGAGAACTAATTTTGTGCATCAAACAAGTTAAAATAATTAGACAAGTTTAGTTGACTTTAAATCAAAGTATCTTGGTCTAAAGTCCTATAAAGTTTTTAAAATTAATAAAATAAAATTTAAACATTCATAAACATGGAAGAAATTTATGATGGGTCAAACACTATTTGAAGAAATATCATAAAAGATAGCAAATTCATAACTTTTGTCATTTTAAAGTCAAAGTCAACAAAATTAAATATACACTTGTCTTTTTCTTTGGAAAAATTTAAAAAATAATTACAATGTACATGTCAATATTATTGTACTCTCATAGGAAATGAACTATTGCATTCACTTTGTTTGATTCTTGAATTAGTTTGGACCAATCACATATAAATATTTTTAGATAATTGGAATTTGTCTCAAGTTTTGTAGTTTATTTATATTGTATATATATTATACAAATTATGTGATTGGTTGATTTGATTTTGTGTTATAGGAGCTTTTTTTCAAGGGTTTTCTATATTTCATTTTTCTAGTCAAATTTTAGCTACAAACAAAAGAACTAAATTAATAACATTATAACATCTACATTTCTAAATTAAACTTTTAAACATTAATTTTCCTATAGCTTAAATCATAACTATTTTCCATGAATTAGAAAAATATCATTCTCTAAATAATATTTAGATTTGAAAATTAAAATAAATAATAAATTAATCTTTATTAATGAAAATTAATAACTTCTGCGACTAAATAATCAACTTTAAAACATTTTTAAAATATTTCATTAAAAACTAAAATTAAAGGCATATTTTCATTTTTTCAACCATTCAACTATTTTTTATTTCTTACAAATATGATATACAACATAATCGTAATAATCTATTTAAATAATTATGAAATATAACAATGTTAGTTACTGTTCAATTTTTGCACTACAAAACTACATCAACAAGTACTTGTCACTACATGACACTTGTTTAGTATAATGTGTAGCATAACAAAATGCCAACACTAAATCTATCTATAACCAAAATCTTAATTCTAAGCATAATCCAAATCATAGTATAAATCCTAACATTGGAAAGTATTTGAACTTTAACATTAACACTAACATAATCTTATTCCTAACAATTCTATCACCCTAATCATAATTCTAACTTTAATCCCTATGCTAACCTTGACATCGATGTAAACTCTAAACATATTCATAACCGTACAAAAAACATTAACCCTAACATTAAACCTTAACATTGAATCCTAATTCTAAGTATAACTCTAATATTGTAACTATAAGACAAAATTATATCCGTAGCCATAAATCTAATCCTATCATTAAACCTTAACATTAAATCCTACTTATAATTGTAACCTCAAACAAAGTTCTGAATACTAACTCTAACACTAGTTCTAATTATATTAATTTATTCAACTTATAACATTAACCCTTACACTAATATTTACCCTAATCATAAGTCTAAACCCTTACAATAACCTTAAGCATAAACCAAATTGTTTTATTCAACTTATAACACTAACCCTTGCCTGAATATTTACCCTAACCCTAACTAACCATAAGCCTAAACCAGATCTTGATCATAATGATAATCCTAATTATTGTCATAAACCATTAACTTAACCAAATTTAAATATTAATGCTTATCCTAATTGTAATTTCAATACAAACCCATATAAATATTAATGCTTAATCTAATTGTAATTTCAATGCAAACCCTAATAATATTTGCTCAACATGTTACACGCACAATGCCAACTATTAGCTAATATATACTCTATATTAATAATATGTCAAAATACATAGAATATTACTCATCATTCACATTAAAAATAAAATTAAGGTTAAGAAATTGAACACTTCAATACAACTTACTGTATTAGAAAGTATGTTAACTAGAGGGAGAAATACAGGTGTATCTATTCTCCATTTCACCGTGACCATCCTTTGGTTTTTCAACTCTGTTTCTGCTCAGCCAGGTACAGAAATGAACCCCTAACTTATGCAGACATAATTAAGTTAACGTGTGTTTGGTTCTGTTTAACTGATCATGATTCTATTTATTTATTTTTGGCAAAACAGGATTCCTAAACATTGGCTGCGGTGGGAGAAGGAACTCCACCGATTCAGAGAGGAATATGAGGTGGGTAGTGGATGCCAATTACGTAAATGTTGGCCACACAGCGAATGTTTCTATGCCAAATACACCATTCCACGTGCAATCTCTGCGCTTTTTCCCAAAGCCTCTGATTAAGTTCTGTTATCGGTTGCTTTTGATTCTGAATGTAAACTATCTCTTAAGACTGGTTTCTTTTCGGTAATTACAAAGAATCCCAAATGCTCCCTAGCTTTAATGTTTCCTTCGAGACGGAGGGACTCCTGACTCAGAAGGTTCAGTCAATCAACTATGCGCAAACGATACAGTGGACCAGTGAAAAGATCTTGACAAGTCCGAACGGTGTTTTGTACGTTTGCTTCATTCGAACTTCTGACGACACCGATCCTTTCGTTTCTGCAATCCAGTTGAGATGTCTTGTTAGTGGGATGTACAGTTTATAAGTGAAGCCTGGCGTAATGTTGAGCGGTTTGGCCAGACACGATCTTGATAATCTTGATAATCATTCGCCCGGTTACTAATAGTTGACTGTTAAGTAATTCTCTAGATTTTATAAAATCTTAAGACTTTTAAAAATTAACTTGATTAATAACACTCTATGTTTCTAAATATTAACAAAATTAAAACAAGACTGAAACACAAACTAAAACAATACTAAAACAAAAACTAATTTAACAAAATGAAAACTACTACTTCACGACCTGTTACATTCCCTATGCACCCTATAAAATATATTAATAGTTTTTTATTTATAACATTATTCTCACAGAGCACATAAATTATTAATAATTTTTAAATTTATTACCGAAACCCGTTTCGCACGTCTGAAACGGGGCTTCCCCGTCACGTTTCTGGCAACTATGCTGCAGAGATGGAATGCTTCTGAATATAGGAAATTCAGTATTGTAAACGATAATTTTGTAGAAGTACCAATCACATACAACGACACTGGAGTGGAAATAATAGTTTCTCTGGAGGCTGTTGAAGATGAGCCTAATAGATCTAACCGCGAGGCAATTCTTAATGCTTTCGAGTATTATAAAGTAATCGAGAGCGAGCCCATAACTGATCCTAGCGATGGTAAGATTAACATGTCTGAAATATAACTACTGTTTTTTTGGTGTTATAGATACTATCTATTTAGAATATAGACCAATACATAAATATTTTTAACCTGCAGTTGGTGTTCTTTTATCGATTACAACCGCTTTTGGCATGGATGACTGGATATCGTTGGTAAACAGATTTGTCACTGCAGAATTTGCCCAACGGAGTGTGTGGCAAATCGAAGTCTCCAACAGTTGGATAGGCCCTTGGTATGCGGCCTTCCTCTTCATTTAGAGGGGCAGCTCCTTCGTATGATATGATTTTTAAAGGGTTTTCAAATAAAGAATCTAAAACTTCAAAGATCAAGAGAAAACCGTTCAGGACGAATGCACCACACGACCTCCCAACATTCTTGGGTAAACAAGAATGATAAAAAAGGTGATCAAGAACTACGCTTGAAAGTAACAAGTGTTACCAAGCACATTCATTATTCATAAACACTCGCACAGTACCATGAGAATGTCTACTACAACTGCAACTATTTTGATTTTAGAATAAGAAATCAAGAGCACATCTCATTTCATTTCCTTGCACCAAGAAGATAACAGAGATTTTTCGATTTCAGAGATAAAAACTGGACATACTTTGCAAAATTTATCTCTTGATCAAAATTTCAGCATAGTGTTCCCTTATTTTAAAACAAAAAAAAGGTCCCTTTACAAAGCCAAACGGAGCCCTTTTATAGACACAACGGTTAATAACGACCTTTCTGTGGTTAGTAACTACACCCCCATATATGTGATTTGGGTAAGGTTAATTAACCTCCACAAAATTAACCTTAAATGACAAATATCACTAATTGAAATTTATGATTTGGACCATGTCTTCAAATAGTTGAATCATTGATTTGTTGAGTTATGTGATACAAACTCTTCTTCATGATCATCACCAAGTTTGACAAAGAAACAATCATTCACAATATCAATTGCTCATGCATTGATTGTAGTCTAGATAGTGATACTACAACCTTGTCTTCCCATTGATATAGGTTATAAAAATTTTGATCCTTTGGGACTTATTTTGATGAGACATTATCATATCTACTTGTCGGCCGCTGCATAGATGTTTGATAGCAATACATAGTGTCGAGCATTGTTAGGCTCTAACTGAAAATGATGTTTTGCCACAAGCTCTCCTAATTGGATGTTACAATAGGTCTTGCAAGCACCAAGCAATGCTCCCCATATTCCTGGGTTAGGCTCTAATGGTATATTTTGGATAAAGATGTGTGCCTTCTCCAACTGACTAGCCCGGCCAAGAAGATCAACCATGCAAGCGTAATGCTCCATACTAGGCTTGATGCAATAGTCTTGTAACCTGCATTTATAGTATTGCCAACCTCCATACACCAGGCTTGCATGACTTCATATGGACAAAACACAAATATAGGTAATGTGATCTGGTTTAGCACACATTGATCACATTTTTGCTAAAAAGTTCAAGAGCCTCCTTTGCATATCCATGCATTCCATATGTTCCAATCATTGTATTTCATGAGACTGCATCCTTTTCCACCATCTTATCAAATAATTTATAGGCAAAGTGTAAAGCTCCACACTTGGTATACATATCAATGAGGGCAGTGACCACAGATATTTTTGAATCAAATCCACTCCTGATTATGTTAGTATGGATCCCTTTTCCCTACTCTAAGGTTGCTAGATGAGCACATGTTGGAAGCACACATGTTATTGTGATAGAATCTAGTTGCACATTTGCAAGTTTCATTTCATGAAAAAGTGTCAAAGCTTTGGTAGCATGAATACTCTGAGCATAACCAGCAGTCATGGCATTCCAAGAAACCACATCTCTTGTAGACATTTTGTCAAACAATTGGCCAGCAGCTTTTATATCTCGACATTTGGCATACATGTTCAAAATTGCAGTTTGCATTGAAACATCAGAATCCACTCCAATTCTAATAATGTATTCATGGATGCTCCTACCTTATTCTAGATCTTCTAAGTTGGCACGTGCCTGTAGCAGGCTTACAAAAGTAACTAGATTGGGAGCAACCTCTGCAAGTTGCATTTCATGAAATAATTTAAATGCCTCATTTGCATGCCCATTCTAGGCATATCTTGTGATCATGGCAGTCCAAGAGACTACATTTTTTTATACATTGTATAAAAAACAATCCAACCAAGCTCTATATCCCCACATTTGCAATATGTGTCTGTAACTATTGTGCCCACAAAAACATTTGACTCAAACCCAGATCTCTTAAAACTAAACATGCTGAAAGCAGATTCACCATGGTGATTGAATTGGGTTTGACATCCATCAATTTCATCTGAGTAAAGAGTGTCATTACATCTTTGGAGTGACGATTTTCAGTATACCTTGCAATCATTTCATTCCATGTAACCGTGTTTACCTTGACGCTTGCCACTTGCATTTTTCTAAATATCTCTAATATCTCGTTTACCTCCCCCTTCTGCATAGATGTTGCAATAATGGTATTCCATGATGTCACATTTGGATTCAAACATCCGGTTTGCATGCTTAGAAATAATTTGTGTGCCTCATCATCATTGGCAAGCTGGGCATAACCTCGCCAAGTCGTAAAGCTAATAATTTGACACATGCTTTAAGCACACAAGGGAAAGTAAAATTGTCTGGATGGATGCCAGACTTTCACATTTCCAAATAAATATCAAGACCTACTTTCACCTGTCCATGCTTTAGATACCCACTAATCATGCTAGTCCAATGTTGCCTATTTCACTCAAGCATTTCATTCAACACTAGGCACACATCCTCCATTTTGCCTCATTTAACATATGAAAAGATCAATTTGGAATTAAGACACACATCTCGATTAAAGTCCTTCTCTCTGTGAAATCACTTAATCTCCACCTGGGTATAATTCATGAACTCCCAGGTCATACCATCCCAAAGCTGCACATTCCGTTTGAGTATTTTGTCAAACACCTTGCCTATGTCATCCATTCTGCTGCACTTTGAATGCAAATACATCAATTTGGATGTGGTCACGTTGAATGCCTATTTGCTTGTGAATTGGCTTGGCCTCCCCTCTCATGTTCATGTTATGTGAAATCCAATTGCCAATGTGAATGTTATTTCCAAGATGACAAATGGGTTTCATGATTCACTGCTTCGGGTACTTGAATTTATTTTCAAGGATGATAATAAGCATAAACCTTTCCTTGGCACTTTGTTTTTTTTATAGATGATCTTATTTCCAGTTCTTAACCTTAATTAGCTAAACAAAGAGGTTAATAACTGTCTCAAAGAGGTTAATGAATACGTGTTTTTGGAAAGGTTAATTAACCTCCTCCAAAATACATAATTTGAATCTTATCATTAACCTTTTTGAGAGGTTAATGGATACATGTTTTTGGAGATGTTAATTAACCTCCTCCAAAATATGTAATTTGAAAGTTATCATTAACCTGTTTGAGAGGTTAATGGTTAATGATAAACTTGAAAACATGTAATTTGGGTGTCTCCATTAACTTGCGATAACTTGGGGCTCAAAAGTTAGATTTTAAAAATTTCAAGTGCTAGGCAGAGTTGGGAGCAAGCCAGAGATATGAAGATTTAGAAATTCACAAAAAATTAGAGATAAAATCATCATTTTAATGATAAAAATGGGACGTATTTCACACATAACCATAAGATCAACAAGGTCAAAATTGAGGCATTTTGATGACCAGGTAACAGCTGGCTGTATCTAGGGACAAGGACTGACAATGATGAAGTTTGAATCTAGAATGAATAAAAGAGTGTCTTATCCATTGGGCTATAAAATAGAGTCATCTAAGGGACCAATTTACAAAAGGGGTAATGAACACCAAAAATGGGACAATAAAAAGAAAAATTAAAGCAACACAAACTGATAGGAGCCACAAAAAATGAGACAACTTATATACAAAAAGGTGTACAATGCCTTCTACTGATGATAATGCTCAAGATGTTTCCCATTGTACGGTAAGGGAAACTGGGTACCACTTAGGTATGAAAAAATAAAAGAGTTATTTTCACATACTTCTTTAATCTGGAAAGTGCCTCTCCAAAAGAGTCAAATTTTTCATGTAAGCCCTTTGGTTCTCGGTGTATATCCCAAAGCAAGACAAGATCACCTTCTTGGAACACCCTCTGCTTAGCCTTTTTATCAAATAACTTCTTTAAGCCGGATTTATGTTCTTGAATTCTGTCTACAACCACATCTCTCTCTTCTTCCAACTTTGTCAAATACAACATTCATTTTTCAAGAGCATCTTTGAATTCATGGTTCTCAATAGCATTTTGTAACTTCAAGGCAGATAATTCCAAAGGAAGAGGAAGAGTTGGTTCAGTTGCATACATGATCTCAAAGGGAGATAGTCCTATTGCTCTCTTTTTAGTAGTATGATATGCCCAAAGTGCATCATACAAGTGCTTTTGCCAAGACCTCTGATTAACATCTATCAATTTTCGCACAATAGTCATAATATTTTTATTGCTTGATTCTGCTTGACTATTTCCTTGTGTAAAATAGTCTGAGGAATGAGAGAGAATGATCCTATATTGATATCAAAAGGATGATATCTCCTGGGAGGAGAGGTTTGTAGGATTGTTAGTAACAATTTTGTTGGGAACACCAAACCTAACCAAAATGTTTTGATTGATAAAACTGCACACCACTTCTAAAGTTGTTTGTTTGACTGGGATGGCTTCTACCCACTTAGTAAAATAATCAGTTGTCATTAAAATGTGAGTATGTTTGACAGTGGATGAAGGATGGATAGGATCTATGAAGTCCAAACCCCATTGTTGAGAGGGTTCTTCCATTACTACTGGCTTCAAGGGCAGTGCTACTAATTGGATTCTTCCTTTGAAATATTGACAAGAGTCACACTTCTTAACCCATTCTTCTACATCCTTAAACATCCCAGGCTAGTACAAACAATTTCTCAAAATTTTGTAAGCTGTTACTGATGCTAAGTAATGACCTCCACATGCTTCATTATAAAACAATTGAAGCAACTCCTTTCTTTGTTCAAAATCAAGACATCTCAGAAAGGTATCATCTATCTCTTTCTTGTATAAAGCATCACCCAAAGTACATATTTTGTAGATTTCAATTTTAAGGTCCTCTTCTCTTTAGGTGATAAATGAGTAGGACATTCTCCTTATATCAGAAAATAGGCAATATTGGAAAACTAGTCATCAACATTACCAATGAATAAAACTAATGGCATTTCTTCCTTCATCTCTTCTTCACCTTTAGAAGATCCTTTTGCAATAGCTTTACACAAACATTTTCCTTTGACAAGCTTTGTAGGTTTGATATCGAGATCATATTCTTATACTTTAGCTATCCAGGTTTCCCTTTTCTTCACACCAATCTCTTATTGTGTTAGAAGCATCTTCACTACTGAATTAGGAACAAATGCCTTGGAGTGAGAGTTTAGGATGTAAAACCTAAATTGTTTCACTACTTTGACCAAAGCATATGCATTCTTCTCAATCAAAGAATATTTCAATTCATGTTTCTTAAGGGGGATACTCATAAATTCTATCAGGGCCTTGGAATTGTCTTTGTCAGGTTGGGTCAATATAGCAGATAAAGTGTTCTTAGATGCATAACAATACAAATGAAAATCGCTAGAAAAATTTGGATAAGAAAGGGTAGGAGCATTAACAATCTCAGTTTTGATTTGTTCAAAAGAAGCCTTACCTTCCTTTCTCCACTTAAATTTTGTATTTTCTTTCATCATATCCACAATTGACTTCATAATCTCAGAGAAGTCTGGTACGAACCTCCTTATGAAGTTTATCTTCCCAAAGAAAGGCTTGACTCTTGGTTTACTCATGGGAAGTGACAACTGTTGAATAGCTTTCACTCCTTCAAGATCTATTTGAATATTGTCTTTAGAGACAATATACCCCAATAGTTTTCCTTCTATCACTCCAAATATAGAATTCTTATGACTTAGTGAGATGCCATGAGTTCAACACTGATGCAAGATAGCTTCGAGATGGTGCACACGATCTCTTCTATGTTTTGAAAACACTTTAAGATCATCAAGGTACATCACAATAATCTTATTTTTGAGATCTACAAATGAATGATCCATCGCCCGTTGAAAGATAGCTCCAACATTTATCAAACCAAAATGCATATGATTGTAGGCAAACGTACCCCATGGAGTGGTAAAATCTATTTTATGTTGGTCTTCCAGTGTGAAACTAATCTGATTATAACCAGAGAAGCCATCTAGCATTGACATGAGTTCTGAGCCATATACCAATTGCAGACTATGATCCATGATAGGGAGTCCATAATTATCCTTAAGTGATGCTTGATTCAAATTGTCAAAGTCAACACATATTCTTATCTCACCATTCTTCTTCCTGACAGGAACAATATTGGCTACCCATGTTGAATGGTGAATGGGATAGATAATCTTTGCTTTAAGCATCTTATCAACTTCATTGAAAATAGCATCAACTACCTTGGGATTGAACTACCTTTTCTTTTTTCGGAAGGGAGTTGAACCAGGTTTCAAAGGAATTTGATGTTTAAATTTCCCATTCATGAATTCCTTTAGATCTTCGTAACCCCAAGTAAAAATGTCTTGGTAGGCTTTTAACAACTTTGTGAATTCTTCTTTCTCTTCTGATGTTAAATCTTTCCCTATTAGGACCATCTTTGGAAATTCCTTAGAACCAATGTTTACTTTCTCATAACCCGAAGAATTAGGAGATTTAGTGTCTTCAACTTTCTCTTTCCTTTTATCTTCTTTATCAAAAAGACTCTATAGAGTGGCTAATCCTCTCGGGATAACATTACCCTCCAATTGAATAACCTGAGGGTCATCTCCTGGTGTTCCATTACGATTATGCGATCCTTCAAATTTCAAGTCTAAAAATGGAGGCCTTCTCTCAAGAAATGCAATGATTTTCCCATCATCATCAAAAACTTGCCAGTGTCGATCATTATTAGGTACATTGGGTCTATGAATCATCTCTACTATGTAAACATCTTTGTTGAACTCAAGATGAGGAATAAGTAGAGAGGCAGAGATTGCAAGACAATCTGCTTTAGAATTTTGTTCACGAGGGATAACAGATAAAGAAAAAGCATTGAAATGCTCAATCTCATCCCACACTCTATTTTTATATGCCTCTAGTTTTGCATTCTTTGTTTGATATTGCCTACACACTTGGTTGACAACTAATTCTGCATCTCCTGACACCTTGAGCTGTTTGATTCCTTTTTCTTTTGCATACTCAAGACCAAGTAGAAGGGCTTCATATTCTATGGTATTATTGGTGGTTTCAAAAGCCAACTTATAAGCTTTTGGGAATTTCTCTCCTTTTGGTGATACAACACTATCCTAGCACCTGAACTAGATGAAGAAGAACTTCCATCAAACTCCATTGACCATAATTCATTGGTTTTATCAAGCATGAGAGGCTTAGTCACATCTTCTTCAGTGGATGTCATCATATACGTTCCATGTCCAGTATCAACATACAATATTTCAGCTCTTGGATCATCTGATTTGAAGACTGTATATTTAGCTTTAGGTTCAGGATTAGGCTTAACCTTTTGATCTCTAATCGGGATAAGGGCGTGAGACATGTCCATCTTGATCTCAGCACCGAGATCTTTACAAAAACTTTTGCTCAAAAACATCCCATAACTGGTGGAAATACCAGCAACCAGGATATTATATTTTAACTTCTTCTCAAGATGTGCTACAAGTGCTACTTGAGCATCTTTTAATTGGCCAACTAGCAAAACTTGTTTTGCATCCATCTAATAAACTTTTCCAAATGGTTTATTCAGAGTGAGGGTATGTGCAGGATCATGGTGTGCCAAAAAGTGGCGATGTGAAAAAAAAAGAGTTTGAAGACGCCTAAATGCGCTTCAAAATCCGCTCTAACTTTTTTTTACCTATCCAGGAACCAAACCTGGAAGGTTAAGCCGAGCCTTATCAGATATCCGATATCATATCGGATATCCAATTTGATATCAGATATCTGATTTTAAATCCAATATCCGACTAATAATTAAAATCATATAATAGTATGATATATTATTTAATATTATTATTATTGATATAAAATAATAATAATAATATTAAATAATATATCATACTATTAGATTATAATAATATTATTATTATAATAATTATTATACTATAATATAATAATAATAATAATATTATATTATAATCGTATAATATTATACTATAATAATAATATTATAATAACATATTATATTATAATAATATAATATAATATTTCATGTATTATAATATATAGTAATGTAATATAATATATATATATATAATATAATATAATAATAAAAAGTAATATCTTATAATATAATATATAATAAAAAAGTATAATATATTATAAATTATAATAATATAGTATAATAATAATATTTTATATTATAATATATAGTAAATTAATATAATAAATATAAAATATAATATAAAAATATATAAAATGTAATATATATGTTATATTATATATATTATAATATCGGATATCCGATATAATATCGGATATCCGATACCTGTGCATGGATTAAACACAAAATCACAGACCCGCGGCCCTTATTTTCACGCGAATTTGGGCCAGTCAGATCGGATATCAGATAATAAATCGAATATCAAATAGCAAATCGGATATCAGATATCAGGTATGTTTTAGTTGAATCTAGGGTTTTTTTGACAAAAATGGTTAAAATTTAGATTTTTTTTAAATATATATTACGTTTTGCAATTCAATAGGAATGGCTGATCAAAATGATGACACTGAGGCAGGGAATAATATTCCTCGCAACCCACCACCAAACAATCTAGTATCCCCACAAAACTGTCCACCAAATGATCCTCTACCTCCTCAAAACCCTCCTCGAATCGAGGATTTGATAAATGAAAATATCACTGAGTTGAGAGGTTTGCATAGAACATACAATAATGTACCTGCACTAGCTCCTATGTTATCCACGTTAAACACCATAGTGGATAACATTGAAACTCTTACAAACCAACAAAATGCCGCTCTTCGTTGGTGTGATGAAATGCACCAAATGTTTGATGATGGTTTGGATTATGATGAGGTCGCGGCCCTCAACATAGCCAAAGACGATTTGGCAAGCCTTTTTGCTAACCCAAAAACGGGTATACCAGTTGACCCAAAAAAAACCAAACTATCGATTAAATGGTGCACAAATGACGCCATACAAGCAAATTTTTGGGACCGTTGGTGGATGGTCTTTGATATCCCTCCACATGGAAATTTAGACATACCATTTTATTTCCTTAAAAAATTATATGCAGAATTTGCATTGAAACTTAAAGTGAACTATTGGAGCATGAAGCCCAACATGGGATTAGGACTAGGAGCTCCTTAGGATAGACCCTCTTCCCAGCGGAAGAAACTTGGCACTTTTGTCCCCCCCCCCCCCCCCTGATATCTCCCCCCCTCCTCGAGTGCAGCATCCAGATATTATGGCAGAGGCTAGCTCTCAGACCATTAGAGCCATTCATAGGCTGAGTAGCCTAATGATATCTCAGGCTAGGTCAGTCTTGCCTCCTCATGTTGATGATGTTGATGCCAGTTCATCATCGGCTAGCTCATCAAACGTTTGTGTGCCTCACACTTGCATTACATGCAAGAATATTTGCCTGGGTCCCATAGGTGATCTTCTTGAGTATCATTTTGTATTAGACGAGGATACACCAGACGCACGTGCAGAGGCTACAGACCCTGATGCGAGAGAGGAGTGGAATGTAGAGGCATGGACTCCTTTGGTGTTGGTAGGTGTATACATTTTTTTGTTATGACATATGTGATTTAAAGTTAATTTTTATAATAGAGTAATTTTAATTTTTAAGCCATACTGACTTTTACATGTATGTGATCTTCATTCATGTTTAGTTGATGACCGAGGAGGAGCTCAGACAGATAGATGATGCTACACTCTCGGCCATTTCATTTGGCCTTGATACATCTACGGTACATTATTTTGTGTTTGGATTTCTTTTTTCTATTTGATATTGTAGAATATATGGTTGCTAATCTTTCTTTTATCTTGCAGATACCACCTGCCCCGGGGGAACAAAGTGCGGGGGGTGAGCCAGCATGCATTGACAAAGGAAAGGTAATTAGATGTTTTCTAATTGATTAAATATTGATGCATTCTTGTAAAATGTTTGTGGTAATCTCATTTAATTACATTATTTATTGTGTATAGGGTGTGGCTATTGGCGATGAGCCTGTACAAATTCGGCGTCCTAGATCATCAGGGATTTTCATTCGCACAGAGAGCCCCATTGTATGTATAAGTATCATTTATTTTTTATTTTTTTAATTGATGCAGAGGAAAGTATGATTGTTTTTCTATACAATTTCTATGAGTTTTTCCATACCAATAATGATTCATGTCTTGCATATGTTCATTACAACTTAAATAGGCTTATATGCACCTGTCCAACCGACCAAGTTGGTTACAAAGGTTTATTTAATCAAACAAATACCAAATTACTACTTTCCCTCCAAAACTAATATGACCGTTTGAATTTGAAATTCAAATTTCAAACTATAGTTTTTATGCATTCCCTAACTTTCTAAACTATTCCATTGACTCAAAATTGGTCTTATGGATTTATTAAATGCAACTAAGTAAATTTCCAAAAAATTGAAGTTTTTATTATTTTTTCTCCAAACCACCATACACTCTGATCTCCCCCTTTCAACTGAGATCACATATGACATATATAAAGGTCTACATGACCGTTGGAACAACCATATAGGTGTTCCCAACCATAAAACAAACAAACAACCACTTTTTGCTAATACTGTTTAGACTCTAAATACCCTATTCTAAGGCCTTTTGGTCCCATGGAGTCACTTGGTTTATAACCACACCAAAATTCTTGTGGGCCTTACATGTGCCTTTATTACAAAACATAGACCAACTTGTAAAATATGGACCAAACCTTTATTCCAACTTCCTAATCTACTTGAATCCTCACTTTCATGGAGTGGCAAGGTGTCCGGCAATAGAGATACTTGTTCCCCCCTGCCACATAGGTTAGGTGCCTTGCACCACCTTTCCTCTCTCTCATTCTGAACACTAGTCCACCAAGTGAGTGATGTTCCTCTCAGTCTTGTTGTTGCTACTTTTACCTTCTTATCTGCCTCTATGTCTTCAAGATCAAAGTAGTTCTCAAGGGCCTCTATCCACCCTAGCACTTCTTCACTATCCATTTTACCCTAGTATATTGGAAAATCAATATGGTTCTTCCCACCATTACCTTGTACTGCCTTAATGGTTCTCAGAAATCTCCTTTCTTCAAGATCATCTATTGTCTCATACTCTTTCCTTGCATTACCAACCTCTTCTTCTTCATGGTTCTCTCCATTATTTCTTCCTCTAACCTCTTCTCCTCTAGGTTCTTGCCTTTCCTTTTCTAAGGATTCTATCCTTGCAATAAGCTTCAGCCTCTCTCTTCTCATCTGTCTTTCTTGCCTCACTCTAGATGCTTCAAGTTCTCTCCTCTCTCTTTTCTCTTTTTCCAACTCTTCTCTCAATTCTTCAAGTTCTCTAGCCATTTGATTTTTAGGAGGCATTTTCACAACAAGTTTTCTTCCTTCCCAAGGGCCAATTCACTGATTCTCTTTCTTTCCTCACCAAGAAATCTCTAGACACCACTTATGTACCTTTCAACTCTGGGACACACAAGGAGGAATTAGGCACACCAAGGCTTCAACAAAGGGACCAACACACTAAGGATTTTCAAGATTATAGGTCTTGGTCACACTCCTAAACATCCAAACTTCAAAACCCTCCTTAAAATGGCTTAAAAACCAAGGCCTGCTTGTTCAAACCCCAAAACTCAATTCTAGAACGTTTTGACTTGTCTAATGACAAGATATGATCATGACAACCTACATGAACCTATCAAATGACACATCTACCATATGAAATCCTAAAATCCTATCTCATGCCCAATTACAACTTTCTTCCACATATGAGTCCAACATTATAACTTTGTATGCTTCCATGAGCCATAATTGGTGCAAGGATTGCCCAATTGACTTCAAGAGATGTTCCATGACCTCTGTAATGCCTTGGATCTTCAATGTTCCCCTTATGAGCATGGGATGCTCTTGCATCACTTATCTTCATAAATAAATTCAAAACTAATTTCCGTGGTATTAACAACTACTATTTTGTATCTCATAGGAGACTCCTAGTGCACATGAGGTTCGACGGGACAGTTATGTAGATTTGATGACGCGGCCACTCACTCCTGAGGAGGAGCCTACAATAGTAAGTTGTAGTTTGAATTCATGATTAAATATGTTATAAATTTAGCATGCTATGAAGTATAATGTTATAGTTTAAATTGTAGATTCATCTGACAAAGGTATTTGAACATATACAACCCACAATCACAGAGGTACCAGCATTGCCGAGGGCATACGAGAGGACTCCTGACCGGTGCAGGAGGTCGACGAGAGAGGTATTTATTATGAAATTTTGATAGTATTAATCTCCAATACGGAAAAGATCATTATGTATTTGAGTAATTCAATGTAAGATACGTAGAATCATATAAATTTAGTAGTCTAACTTTGGGTTTTCCTTTTTTGTTTATGTAGGAGGCATCCGATCCACCTAGTGCAGCGAAGAGGCTGCATTTTGATCATCCACCAGAACCCTAGGATAGTATAGTTTTCGTAGGATGCATCATGAGACATTTTGAGATGGCATACACCACATTGTATATAGAAACATTGATATTATACACATTCTGATGGCAGGATCAGCCACATTTTGTATATGGATCTATGTATTTTGATATATATATATTTGAGTACTTTGTCTATGGATACATGATCTTTGATATATATTTGTGTAAAATTTTGTCTATGGATACATGTATTTTGATATATATTTTTATCATTTACATGCACAATGATATACATATTAATTTAGTATCTAGTATTGTTCAATTTATCGTGGATCATGTGTCATGCCCTAAATTTTACTAGTAAAAACACAACAATTTTTTTTTTTTTTAGCTTATGAAGTCGCATAAGAAATTACATATTGTAAAACAAGGTTATCATTGAATAGGAGTTCAAGACTCATGTGAATAGTGTGAAGGTGTTAACATTTTAGTCACAGGTGGTTTTCAAATAGATTGGATGACAGTCTAGTTCAAGTTAGCGTCACGAGTCAAACGAGCAAGTTCAAGATACAACACTCATAAATTAGTGAGGTAATTCATATCCTAACAAGCCTCTGATACTAATATTCTATTAGGGTCTATCAGTTGTATCATATGGACTAGGTCGTGATTCTAGCATGTAAGGGAAGGGGATGAGAATTACTTATTATCCTCATTACCAATGTACACACATTCATTAATCATTACAATATATATTAATGTGACAATTAGTATATTACTATATCCTCATTATCTATCAACATTGCTTCCTCACCAAATTATTGAGTACACAACAAGATTGTAAGCAATCTACTAAGTTTTAAATTTATACAATCAATGGTATCACATAACATCTATGGATTGTTATTATAACCTAGTCATTTACAATACCACAAGGAGAAAACTTTCTTTCACATTTTCAAATGATAACAATGATGTCAAAGAAAATCTGTGACTCATACCAATGCTTTCATAACAATATAAACTCCAAATGAAACATGCATATACAACCTTATCAATATTTTCTTCTACACGTACATTAGGTAACAATGATACAATCTCCTTCCATCACAATGGGGCAACATAAGGGACTTTTCAAAATCATAAGGAACATGGAAATTGAAAGATATGGACAATGAGTAGCATGAACATTGTCCAACATGATCGTTGAGAACATGAACAAGCTGGTGAATCCTCCTTCACAAATGAGGGCACAATGTCAAGTTTTCTCATCCAACATCAATCTGCAAGATGATCATTCCAAGCCATTTCCATTGCTCCCTTGGACACAAATCTGCATATGCAACACAACAAAATAACAAGGACCATGGGTGCTTTCCACCCAACCATAGGCCTTAAAGAGACCACCCCCGCGCTAGGGAACAAGGCTCAAACTGGGATACACATACAATCTTTCAATGCATAAACATTACATTTCAAACTTGAACAATTTCCCCCCAAGACTATTTCACAATGGCTTCACAGATGGAACCATAAACATAGGGTGAAGGTGTGTTCTAAAATGGAGACTTTCCATACCAAACCATATTTGCAATAAACAATTTTCATGCCCTCTCGGGGCTATCAGAATTCACCAAATTTCATGCCCTCTCGGGGCTAGCATAAATGAACCATTTAATGCTCTCTCGGGGCCTCCACATTTCCTCCTCCAAACCCACTACCATCAGTTGTAACTCCTCAAACTTCCTTTCTACACCATACTTTCCTTATCACCCCTAGCAAGATATGAAATGTTATGGCATACAATGGAGCCCATACTCCAAGGTTCTCAATACATTTTTCGAACCCAACTTAAGCCCTTCACCCTGGACTTCTCTTCCCTTCCCACAAGGGTGAGTGTAAGTCCCAATCCCATAACAATACTCAAGCAAAAAACAAGAAAACAAAACCAAGTAGAAATAAAACAAGAAATTTTGGCAAACACCCCACTAGTTTGGCCAAGACCCTCTAATAAAGCCTTCCCACTAACTTATTTTAGCAAAAACACTAAGCCACTTCATCCTTACGAACTTGTCTCCTCTAACGGTTCATCGATAGCCCTCACGAGCTCTGAGTTATGACCCTCGAAGGATCGACCTCAAAATGCACTTAGAGCACCTTGAAGACTCCTCGATACAGGGTGGCTGCAAATGATGGATGGTCTTTGTGGCCAGAACAAAGGTGTGACTAGGGTTCACCTGCTCATCTGGAGCTAATGGGACTGACAATTCGATGCCAAGATCAGCGGTTTCAAATTTACCCTATGGTGCACCTATGAACTGAGGCACACTGCGAGTTTTGGCATCGAGCGAGATCGTTGTGCTGAATCCAAATGGAATGTGATCTCTTAAAAATGAGATAGGTTATTTTAGGCCTCAGGATCACCGTCCTATAGCATTTGACAGTTTGTCGATAGCCCTCACGAGCTTTGAGTTATGACCCTTGAAGGATTGACCTCAAAATGCACTTAGAGCACCTTGAAGACTCCTCAGTACGGGGTGCCCGCAAATGATGGATGGTCTTCGTGGCCAGAACAAGGGTGTAACTAGGGTTCAACCACCCATTTGAAGCTAATGGCACTGACGATTCGATGCCAAGATCAACGGTTTCAAAGTTACGCTGTGGTGCACCTATGAACTGAGGCACATTGCGAGTTTTGGCATCGAGCGAGATCGCTGTGCTGAATCCAAACGAAATGTGATCTCTCAAAAAGGACTTGACAGTTCATCGATAGCCCTCACAAGCTCTAAGTTATGACCCTCGAAAGATCGACCTCAAAATGCAGTTAGAGCACCCTGGAGACTCCTCAGTACAGGGTGGCCGCAAATGATGGATGGTCTTCGTGGCCAAAACAAGGGTGTGACTAGGGTTCACCCGCCCATCCAGAGCTAATGGCACTGACAATTCGATGCCAAGATTAGCGGTTTCAAAGTTACACTGTGGTGCACCTATGAACTGAGGCACACTGCAAGTTTTGGCATCGAGCGAGATCGTTGTGCTGAATCCAAACGGAATGTGATCTCTCGAAAATGAGATAGGTTATTTTAGGCCTTAGGATCATCATCCTGTAGCATTTAACAGTTCATCAATAGCCCTCACGAGCTCTGAGTTATGACCCTCGAAAGATCGACCTCCAAATGCACTTAGAGCACCTTGGAGACTCCTCGGTATGGGGTGGCCGCAAATGATGGATGATTGTTTGAAGACTACTCCATGTGTCACTATCTTTCTTGGAAAAAAAATTGCTTTTGAACATCAAGCTTGCAATATTATCAATTATTGTCAAACTTTTTCAACCAAGTCAAAATGTCAAATGCAAATATTTGTTTGCATTTTTTGCTAAGGGGAGTTTCATAAATTGACTTTGATTTTCTATGTCTCTAGTGCTTGAACATACTTAAAATGGCTCTTTGGTCTTAGAGCTATTGGTATTTTCTAACTTCATGGTCTATGATATGCATACTAAGAATTTCTTTCACTAAATGGTTTCATTGATCTATTGACTACACTTAAATTTGTTCACTTGTCATCTCTCTTTCTATATGTTCAATACAAAGAGCTAGAAGAGACAAATAATCTTTCTTACCTTCATCTCTCTAAGCACATGATAGAAATCAATTCTAAACTTGAGAAAAGGTTAGAGGAGAATATTGCATTCTTAAATTAATCTCCCTTAAGACCTTTACATACACACGGGGCATTCTTAAATTAATCTCCATGGAAGAAAATTTCATAAAACTAAAGATTCCATAGTGTTGAAACATAAAATCCAAGATCTCATTTATGATGGGATTGTTGATACCTCTAATGACTCATCCACTCACAGCCTTCATATCCAACTTCATATCATGTCAGTATGCATGTGCTATCTGGCTTATTGGCTTTAATTGCTTATCCTACATGCTATCTTCTTTCATGGATTTTATGGCTTATCCCAAATGTGCTTCATACAACTTTTCAATATGAAAGTCTTTCAAAACATTATACAATATTATGACTCTTTATGCTTTCAAATGCTATGATTGGTTGTAAAATGGAAGAAATCAAGTATTCTAATTGTTCATCCGTACTTTATGGATTTTTCTTATTTGATTAGTTTGATAAAAATAGTTTTAATAATCATAATTTCAGCTTTATGTCAAATAAGGAAAAAACCAAATTTGTAATAAGATATCCGCATGCAATTATCTTTCATATAGTTATAAATGCTCTTAAAATTGTCGTTATAGCCTTGTATCACATGCAAATATGATTTGGAAGAACTTGTTCAATATCTTCCTCTTATAATTCCTTACAAAGAACCTACCAAAATACAAAAACCATATACAAAAAACTACACATTTTACATCATAATACATCATAAATTTTAGAAATTCTCCCCAATACCACCCCCCTCCAACTCTTCATGATGTACCTACATTCCAATATCATACAAAAATTAGTAAGTTATTGTATTAAACAAGATAATCATCAATTCATTAAATCATTATGAAGAAAATAACATAAGAAGTATATATACCTAGTCAAGCATTCCAATAGGGTCCTCTCTCTATTTTAGGGTCTCCAACAAGGCTTCATGATCAACATTAGCAATAGTAAAAAGTTCTTTTACTTTTGGTCTTCCTTGATGCTTCAATAATTTTACATTTGTTGCTATAATAAGATGCGAATATATGAGAATTACTTTGTGCTTCTGATAGTCTTCGAATGCAGGAATTTCGTTCCTTCTAAGCATGTATGTCCGCAGCCATGTTCCAGCAACAACCACTGAACCAGTAGGATACGTGAATCCATCATCATCTGTGATCGGTTGTGCAAGTTTTTGTTTTCCTCTTACACAACGTGCTAACCAATAATCAGATTTCTCATCATTCCCCTGTGGTGCAACCAATGCAAAGACATGTCCTGGCTGAAGTAGATCTGATAGATGATTATGCTCAAGTGAACTTTCCATGTCATCATTTTTGATAGAGGGTATGATAGACAATGGAGTAAGATAATGTGGAGCCCATGTGTCCACCCACTCACTTGACTCACAGTGATCCCAATCACACTGAGAACAAGTATGACAAAAACAAGCTAGTTGTTGTGTCCAAATGGTCCATGTACTAGAATTAGAGCTCCGAAATGAATGCATTTTTGATGAGTCTGTCACTGTAGCACCATCTGATCTATCACCTATGGATCCTTCCTCAACCAACCAAAAGAACCTGTGTACCACTAAATTAAGAGTCCCCCCCTGTGATAATGCTAAACTACACCAATCAACAATGCTAGGAGCATCAAGAAGCTCTATTGTTGAAATCTTCAGTTGCTCCTTAACTAGAGCTCTCTTCACACATGCCCCTGCTCCATCATGTTCCCCTTTTCCATGGCCGGACTCAAATAAACTCCAAATATGAGGCACCCCTCTCTCTACGTGCATCCTACACAACCAATAAAACATGCGAGCATTCTTGAATTGACCTGTATAGTTATCTGACCAAATGATATGTCTATCCATAGCAATTGCATGCTCGTGTAAGAAATAAAAAAAATTCTCGAAACAATGTTGCACAAACTCGTGAGAGTGAGATCTATCATCACTCATATAAAAATGATACTCTCTAATAATCTTTCGATTATCTTTCGCACTATCAGGGGCATGTCTATATGTTATGTGAACAAAAATTGCAATCTGAATAGAGTTGTAATACTGATATTGTGTCTCATTTTGAGGTTGCAATGTGTAGTTCTCAGCAAAATCAACAACTGATATAATAGTGCCAATGGGAAAAGTCTCCTTACACGTTCTAAATTGTTGATCCAACCACTGAGACCTGTGACTATGTCTTGCATACTTGTAAAAAAGATTTGCCTTGAAATCTGAAATAAAATTAGCCACATTGATATATTTTCCAACCAATTCACATCTAGAGCTCTCACTCCCACTCTTCAATGTGTATTTCACCATTTCATAGACCCTTTTTTTCACTATTGTCTTTCCAAGATCTTGTTCACACCCCTCATGGAAACATGTGTTAAACTTGGATAAGCCACCACATTCTGAACACTTCTCATTTAAGAAAGCATTTTTATAAAAGGAACAACCATCAACTCTACGACATAAGAGTTGATCTAACAAGTCTCTTGATGATTTTGGAATCCCACTAGCCCCACAATCCTCCAACATTTCTTTACTATGCAAAGTAGAACGGATGGAGCATAATAGTTCATGGTGCATAGAAAACTCAATATGATATTTGCAACAACATGTATTTCGAATTTTGAGTGGCAGACAATAAAATGGCTTCAAAGATTCAAAAGCCCTTTGTGATATATGAACACTTGGATGACTCTCTCTAAATTGTTTGAACAACATAGTTTGACTTACCTCCAAATAGTGTTTAGGATGTGGCGTGCGGTCTCTGATGCCAATTCTCAACTTTAAGACATCTTTAGCATTGGGTGATACTCGTGAGTTAGAGTGCCAAAATTGTATAATTTCTTCCTTCACATTGTCGGATAGCTTCTTATCAAAACGTGGAAGTCTCCCACCAAATGCCCATGTTTCATTTTGAAGAGGATCATCAATTTTCTCTCGTCGACTAAGTGCTCTTCTCAAAGTAGTACGATTTAGATTCAAATCAATACAAGTTTGTCTCATATATCTATCCTTTCTCAAATGATGACTTACCAAAGAGGTTGTAATAACCCTTCGAGCAGCTCTATTATCCTTCTCTCTGCTATTTTTCCTAACGCTATTGAGAGCACTGAAAAGATTCTTCACAATAATGACATTTCTTTCCAACTTTTTATTGACACGAATTTTCGATTTGGAAAGCATAGGTCTCATATTTTGCATCTTTAATAAGTGCATGAAAAGCTGACATTGCTCTACCACTGTCTTGTTGCTGAAAAACATCTGATATAGTCTTGAAGCCCATAACTGAATGGTTCTTTCTGATTTTTTTCCTTCCAAATTAGTCATAATCGTTTCATCAATTTAAATTATCTATTTTGGTGTTTTAGAACCTTCATGTCGATTATAATTAGGAGATATGTAAGGTTCTTGTGCATTAAGTTCCTGTGCATTGTCATCTTCGACATGGTCAATTATGCAATTTGGATTATGACTTGGTGGCATTTCTTCTTCAAAATTTTCAATCTCTACATTTTCAATTTTCACATTATCATTTTCAATAGGTACATTTTCATTCCCCAACTGTACATTTTCATTATCTGACTCTATGATTTGACCTTCTATTAATTCATCGTCAACTTGATTGATATTTAGCATACCTTGTCTTTTTTTTGGTGTTTCATTTTGTCCTTTTCCCTATATGCTGCAATGTCTTCATTTGATATCTTCTTTTTACGTTTATTCTTTCGACGGCTAATGCTCCCCATTTAGATGACAAATTCGAACACCTAAAGTTATATTTTCAAATTCTTTTCGATTGGTTCGGCCCCAAAACATGACTTTTTACAAATCCCGTGAAAAAAGAGGTAAAAAAGTAATGTTTTCGGGTCTGTAGGGACAGTCAAATATTTGAAATTAATGCCAGTATAATTGGATATCCGATAATAGATCAGATATCCGATCCAGGATTGGATATCCGATAATAGATCGGATATCCAATCCAGGATCGGATATACGATATAGGAAAAGGACTTTTGGGGGGAAAACTTGCTAAGGTTTCCCTCCTTTGCCACAATAATATTAATATTATGAAAATATTTGGAGGCAAACGACTTTAATTTATAACCTAGTTAATAGTATATTAGTATTAGTATAAAATATCAATAATATTAATATAAAATAGTATTAATATACCTATAGTATCAATATTATTATTATACCTATAATAGTATTAATATTATTAATATAGATATAATAGTGTAAATATATAGTGTTTATTTATATTAAGCTACAATATATAGTATTAATATATATTATTATTATAGCTATAATAGTATTATTATTATTACTATACATATAATAATATTAATATTTAGTGTTTATTTATATTATAATTATTATCCTAAAATAGTATAAATAGTATATCCTAAAATATTACGTTATTATATAGATATATTAATAACATATATATTAATATAATAATATTTATAATATATATTTATTTAATAAAAATATTACGTTGTTATATATATATTATATTATTATACATATTAATATAATAATATATAATACAAAGAGGGTTGTCATTTAATGGGTCAAAGGGGGTCATAGGTCACCCTATGACCCCCTTTGACCCATATGAATGACTCGACTATGGCCCTAGGGGTCCTAGGATCCCTAGGGACATACGTCGTCGTTTAATGGATCAAAGGGGGTCATAGGTCACCCTATGACCCCCTTTGACTCATATGAATGATTCAAATATGTCCCTAGGGGTCCTAGTACCCCTAGGGACATAGGTCGTCATTTAATTGGTCAAAGAGGGTCATAGGTCACCCTATGACCCCCTTTGACCCATATTACCCATTCGAATATGTCCCTTGGGGTCCAAGGACCCCTAGGGACATATGTCGTCGTTTAATGGGTCAAAGAGAGTAATAGATCACCCTATGACCCCCTTTGACCCATAATACCCATTCGAATATGTCCGTAGGGGTCCTAGGACCCCTAGAGACATATGTCGTCGTTTAATGGGTCAAAGGGGGTCATAGGTCACCCTATGACCCCCTTTGACCCATATTACCCATTCGAATATGTCCCTAGGGGTCCTAGGACCCCTAGTGACATATCTTGTCGTTTAATGGGTTAGAGAGGGTCATAGGTCACCATATGACCCCCTTTGACCCATATTACCCATTCGAATATGTCCCTATGGGTCCTAGGACCCCTAGCGACATATATCATCGTTTAATGTGTCAAAGAGGGTCATAGGTCACCCTATGACCCCGTTTAACCCATATTACCCATTCGAATATGTCCCTAGGGGTCCTAAGACCCCTAGAGACATATATCGTCATTTAATGGGTCCCTTTGACCCATATGTACGATTCGAATATGTCCCTAGCAGTCCTAGGACCCCTAGAGACATATGTCATCATTTAAAGGGTCAAAGAGGGTCATAGGTTACCCTATGACCCCATTTGACCCATATTACCCATTCGAATATGTCCCTAGGGGTCATAAATATGGGTCATATGACCCATATTACCCATTCGAATATGTCCCTAGGGGTCGTCGTTTAATGCATCAAAGGGGGTCATAGGTCACCCTATGACCCCCTTTGACTCATATGAATGATTCAAATATGTCCTGGGTAATATGGGTCAAATGGGGTCATAGGGTAACCTATGACCCTCTTTGACCCCTAGGAACATATGTCGTCGTTTAATGCATCAAAGGGGGTCATAGGTCACCCTATGACCCCCTTTGACATATGTTGTCATTTAATGGGTCAAAGGGGGTCATAGGTCACCCTATGACCCCTAGGGACATGTCGTCGTTTAATGGGTCAAAGATGGTCACAGGTCACCCTATGCCCCCATTTGACCCATATTACCCATTCGAATATGTCCCTTGGGGTTCGAAGACCCCTAGGGACATATGTCGTTGTTTAATGGGTCAAAGAGGGTCATAGGTCACCCTATGACCCCCTTTGACCCATAATACCCATTCGAATATGTTCTTAGGGGTCCTACGACCCCTAGAGACACATGTCATTGTTTAATGGGTCAATGGACCTATGACCCCCTTTGACCCATATTACCCATTCGAATATGTCCCTTAGGGGTCCTAGGACCCCTAGAGACATATATCATCGTTTAATGGGTCAAAGAGGGTCATAGGTCACCTTATGACCCCCTTTGACCCATATGTACGATTTGAATATGTCCCTAGGGGTCCTAGGACCCCTAGAGACATATGTCATCGTTTAATTGGTCAAACAGGGTCATAGGTCACCCTATGACCCATATGTACGGGTCAAAGAGGGTCATAGGTCATAGGTCACCCTTTGACCCATATGTACGATTTGAATATGTCCCTAGCGGTCCTAGGACCCCTAGAGACATATGTCATCATTTAAAGGGTCAAAGAGGGTCATAGGTTACCCTATGACCCCATTTGACCCATATTACCCATTTGAATATGTCCCTAGGGGTCCTAGGACCCGTAGGGACATATGTCGTCGTTTAATGCATCAAACGATATGACCCCCTTTAACTCATATGAACGATTCAAATATGTCCCTAGGGGTCCTAGGACCCCTAGGGACATATGTTGTCATTTAATGGGTCAAAGGGGGTCATAGGTCACCCTATGACCCCCTTTGACTCATATGAACGATTGTAATATGTCCCTAGGGTCCTAGGACCCCTAGGGACATATGTCATCGTTTAATGTGTCAAAGAGGGTCATAGGTCACCATATGACCCCATTTGACCCATATTACCCATTCGAATATATCCCTTGGGGTCCGAGGACCCCTAGGGACATATGTCATCGTTTAATGGGTCAAATAGGGTCATAGGTCACCTTATAACCCCTTTTGACCCATATTACCCATTCAAATATGTCCCTAGGGGTCCTAGGACCCCTAGAGACATATATCGTCGTTTAATGCATCAAGAGGGTCATAGGTCACCCTTTGACCCATATGAACGATTCAAATATGTCCCTAGGGGTCCTAGGACCCCTATAGACATATGTCATCGTTTAATGGGTCAAAGAGGGTAATAGGTTACCCTATGACCCCATTTGACCCATATTACCCATTCGAATATGTCCCTAGGGGTCCTAGGACCCTTAGGGACATATGTCGTCGTTTAATGGGTCAAAGAGGGTCATAGGTCACCCTATGACCCCCTTTGACCCAGATTACCCATTCGAATATGTCCCTAGGGGTCCAAGGATTCCTAAAGACATATATCATCATTTAATGGGTCAAAGAGGGTCATAGGTTACCCTTTGACCCCATTTGACCCATATTACCCATTCGAATATGTCCGTAGGGGACCTGGGACCCCTAGCGACATATGTCGTTGTTTAATTCGTCAAAGGGGGTCATAGGTCACCCTATGACCCCCTTTGACTCATATGAATGATTCAAATATGTCCCTAGGGGTCCTAGGACCCCTAGGGACATATGTCACCGTTTAATGGGTCAAAGGGGGTCATACGTCACCCTATGACCCCCTTTGACCCATATGAACCATTCGAATATGTCCCTAGGGTCCTAGGACCCCTAGGGACATATGTGGTCGTTTAATGGGCCAAAGGGGGTCATAGGTCACCCTATGACCCCCTTTGACTCATATGAACGATTCAAATATGTCCCTATGTCATCGTTTAATGGGTCAGAGGGGGTCATAGGTCACCCTATGACCCCCTTTGACCCATATGAACCATTCGAATATGTCCCTAGGGTCCTAGGACCCCTAGGGACATATGTTTTCATTTAATGGGTCAAAGAGGGTCTTAGGTCACCCTATGACCCCTTTGACCCATATTACCCATTCGAATATGTGGGTCAAAGAGGGTCATAAGTCACCCTATGACCCCCTTTGACCCATATTACCCATTCGAATATGTCCCTAGGGGTCCTAGGACCCCTAGAGACATATATCGTCGTTTAATGGGTCAAGAGGGTCATAGGTCACCCTATGACCCCCTTTGACCCATATGAATGATTCGAATATGTACCTATGGGTCCTAGGACCCCTAGAGACATATGTCGTCATTTAATGGGTCAAAGAGGGTCATAGGTTACTCTATGACCCCATTTGACCCATATTACCCATTCGAATATGTCCCTAGGGACATATGTCGTCGTTTAATGGGTCAAAGGTGGTAATAGGTCACCCTACGACCCTTTTTGACTCATATGAACAATTCAAATATGTCCCTAGGGTTCCTAAGACCCCTAGGGACATATGTCGTCGTTTAATGAGCCAAAGGGGGTCATAGGTCACCCTATGACCCCCTTTGATCCATATGAACGATTCGAATATGACCCTAGGGTCCTAGGACCCCTAGGGACATATGTCATCGTTTAATGGGTCAAAGAGGGTCATAGGTTACCCTATGACCACCTTTGACCCATATTACCCATTCGAATATGTGCCTTGGGGTCTGAGGACCCTTAGGGACATATGTCGTTGTTTAATGGGTCAAAGAGGGTCATAGTTCAGCCTATGACCCCCTTTGACCCATATTACCCATTCGAATATGTCCCTAGGGGTCCTAGGACCCTTAGGGACATATTTCGTCGTTTAATGGGTCAAAGGGGGTCATAGGTCACCCTATGACCCCCTTTGACCCATATGAACAATTCGAATATGTCCCTAGGGTCCTAGGACCCCTAAGGACATATGTCATCGTTTAATAGGTCAAAGAGGGTCATAGGTCACCCTATGACCCCCTTTGACCCATATTACCCATTCGAATATGTCTCTTGCGGTCCAAGGACCCCTAGGGACATATGCCATTGTTTAATGGGTCAAAGAGGGTCATAGGTCACCCTATAACCCCCTTTGACCCATAATACTCATTCGAATATGTCCCTAGGGGTCCTAGGACCCCTAGAGACATATGTCATCGTTTAATGGGTCAAAGGGGGTCATAGGTCACCCTATGACCCCCTTTGACCAATATGTACGATTCGAATATGTCCCTAGAGGTCCTAGGACCCCTAGGGACATATGTCATCGTTTAATGGGTCAAAGAGGGTCATAGGTCACCCTATGACCCCCTTTGACCCATATGAACGATTCGAATATGTTCCTAGGGGTTCGAGGACCCTTAGGGACATATGTCGTCGTTTAATCACCTATGACCCTCTTTGACCCATATGAACGATTCGAATATGTCCCTAGGGGTTTGAGGACCCCTAAGGACATATGTCATCGTTTAATGGGTCAAAGAGGGTCATAGGTTACCTTATGACCCCATTTTACCCATATTACCCATTTGAATATGTCCCTAGGGGTCTTAAGCCCGCTAGGGACATATGTCGTCGTTTAATGGGTCAAAGGGGTTCATGGGTCACCCTATGACCCGCTTTGACCCATATGAACAATTCAAATATGTCCCTAGGGGTCCAAGGACCCTTAGAGAAATATGTCGTCGTTTAATGAGTCAGAGAGGGTCATAGGTCACCCTATGACCCCCTTTGACCCATATTACCCATTCGAATATGTCCCTAGGTGTCCTAGGACCCCTAGAGACATATATCGTCGTTTAATGGGTCAAAGAGGGTCATAGGTCACCCTATGACCCCCTTTGACCCATATGAACGATTGGAATATATCCCTAGGGGTCCTAGGACCCCTAGGACCCCTAGGAACATATGTCATCATTTAATGGGTCAAAGAGGGTCATAGGTCACCCTATGACCCCCTTTGACCCATATTATCCATTCGAATATGTTCCTAGAGGTCCTAGGACCCCTAGGGACATATGTTGTCATTTAATGGGTCAAAATGGGTCATAGGTCACCCTATGACCCCCTTTGACCCATATGAATGATTCGACTATGTCCCTGGGGGTCCTAGGACCCCTAGGGACATATGTCGTCATTTAATTGGTCAAATGGGTTCATAGGTCACCCTATGACCTCCTTTGACCCATATGAATGATTCGACTATGTCCCTAGGGGTCCTAGGACCCTTAGGGACATATGTCATCGTTTAATCGGTCAAAGAGGATCATAGGTCACCCTATGACCCCCCTTTGACCCATAATACCCATTCGAATATGTCCCTAGGGGTCCTAGGACCCCTAAAGACATATGTCGTCGTTTAATGGGTCAAAGGGGGTCATAGGTCACCCTATGACCCCCTTTGACCGATATGAACGATTCGACTATGTCCCTGGGGGTCCTAGGGACATATGTCATCATTTAATGGGTCAAAGGGACCCCCTTTGACCCATTAAAGGACGACATATGTCCCTAGGGGTCCTAGGACCCCTAGCGACATATATCGTCAATTAATCGGTCAAAGAGGGTTATAGGTCACCCTATGACCCCCTTTGACTCTTATATATTAATAATATACATATCAATATAATTATATATATATATATATACATATACATATTATATTATTATATTTAATGAAAATATTACGTTATTATATAAATATATTAATAACATACATATTAATATAATAATATTTACAATATATACTATATTTAATAAAAATATTACGTTGTTATATAAATATTATATTATTATACATATTAATATAATAATATATAATACATATTACATTTAATGAAAATATTACGTTATTGTATATATTAATAACATACATATTAATATAATAATATATAATACGTATTTTATATATATATAAATTACATTATTATATTTAGTAAAAATAATAATAATATATATTATATTTATAGATTGTAATAAGATTAACATAAGATATTATTATATATTACTAGATTATATCTTGTATGTTTACATTACGTTATTATATATATAATATATTAAAATATGCCTTTACATATTAATATAAGTGAAATAATTTAAAAATAAAAAACTAGAACGTTTAAATCGAATTTCCCTCCAAAATTTGAAGATTTTTGGAATTTGACTACCGAGCCATATCGGATATCCGATCAGGCTTGGTATTTACCAAGCCTGCCCGGTCAACCCCAAAGACGTGTTTATAGAGAGTTTTAGTGATACTCAGACTTCGGGTAGCCGTCTGACAATGTTATTTTGATCGAAATTGAATTTAACGAAATGGGTTTTTTAATATCGCTCTCTAGCTTTCATCAATATAATTTTTGTCAAATTCTGAGTTCGATAAGTATTTATTAGTTAATTATCAATGAAGATTATTGTAAAGTGCTAATTGACATACTGATTGAAAAATAGCTATAACTTTCAAACGGTATAACATTTTATAAATCTAAAAGTTGTGTCACATTCTATACTTCACCTAGTATAAGAAAAAAAGAAAAAAAGAAAAATTTGATCAAATTTCTATTAGTTAGGGTGGTCAGACACGGGACTTTTTTTAATTCGAAAAAGTTTTGGTAGAAAATTCATATTTAATTATTTATTTGGAATAAAAATATCAAAAAATATGCGTCACATCTGGACATGAGTCTAGTTTTCATATCTATAATTATATTAAAAAAATATTATGATTTGATTTTGATTAAGGTGGTCAGACATACATCTACTTTTTATTTTCGTCTTGAAATTTTCTTAGTACTACATTAAAATTCAAACTTTTGACCAATCAATTATTTTTTTCTCCTGATAAGGCCTAGTAGTTTAGAAACTACATTCAATTTTCTACAAATTATTTTCTTACAACTTTTTGATATAAAGTCCATAACCACTTCAAAATTATGTGTCAAGTTGACATAAACCTAATTTGCTGATTTTTCACTGCCACTTAAGGCCATAGTTTGGTACACCATGATCTTGCACATACCCTTATCCTTAAGCAAAATAAAACTCAATGTCTTATCAATTCCAAAATGTCCATCTAAACCACCACAATGTTTTTTGTTAATCAAATTAACTCTCATAGGACTTCTTGGTATACACAACTAATTATCTTTGAACAATATACTTTCTTGAATGAAATACTCATCATACTTACTTATTTGATTTGATAGATTTGGTGCTCCGCTCTCTCCCCACACCTTAGAAAAATAGGGGTAGTATCAAAAAATTCCTTCATTTCATCAAGACCAATAACTTCAACCTTCATCTCAATCATCAAAGAACATCTTATGCTCAATGCATTAGCAACTCGATTAGTAACTCCACTCCTATGCTTGATCACAAATGTAAAAATCTGCAAGTATTCAACCCACTTTAGATGTCTTTGATTCAACTTATATTGACTTCCCAAATACTATAAAGCTTAATGATCAATATACCGCATAAACTCCTTAGCAATCAAATAATGTCTCCACTTCTTGAAGGCTTTAACAATAGTATACAACTCTTAATCATACACATAATACTTCCTTTTAGCACACAGATATAGTGTAAATACCCTGTTGTATTATCCTTTTCATATGACTAATACAAAAACCAATAGAAAACCAATTGAATGCCGAGAATAGATTGCCATTTCTGTCATTTCAATTTGCTTATCAGAAAGTACAATGGAGGAAAACTCAAAACCCCTGCATACTATTGGACCGACTATATATGTACTCTTCTTGAAAGAAAACAAAAAATTACACAAGTCTTAGACCATCACAATGCCTTGAAAAATCATTTATATAGATATGAGTTGCAACAAGCAAAGGGAAGATGTGATTGAGAGGTGTCCAAGGAACAAAACATTACACAAAAGACAAAAAGGTCACAATAGAATTCCAGGTGTATCAAATATTCTTTTAGGTAGGCCTATCCCTGTTACTATTGTACTTATCAACTTCTAATTTGTCTCTCATTGTTCTCGATCCTCAAAATACGTGGCTGCCAGGCTAGCCAATGAGGGGTGATCTTGTGATGCCTTAAGATCAATTTGTTCCTATGGGTTTTCACTGCTTTCACCTTGAACACACACTATTTCCTTTTCACTTTCTTCTTCCTTTAATTCTAGTGCTGATGTGTCAATGACCTACACCTCATCTTCCTATTCCCTATCATTATTTGAACTACCTTCCTCAAACTACTAGTCCGAAGGAATATCTGCCATCCATGTGTTAAACTGTATGTCATCCGGCCAGCTGAACCACAGGATATCATCCTGTTTCTTTAATATATAATTAGCCTCCTTTTCAAAACCAACAAATTCTTACGTCAAAGAAACAAAAATAATTGGACTTTAACCAATTCCTCTATCGTGGTGGCCCACCAGGCATGCACCTTTTCATTAACAACTTTATTTATCCTTATGCAGAAAAGGTCATCCAGTTCTTTACTCCACTCATCCTTATTTTTCAATTGGTTCTTTCTATCCAAGGCACAAGGAAATAGATAAATTTTTGGATTCTTGTATTTATTCAAATAAGAAACAATTTTCAGTTGCAAAGCAACTCTCCTGTGATCAAAATTTGTCAATTCATTAGCAATATCATATAATTTTTCAATAGGGTCATTTGAAGACCTTATAACTGAATAACATAAAAGGGTTATTTCTTTTTCCCTTTTTCCCCACTTGTTAACAATAGGCTTGAGGATTTCATCATGGGTTTTTAGTTGCTCCCATATACTTATTACTCTTACTGATTGATCAAAAAACAAGGGCCATTCAATCTTGTCTACCAAATACATTAGGGCCTTTCTAAGCTTATCCTCATATTGTATATTTAACTCTACATCTAAAGCCCATAGCTTATTTTTTTCTTCTTCAAAATCCTCAGCTTTATAATGTTCTAGCCTTTGAGGTGTGCCTAGTAGTTCTACAAGGGGGGTGGATTTAAAAGGTTCCACTGGAGGATGGGGGTATGTTATTCTTGGCCTTGTGGACTTCCCCATTACCTTATTTTCAATTCAATTCTCCTTTTTACCTCCCTATTATAGGACTCAAGAAGTGTTTCATATTTACCCTGTAACTCAGACATGGCCTATTCCTCCTTCTTTGCAGTATCCAAAAGAAACTTGGAAGATTCCACATTCCAGGATACTACCTGCACATGTGAGATATCAGCAACTCTTCTCACAATTAAGCTTCCCATCAAGCCAAAGTCATCTGACTGCAATGATGTGGCTCTGGATCCTCTTCTCAGCGACCAACTGACCAATGCAGCTTAATCTTCAACGAATGTAGTGCCTTGAAAGTTCTCTTTATTCTGGTCTTACAAAGTCAATTTATTTGAAACAGAACTAAAAACTAGAGCATCAGCAATATCCCAATTTGACAACAATAAAATGTTAGATGCCTTGACCATTTTCCTCCCTTCCTCAGGGCTTATATTCTACAATTCTTTTATCATTTCTTCTTTAGTTTGGTTCTGAATGGAAGTTTCTTCCATTTTTGGATACTCTATTTTCATCTTTTTACATTTCTCCTCAAAAATCTTCATGTTTGCCCTCCATGCAAACTGCTGAAAAGCCCTAGATTTAACAAAACTGTCATCAGTCAAAAATTTATGACTTGCCTGCTCTAACATAGGGTCCAATTCCCTGCCACTATAATCTACTATAGTTAGATCCAAACTTGGGAGGGAAGGTTCTGGAGGGTTACCCTCATCTAATTCTGCTTGAGTAATAAAAATACCTCCCTGTGATCCCATCTGTTCGATCTATTCACCAGTGAGATGTTCTTCTCCAATCCTCAGAGGGGACTGAGTGGGCGAATATTCCTCAACTTGAGGCCTTTCTTCTTTTATTACCTTCTGCCTCTTAGGACTAGGCTCATCAGGTCTCTCCTCTTCGGTTATACTAGTGGATCCTTTTATTTGTTTGCTCTTATCTATAAGAACCCTTTTATTCCGAATTATAGTATACCTAGGCCTCTTTTGTACAATTATTTTACCAGCTCCCACATTTGGGGTGAAAGCCAATCTCCTTATGACCTCTCTGGCCTTATCAGGATAGAAATCAATAAAAAATTGTTTCTTTTCATTCACGACCTCCATTATTTTAGGGAAGGTATTCATGAGTTTACTTATTTTGTCAGCCTCTATAAAAACATTATCTAAAGGATCATATTTATTATCAAAACAATGAATGAATTCTAAGGCTCGAGAATAAACTCTCCACTTTTCCTTTTTTAGTTTCTTACTCCTGCAATGAGAATTCATTCCTTATAATGTCCTCTAGATAATAAGAATCATGCTTAACCGGTCCAAACTTGGTTCTATGCCTCAACATCTGATAGAAAAATCCCTCAGAATCACAAAAACGGGGATGAGAGACAACCATCATATACTGCTCCAAAATTTTATGCAAAAAGAGCCATCCCCCTTTTGTAATCACAAACTAATGGGCCATTGTGCAGGTAGGGAAAATTGACCCTAATTACCTTTTCAACAAAAACATTTCTTCAACTCCCCCTAACTACCACAAAACTTTAGCCACTCCTACCTTCAAAGGTACTTGGTAAGGAAAAACATGAGGACTCCGTTTAAAACCATATTTTTTGAAAATAGTAGAAACAGAGTAAGGGATGATATCTCCCCAATTATGTGAAACTTTCAAGTCATGGGGTTTATCCATAGGCCTAATGAGACTCATTAGTGCTTTAGGGATTCTAGGATTGTCACTCAATATAAGGCACCTCAGCTTAGAAGCAAAATATCTATCAAATCTGACAAAACTAGGATTACTTGCATCCCATGTCATATTTGCACTCCACAACTGGACTGGTAGTATTTCCCCATTCTCCTCTCTGTTTAGTTCCATCTCATTACCAAAATATGTCACTCCTTTGAAGAAAAACATATGCATTAATAGAGAGCGGTGACCAAAAGTTTTTTCCACCTTGCCCTTTGCAATCCCAACTAAACCAATGTGAATTTCTTTAGCCAAAAAGGAAGCAAAATAAAAAATAACATCTACACCGAAGGAAGCAATCTAAACCATCATGTACATGAAACCAATGGGCATAAGTTCTTGCTCATCTTCACCAAAAACTCGACATAAGGTCCTGTATATCTCTACAGCCCGAGAAGTAAAAAGACTCTTCTTAAAAGGCTCTCCAGAGGCTGCACTAAGTATTGGAAATGTTCCTATTGTACCAATATGTGCCCTTAGTGCACCTCCCTTGATTAAATCCTTCTTTGCTTTATATTCATTCTCTAATTCTAGTAGATTGATTTGCACATGGTAATCTGATAATGGTTCCAGGTGAAAAACCTCTCTAATTTCTTTAGGAGTAATCAAGACTAGAGGCACACCATCTTTTCTTCTTACAACCCTAATGGCTTGGTCATAATTCTTAGTAATGGCTTCAAGAAAATCATAATCCATGAAAACACTTGGGACTACTAACTTTCCCAAATCAAAATTCTAGACATTAGCATGCGGGGCAAACAAATTCCATTCTGAAAACCACTTTTTAAATAAGATAAGACCAATTTGAGTAGTTGTTGCATCCCTTACCCAATTCGCCTTGTCATACAGGCCATCCACAATTTTAAGCCTAGGGTTTAAGGAAATCAATTTTTTAACTTGTGCAGGCTCTACAGTAGACTTTGGGAGTAATTCTAATAAATCATCATGGACATTCCTATCCATATAGTTAATTTGCCCAGAAAATGGCTTCTTAGGAGGCATTTTGACAGTATTGAGAGAACTGGAATGCCACAAAGGTTATAGTATGAGTACTTACTTGACTTGTTGAACTGGTTCTTCTCTGAACCTCTGTAATTGATCTTAAACAACTGAGGAATAGTTTTCATGTTCTTACCAAGCTTAACATGATGAAATCAATAGGCTCTTATGCTCAGAAAATTTGCAATCTTTGTTTGCATGGGATTGAAATTAATGAAAATCTCCTATATTATACTCTATTTTTTTCCACACGTGAAGCTTTCATTTATCATAAATGCGCAGGACAAAAAAATAGAGTGGCGTCACATTTCCTTTTTTAAACTTGCGTCGTTGATCCATGAAAAATCCTATGACTTGGGAATGACAACTAGGCTGACTTAGCTTTCTTCTTAACACATTGGCAGTCAAACTAATGAAATACCTCCATCTGTACCTTTCCTTCAAGGCTGGTACTTCAAACTGGGCCCACGAATGACCACAGACACATGTCATCAACTCGCTAACTTATTATACATAACTCTCAAACACCTTTCCACAGCGAGTTAGCGATAACCACTGATCTTACTTTAATCATGTGGCAGATAATTGAAACAACCTTTAAGAACACAATGGTGGGTCCCTTTCTTGTTAACTCTCTATACTTATTTATTGCACATCTCCTCATAGCGAGTTAACGAGCGTCATCGATCTAGATTTTATCTTGTGATCAATAATTTACTACAATAGTGGTGGGCCACCACTCGAACTCGCTATACATAACTTCCAAGCACTTCTTCATAGCAAGCTAACGATTGCCTTTGATCTTAGTTCGATTTCATGATTAGAAATCTTTGTACTTTATACACGAGAAGTGGGTCCATGATACTGCTATCGCTGAGCTAGCTCAACACGCTGGCACATATATATATTTTTAAATCTCTTGATGACATCACATGTCTTGAGCCTCACCGTGTTTATGACTTTCAGGTGGGTCGCTATGTCGCTACCGGCAAAAAATAACAACCTAGCTAGCGACATGGCAAGCTCTGACAAATTAAAGTTTTTCAGCTCAAAGATATTTCAACAAGATGCCACCATGTAATTTGATCTACATAGCTCAGCCTTATGGGGTCCACCTTTGAGAATTTTTCAGTTACATTACCATTTTTTGAGCAATCGCTACATCGCTACCGGCATAAAAACCACAAATCTAGCTAGCGATATGGCGAGTTGCAGTAAGCACTTTAAAAACAATGCCCAGAAAAAGAAACTACAAAAGACAATAACCTGCAGAGGGACAAAAGTGAAACATGCAGCATATCTTCCTTGGGATCCTCAAAATTAATTGTGATCTCAGAAAGATGCCATCTTTGGAAAATTTGGGCATTTGCTATATATCCACCGGCAAGTCACAAGTGTTTTCAGTTAGTGACTTGGCGAATTGCTAGATAAAATTAAACTCTGGTGACACCACTTGCAAATATATCCACGTGCCTTTCTTCTTGAAATTGACTGGTATGGGAAATAGTGCATGGTCAATAGATCTTCCCACCAACACATTTCGCAGCACTGGACTCCACTTTTCAGTATCACATAATTCTCCGATGGTCACTACCTCACTATATGTAACATAGCAAACATGTGACAACTATAGATTCAAATTAGATCAAATGGCAAGATTAAAACCCCTTTTTCAAAAGACTTAATGATGGCGATCAAGTAGGCGAGACAAGAATATTCGCTCCTTATTGTTTTTTTTTTCTTTTTAAAAAAAAAAATTCGTGCCAAGAAAAACTTAAAAGGACAAACCTAAGGCTTTTCATAGATTTTTCAAAGGTATCGAAATATACTATGCCAAAACCTAAAGCCCTATGACTTATCAAAAACTTCTCAT
Source organism: Cupressus sempervirens (assembly GCA_028749045.1). Lineage (NCBI taxonomy): Eukaryota > Viridiplantae > Streptophyta > Pinopsida > Cupressales > Cupressaceae > Cupressus > Cupressus sempervirens. The sequence continues at coordinate 214,777,922 of CM053783.1, forward strand.
CTAATTTTTTTTATGATCCTAAGAAAATTTGATTCGCAAAAAATCAGACCAACATATCTGATGTACTCATTAAAAGATATGTTGTCCTCAATTGAGGGATCATTTTTGTACAATTTAATGTGAATAGCACACAAATTGTATTGCACATTTATCTGCTAGATGTTGGGTACGTTGATTTGACATAATAAATTTCTTAGAGGATATAGAAACTTACTGGCTATAAACAACAGGTATGTTCGTAGAAAAAAACCATACTCATTGTAAACAACAAGTATGGACTTAATGCATATTTCATGAGTTGTGGTTCATAAAAACCCATACTCATCAGCTTGAATTGTTTGTTTAATACCCAATGCATTGAGGTGACACTTACAATTTGAATTCATAACAACTATTTCTCATCAACTTAAATTGTTTGTTTAGTACCCATTGCATTGACGTGACACTTACAAGGTTGAAGTATAGCAACTTCCTAGAAGGTTTGCCTACTCAATTCCATGATGATCCAACTTTCCTTGATCCTTGGGAGAATGATGCAAGAGCATCAAGGTCAAGGTTGAAGGCATGAGAAGACATTAAGGTCTCAAGATAACCAACATGAACATGTTAGAACAGTTGATGTAATAAGACCCTATGAAAGTCCTTTTTGATACGTTTGTAATCATTTTAGTTACATTTGAAAACATTAATTAACAAAAACCATATGTGCAGATATAAAAATTAATCACAACATGTCTAATTTATTTGTAGGTATATTTTCCTGTGAAGAAAGACCATGCCTGACAATATGAACCCAGAATAAAATAATGAGACAATGGCTGCATTGTGGGCTCAATTCCGAAGAAAACTTGATAAATGTTATTTTCCTTGCAAAAAGTGTAAGGGCTTAAAGAATCAAAAAATTCTATTCACAATAGCCTAGAGTCATTGTAGGCAATATGGTCATGTTGAAGGGGGCCACGATTTTCGTCCATTGCTGAATGTTGATTTCCTACTGGAGGAACATGGAGGTGTGAATATCCAAGCTAAGGATAACACTCCCATGGAAGAAGATGATAATGTGCCAGAGGACATGATTGAAGAAGATGGTATTGAGGCAATTGATGAAGAGGCTTACAATGATGGTACTAGCGAATCTAATAATAATGATGAAGATGGTCTTGATATACCTTTACTTGAGAAGGCACACAAGCCCTTATACGAAGGCTCCTAAACAACTCTATTGTCGGCTATAGTGTTGTTGGTGAATTTAAAGGTTATGAATAGTATATCCAATGTAGCAATGTCACATATGCTAAGTTATGTCATTTTTTTCATCTTCAATGTTAGCATACAATTACTATTCATTATATTAATAATGCATATTTGTTGTTGTAGGTTGATTAGTGAGTTTTTGTTACCACCATCAAACATTTTGCCTTGTTCGTACCGAGAATTATCTAACATTATGGATTAGATTGGAATGAAGTATCAAACAATACATGCATGTCTCAATGATCACATTCTATATCATAAACAACATGAATTTGCAACAGAATGCCCTGATTGTCATGTTAGTAGATATCGATCAGATCAAATAACAAAAAAAGTGCCTCACAAGGTTCTTTGGTACATTCCCATTATTTTACGTCTTGAACAGTTATTCAGGTGCACTAGCGGATGGTGTCAATCCATATGGAGATATGAGATCAATTTACTTAGTATGGCCTATTTTTGTTATTAACAATAACATTCCTCCTTGAATGTCCATACAGAGGGAGCAAATAATGTTGTCAATGATTGTGCCAGGTATTTTTTTATTTTATAGTTATCTAAATTAATTTATAAATAGTGCATGAAAATGGTTATAATAATTACATAATGTTTATATTCATTCAATTGCTAGGTAAATACTAAGTTAAAGATATGAACGTGTATATTGAACCAATAATTGATGAGTTGTTGAAGTTATGGAATGACATCACTATGTATGCCATCTCTAGACCGATAGGACATCGACAATTTCAATTCCATGCAATGCATGTATGGACAATACATGATGCCCTTGGGCTAACTCATTTTTGTGGTATGTTATATTGTTAAGATTACATATTTTTGGTATGTTATAGTGGTTACACATTACTATTGAATGCTTAAGTTGTGTGTGATCATTGGACATGATCCAATTATACATGATCTTTTAGGTCTTCAGACAAAAAGAAAATTTGCATGTCCAGTTTGTGGTCCGAAGATGAAATGTCGTCATTTGAGAAGTTTAAGAAAGCAGGTGTTTGATGAGTTTAGACACTTTCTCCACCATAATCATAAGTATCGAATTGCCAAAAAATATCTTTTCAATGGGAAAGAAAAGACATCATCAAGGCCACAAAGAATGACACCTCATTTATGGAAGTTGGAATATGATCGACTAAATCGTCAAGGTAATGTCCAATTGGTCATCCGAAGTTTACAATTTGTATTTCAATATTGTCTTACATTTACTAATGCTATAACTGATGCTCATGAAGGTCGTCAAGGCATCAATGACCAACTTCCTAGAGGAATGAAAATTTATCGTACTCAATTTAGTAGGTTACCATACTACAAGGATCTCCCAATCGCGCATTTGTTTGATGCTATGCATATTGGAAAGAATGTAACAGAGACAGTATGGAAAATGTTGGATGGAAGGCATGATAGAGAAAAAATTGCTAAAATTTGTACTAATATTCATGAATCTAATCGTGCACTAAAAGTTTTCATTGAATCAAATATGAATGGAGATCGCATAAATACAAGTTCCCTTCCTTGGTTATTAACGGAGCAACAAAGTGATGCATTAAAAGAAGTCATAAAAAAAACAAAATTTCAAATAGGATTTGCTACAAATATAAGCACTCTTCTATCAAAGAAAGGTGATTTTGGGCCAAGGTTGAAGACACATGATTGGCATACCTTCCTCAAGGTAAGTCATGTTTTCTATTTACAGTATATTTGTAAGATTGAATGTAGTACCAGTTGCATTATTTAATAATATATTGAAATGATCATTTTTTAATGATTGTAGTTTGTCCTACCTCTATCCCTTCCACAACAGTTTGACAATAGTATTAAACAAGTTATATATGATCTTGGAAAATACATGAGGTTAGAAGAGTGTTTTTTCTTAGATTTGTAGCTTTTTATTTGAAATCTCCTCTATGTATTTTTGCATGTTGAATCTCTTTTAGGTGGTTATCATCTAAAGAAATTGATAAAAAAGATATAAAATATTGGAAGAGAAAAATTCCACAACTTATGTATGAAATGCAAAAGTGTTTGCCTCCAACGTTTTTCAATACTCAAGAACACTAGCTCATACATCAAGTTGAGGAGATTGAATTGTGTGGACCTATATAAACTAGACCAATGTGGATGGTTGAGAGGCACTTGAAATTTATGAAGGGCTTGGTTCGACAAAGAGAACATCCTGAGGGTTCTATGATAGAGGGATATATGATATACCAGACCATGGTGTATATCAGTGAATATCTTCCAAAGTTTGTAGCAGGTATCCATGTAGATCACATTTGGGATCCCAACAATAATGACAAATTCAAAGGGGAGTACCTGATGGGGAAAGGTAGATTGAGGAGGGTGACAGGTAATTATAATTTTTTTTTTGTAATTTAATAATTCTTATCCATCATCAATATATATAAGTTGTTTCTAACTAGTATAATTGTCTTCTTTATAGTTTGTCATGAGTGGAATGTACTACACTTGTAAATTGCAAACAATCTTGATTGGATGACAATTTGGATTGAAAAATCTCAAGAAAATGGTCGCTCATTAAGATGGGATGGTGTTTCATCGTTTGTTAAAGAAGCTCATCGTAATGGAGATCCCAATGTTACACCAATGGTACTTGATCTAATATATGGCTTAAGAGATACAAAGGTATGCATAAGATTACTAATCATGAGACATAAGTTTAATATCAACTCACAAATCAATGAGAAGATTCTTGACATGTTTGAATAATTTCAGGTCAAACACCACAAAGCTATGTACTACCATGGCTATAAATTCTGCACAAAAAAGTTAGATGAAATGAAGAAAACGTGTGATTCTGGGATAAGTGTTGTCTTCGTGATCACCAATATTTCATCTAGAACTAACATACATCCTCAACAATCTAAAAATTGATACTATGGCATTTTGGATGATATCCTTGAGTGTGACGTTGATTCATTCAAAATAGTTCTATTTGTCATCAAATGGTTTAGGTTATGAATGAATCAAAATGATCCTGATAGGACTGTTATTGAACACGACAATGGATTTACTATGATTAATACAAGGTCATTTGAGCTAGTCGAAGATGAGTCCTATGTTCTTCCAAGTCAATGCGAGCAAGTGTTTTACTTTGGTGTTCCAGAAAAACTAGGTTGGTCATTTGTTTTTAGACATGACCCAAGAGGAAGGCTAGTAAAGTATAATGTGATCAAAGAAGAAGATATTGAAGAAGCACAAGAGGAAGTAAATGATTATTAGGAATGACAGTTACCCAATGATGAAGAAGAAGAAGATGGTGATGATTTTGGTCATGCTAACGATAATGCCAATAATGATGATGATGATGCTGATGACGATCATGATCATGGTGATGAAGATGGTGATGATTATGGCGATGATGGTCATGATGATGATAGTGATCAAGAGGATGATGATGGTGATGAAGATGGTGGTGGTGATGATGACGATCAAAGTGACAAGTTCGATGATGATGATGATGACATGAATGAAGATCATGATGATCAATGAAATCTTCAGTTACGATCAATGTCAACTATGATAGGGTCTTGTATGACCAAATATTTCTTTCCAAACCATATGTGCACATATAAACATTAAGTAGAACATGTCAAATATTTTTTTAGATATAAACATAGTTACACTAAATTTTTAACTTAAGACAAATGATTTACATATACAATCTACTTTATTATTAATATTTTTTTTGGTAAGTCTATTACTTTAATTTTGCTGCTAATTTCTAAGACTTACTAATTTTTTTCACAAGGCGATATGGATGCACCATCTCAGACACCTTCAATAGAGGTAAACATTAATTATTGTAAATTTTAATGTTAATATAGAAACAAATGTCCTATTATTATGTTCTTTTCTTTATGGATTTGGAGTTATTTTGATGAAAGTATATGAATATTTGATGTCACAAATGATAGGAAAAAGCTACAATGATCGCTGATCAAATGCAATCTGAAATACAAACATCATATCTACATGACATTGGCCTTAGTATTGACCCTGTATTCATCACCCAACAAATTATGCAAAGACACAGTGATGAGCTTGTTAGAATTATCATCAAGGGTGACAGAAGTGAGGAGAAAGAGGCATTGAGAATAGAAATGGACCGCGGAATCCAATCTTTGAAAGTAAGCAGTAATAGAAGTTCAATAGATATTAATCTTTTATAGTATCTTATGGATCATGATCTCTAATTTTATGTGTTCTTGTATAGACATATGTGCCAGTTGCGAGGTCACATGGTGAACATGGTGAAGATTGTTGTGCAGTACCTTCATGTAAGTAACACTTTGTTTGTTTTGATCAACATTATAACACTTACCTTTTTTTGTGTGGATGTTTCTCACTATTATCCCATTTGATATTTATCCATTGCAAATGTCTTTGCTAACAATATTCTATTCTTTAGCTCATGATGAAGTGTGGACTCCTCCTTTAGTTGGTGATCCATTATTGTCTGTTGCATTGTCAGTAACAAGGACCATGCAAACATCATCGTCTATGCCCAGTAGAACTGGTAAAACCTGTTTTTGCTATATTTTGTGATGTGTTATATTTTGTAATGTCTTTCTACAAGTTGATGAACAATGAATTAGCATATTAGTTCTTAAATGATGTCTACAAAAGCTTGCATACACAGAAACACATGCATACACACACCATACATACATACATACATACATACATACATATATATATATATAGCCACACATAGAGAGACATGGACATAGGCAGGGAGGTACACCAACAGAGAGTGGTACTAAAATTTTCATTTAATTGTATGATGTTTAAGTTGATAGAGCAACAGAGAGCAGCACTACTAAAGCTTATCCATTTCCTAGAGCAGTTCATGTGATTAGTACTGGTTCGTATGGAGGGACATTGTTGCTGAATAAGAAAACTATGTTTCCATTAATAGAACGAAAGCTTCCAGGTGCTTTAAAATTGATATTATTTAAAGTGTAAATTTAGTTTACTTTTACATTACTCATTTTGAACTGATAAATCCTTTATGTTTTTGTAGGTAATAATGCTCTCTTTGAACATCTTTTTCATATGAAATTGAGACTATTTGGACCCACCATATGTAAAAGGTACATAGTTTCATATCATTGCTACATAATTTTTTTCTTCTTCTATTTATTGTAATATATTAAAGTTATTAATCTAACAATCTATTTGTTTTTAAAAAGGTGGAATTTACAAGTTGTGGAATTAAAAAATCAGCTGATTGCATCCATTGAGGAGAAATTTGTGAAAAACATTTTTGACACTGGCCTACTTCTAAAAAGAGCAGCAAAGCATATAAAGACTATGAGGGATCAATATAGAAGGGCTCTTAAGGATAACCCAAAGTACGACCGTCCTCCTATGATTCCATCGATGGAGTGGAATGAAATAATAGAAGATGCAAAGGAGAAAAGGCTATGTGAAGATAGAGATAATGAAGCAGCATAGGGCAAAAAGAGGTATGTCATTATTGTATTAAGTACATTGTAATCATGTACTAATTATTGATATTTGTAAATATATAATCTAAGACATTTGAAATTTTTCATAGATTACAGAACACATCCGTGGCTACAAAAGTGAGAATAGAAAAGGTTGGCTAACAAAAACTTGGCTTTGGTGGCTATATGAATCTGCAGTCTCGAGTTGTAAGTAGAGCAATGAATTTTGTATTTTTTTAAAAATATAATGTTGCAAACAATTTTTTTTAATGAAACCATACATGGAAAACTGACATTATCAAGAAAAAACCACAGGGCACAGATTTCAATGTGGAGGTCACAGATGAAGATAGAAAAATTGTCTTGAAGGAAGGCTATAAAGTTGTGGTTGCACGCCTACGTAAAGAATCTATAAGCCTTGCCCAAAAATCCACTGCACCAAATGATATCTCATAGGTAAATTGGTCAGATGAAATGTAAATGAAATTAAATAGTTGAGAAGATTCTTTTTTGGTATTAGTTTTAAATGTAAATTGACTACATAACAATGTGCATAACATTCTACTGAAACCTTCATATCCTACCACAGAACCTGCTCCTGACGAAGGCCATGATGTGCATTATAGTGGTGGAGCTATTAATTTGCTATTCGAAATTAATTATGCAATTATGAATACAATTTAACATCTTCAATTGGAATCTGACATGTATCCTTTTTTTGAATAATTCAGAGCATGTTGAACATCATGCTGAAGTAGTGGACCATGTTCCAAGTGTTCAACATGTTGACGCGGTGGCAGATCAAAATGTTAATGTAGATGATGTGGCATTGTCAAGTAAGAAAAATGCATTTTATGTTGTACTCGTACTTAATTACAAACTTGTAACAGTTAGAAAAAGAAAAAGAGTATGCCAATTTATCACATTCACTTGTTCTTGCAACAGAGCCCCCTTTAGTGCAACAACCTCCTACTCCTCCAAAAAGGAGCCATCGTAATTTGACATTACACATGCCAGAAGAGGAGGAGAATGAAGCAGATATGGATGCTCTTATGAGCGCTTTTCTTAAGAGAGCTCAGAAATACAAAAAAAAGAAATGATGTTTTAAAAGTCTTCTTTGATAAACCTTGTTGGATAATGAAAGAACTTTGTTTTACGTAATTTTGTATGAATGATGCGTATTAATAGCAATTTTTAGTTTATGTTAATGAATATTGTTATGTGTTAATGAAGTTTTGATTAGTATTGTGTATTAATGAATTTTATATCATATTAATGAATGTTATGTGATTGTATTGATTGAATGTTATAGTTCATAAATGGATGAATGAATGAATGAAGTATGTAATTAAATGATAATGGGTACTTTAGATTGGTGTTAGGGGGAGGGGGGTGAGGCCAGATGAGCTTCCACCTTCACGTGGTTGGCCTTGTTAAGTAGAGAATATTATAGTATTCTTGAAACCAAGTTAAGCTCAAATTTGTTAAGTTTTCAAACACACATCCCAATTCTCTTTAACGAGACTGAAGTTTTTTCACTTGTAATAGCCTCATTGTAGTCATCTTTTGGTTCCTTGAACATATAGTTCTTGCTTAGTTTAAATCTCAATTATTAGATATTTGTGCAAATTGGAGTTAGTTTGGCATAGAAACCTGCATATTTTATTATATATATTTAGTCAACTAAAAGCAATGTAGAAAGCATTCACATAGTTGATGTCTAACAAAAGAAGACAAGATGCATATACTATTTAGCATGGAAATCCTTGTAGGTGAATTGTGTGTGTATGTACACACTGACACATATATGTATTTATGTATATAACTTCAAACAAATGTGTAGACTCAATTAGCAGGGGACACCAACCTCAAATCCTGCAATGCAAAAGGAACTGACCTTTGAAATGCAAGTCAGGCAAATTGGTTTTCATCTCCATTCATGATGGAACTTACAATGATGCATATCCACAACAATCTTTAACTTCTGGAAAATAAGTTAAACCTAAAGATAAGTTGTTTGAAGACCTGGTTGACTTTGCCAAGGCAAAAAGTAAAACTTCACCCAGTAAAAGCGAAAGTTTTTAAAAATTAGAGATTGTTCTCTGGGATGGTTTGTACTACATATCTTCAAGTAGCTTGCTACAAGTGATGGTTTAGGTATAGCATTAGTTTTATTGAAGCCATTATATAGTTCTCTATTCAATTGAGGTTTAGTATTCATTATGTGTTATATTATTCCCAGTGCACTACAATTTAATTTATTTCTTGTTACTTTTTTTTTTTTTTTTTTCTGATATGAAATTCCTTTTGAAGATTTGTATATTGAAACAAACTTATGTTCTTACCTAGAAGGTAAATGAGTTTTGTAACAGTTCCAAAGGATCCATATATATATATATATTGTAATGTATTGCTGAAGCTTGTTCTATTTCAAATCTCAAGTAGTGTGTGAGCTGTTGGTGTTTCAAACTGCTGAAACTATCAAGCAACAAACTGCTTAATATCACAGTGAAATGACTCACACAATCTAAGGATTAGCCAATTCCCAATATCAACTATATGAATGACTCACTATAACCCAACTTCAACAAAACCAAAGGATGGTTTCCTACTCTTCTGGCTCTATTAAACCAAGGCGGGTATGCCTAGGGATCATTCTAATGCAACTGTGTATGAAATTATCTTAGTTTCATTCTAAAGAATATTCTTGAAACCAAGTGAAGCTCAAATTTGTTAAGCACAAATCCCAATTCTCTTTAACAAGATTGAATTTTTTTCGCTTGTAATAGTCTCATTGCAGTCATCTTTTGGTTCCTTGAACATATAGTTCTTGCTTAGTTTAAATCCCAATTATTAGATATTTGTCCACATTGGAGTTAGTTTGGCATGGAAACTTGCATATTTTATTATATATATTTAGTCAACTGAAAGCAATGTAGAAAGCATTCACATAGTTCATGTCTAACAAAATAAGACAAGATGCATATACTATTTAGCATGGAAATCCTTATAGGTGAATTGTGTGTGTATGTACACACACACACACATATATGTATGTATGTATATAACTTCAAACAAATGTGTAGACTCAATTAGCAAGAGACACCAACCTCAAATCCTGCAATGCAAAAGGAACTGACCTTTGAAATGCAAGTCAGGCAAATTGGCTTTCATCTCCATTCATGATGGAACTTACAATGATGCATATCCACAACAATCTTTAACTTACAACAAACAAGTTAAACCTAAAGATAAGCCGTTTGACGACCTGGTTGACTTTACCAAGGCAAAAAGTAAAACTTCACCCAGTAAAAGAGAAAGTTTTTAAAAATTAGAGGTTGTTCTCTGGGATGGTTTGTACTACATATCTTCAAGTAGCTTGCTACAAGTGATGGTTTAGGTGTAGCATCGGTTTTATTGAAGCCACTGTATAGTCTTTTGTTCAATTGAGGTTTAGTATTCATTATGTGTTATATTATTCCTAGTGCACTGCAATTTAATTTATTTCTTGTTACTTTTTTTTTTTTTTTTTTTTCTGATATGAAATTCCTTTTGAAGATTTGTATATTGAAACAAATTTATGTTCTTACCTAGAAGATAAACGAGTTTAGTAACAGTGCCAAAAGGTCCATATATATATATATATATATATATATATATATATATATATATATATATATATATATATATATATATATATATATATATATATATATATATATATATATATATATATATTGCAATGTATTGCTAAAGCTTGTTCTATTTTAGATCTCAAGTAGCGTGTGAGCTGTTGGTGTTTCAAACTGCTGAAACTATCAAGCAACAAAATTCTTAATATCACAGTGAAATGATTCACACAATCTAGGGATTAGCCAATTCCCAATATCAACTATATGAATGAATCACTATAACCCAACTTCAACAAAACTAAAGGATGGTTTCCTACTCTTCTGGCTCTGCTAAACCAAGGCGGGTATACCTAGGGATAATTCTAATGGAACTGTGTATGAAATTCTCTTAGTTTCATTCTAAATCAGCTAGATTTCACTCGACAACTTAAGTAAAAATTTTCATGCTTGACAGTAACATGAAAATTGAAAAACTAAAAGATTTCTTCAAGATTCTAAACAAAAATTTGCATCTTTCTTAATGAAAATATAATCTTTTCAAAACTAAGTCCTTGGAAATAATTATGATATATTATTTAAATATCAGTCCCACACATACCTCTTGATTTCTTAGTTGGAGGTCCTGTCATCAACTGACCCATTGGGTGAAGAGATCCAATCAGGAATTCATATGCTACAATCTTCCTTTCTCTTCCATGTATTTTTCATTTCATCTTTGACATTCTCAACATTTGTCTTTTCTTTGCCTTTGTTGAATCACTGCTTGGCACTTTTGACCTTGTTGGGCAATTCTTACTTATGTGACCAATCTTCAACCAACTAAAACATGTAGTTGACTCAACCATTTTTTGTAGTCACTTCTAAAGTGTGTTCTTATGAAATTCTTAGGAACATGTCCATACTCTTGATAGTAGTGACAACTATACCTAGTATTGTAATCCTAATTATAAGATTTTCCATTGTGATTTACCTTTGTCTATTTGTTTGATGACCACTTAGCCTTGGATTTGCACTCATATACTCTATCTCCATACTTTTGATAGTTATAGGAGAATCCTTCAGATCTTTGTGTGCTCAAGGTCTTGGTTTTGCATTCATGTGCCTGATGTCCTTGTTTGTTGCATTTGTGGCAGTGACCCATGAACTTCTGCTTAGGATTCTAATTTTCAGTCTTGCTCTTGCAAACATTAGTAGTAAACTTGTAATAAATTAAATTTTAAATAGGAAATTAGGATATTTGGCAATAATTTTAGCATTATGAGTTGTTAATGAGTAGTATCAGATTTTAGATAGGGAAGTTTATTATATAAATTTATTTTTAAAATAATTAAAAATAATTAAATTTAATAATTAGAGTATAAAATAAGTTTATTAAAGTTTCAGCTAAATATTATATCATTTTTTATTAAAAAAACTATTCACATAGATTTAGCATAGTACTTCTCCAAGAGTTTATATCAATTAAATTTTAGAAAATTTATTTCAAAAATTTCCTATTTAAAATTTAATTTATTACAAGTTTACAACTTCACTATATTAATTATTAGTGTTTTTTTGATAAAATTTAATTGAAAATAAGAATTAATAATATTTATATAATTGTCAAAATATATTATAAAGGTAAATATATAAGTAAATTTATTATTGTGTAAGAAGATATAATTATATGTTGAATTTGGTCTATAAGATACAATCCTAAAAAATAAATTAACAATGATACTATTTAATAATACTAACACAACTATGCTTTTAAAGCAATTATATTTGATTCCACTAAAAAAAAAAACTAATTAACATCATTTAAACTAATACTTTATTTAATACAAAACAAACAACTCTATTGCCAAATATCCTAATTTAAAAACATACTAAAAACCTAAATTTTTAAAAAACTATCTAAAATTTGATACTACTCATTAACAACTCATAATACTAAAATTAATAAAAAGTAAAAATAAAAATTAAGACATTAACACTACTAACTTAACTTTCAAACAATAAATTTTCAATGTTCTAAAACATTTAAATTGAACTACCTAACAATTAAAATCTAAATTTTAAACTTATTTTAAATAACTAATCTATCTTTAAACTAAAACTAAATTAAATTTATAGTAACTTAAGATTTTAAAAAATCTAATACTAATTTAAATTTAAAACTAATCTTAATATAAATAATTAAAAAAAAAAAACCAAACTAACTTAATTCTAAACTAATTTTTAAAAGACACATATTAATTAAACTATATATATATAAACATAATCAAAACTAACAAATATATATATATATATAAACTAACATATACTAAAACTAGAACTTACATCATAACCCCAAACCCTTAACACTAAGCACCCACGACCACAAACTTCCAACTTCCAACCACGTGGGCTCAGGGCCCCATAAATATTTTCCCCACCCTCATGCTGCCCCAGGCCTATTTAAAAGGACACAACCCAAAATCATGTAGGGCAATACATTTTGTAGGAGCTAATAGAAGAAAGGGAGGTAACGACACAGGCTATTTAGCCGGTGCATTTTCGTGGCTATTTAGCCAGTATCCAGGCGTTCAGTATATCACCACCAGCAAATCGCAAGTATTTCCCATTACCGACTTGGCGAATCGCCGGATATTTTTAAACTCCAGTGACACCACTTGCAAGTTTTTTCCCCATGCATTCCTTCTTGAAACTGACAGGTCTGGGACGTATCACTTGGTCATAAGATCATCTCGTGAACACATTTCGTGGCATCAGATTCCACTTTTCAGTATCACAGGTAATTTTTCGTTGCTTGCCATCTCGCTATGTGTAACATATGAGCATCTTTCCATAGCGAGTATGCAACAGCCGTGGATTCAAATCAGATCCGACAATAGGACTAAAACACCTTTTTCATGAGACTCAACCACAACGTCCAAATAGGTAGGAGAAGAATATCTGTTCTTCGCCCCTTTTTTCAAAAAGAATTCGCACCAGGGTAAATTGTAAAAGCCAAACCTAGGGTTTTTCACAGACTTTCAACTTGGCAAGCATACTTACATACACCCCACAGGAAGTTGGTCTGTGTTTCATAGCAGACCGATAGTGCAACATCTGTGTTTCATAGCAGACCGATAGTGCAGGAAAAATGTGGGGTACTTGTCGAGGTGCAAAACTTCAGTTATTTAGCCAATTAAAGTCATTTATCTCAACATATGGCTACTGAAGTTGTTCATCTGGACAACATGATGAAGATGAGTGGTTAGTATGTTCTTCAAGTTCCTTTCTAATTTTTTTACCATGAATTTGTTCCAGTTGCAATATAGTAGTTTTACAAACATATTTCCATGGATACTACATGGATCCTCAAACTTGAGTTTATAGAAGTCTTAGAAAGTGCATCTTTTAAGCTAAATTTCTCTCATGGATCATATGTTACAACTATCAAATTATATATCAAATTTGTGTGATCTCCATTAGGCACAACTGCACTCATTTGTTGGAACTATTGGAAAAAAGATAATAGGAAAGGACTAACACCATGCTGTAGAAAAACTACATATGTTAGGTTGTTTATTATTTTTTTCTTTTTGTTCATAAGTAAAAATGGATCTGTCATGTAACTGTGCACCTCTAGGACAATTATTTTATTATCTCTTTTTAGTGCATAGTATTTCATGGAGTTTGATATATTTATAAATATTGTATGTTGTCAACATATTTATTGAATGGCTATAAATAGTAACACTACCTATGATTATGAGATTCATGCCTGCCTTATAGGTTTTATGAGATTGGTGTTGCAGCTACTCTATATGCAAATGTTGGATATTCTCAGTCTAATATATTCATTGCTTTGGCTCACCCAGGATTCAGTTCAACAGGCCTTTTTAATCATTGTATATTTAAGTGGAAATGATTCTTTGGATCCTCACCCCTCAGGATTAGGTCCTCACGTACCACTTCTTGAATATATTGAGAACATTAAGAGAATGACAACCTATCTCCAGGTACAATTTTCATCAGTATTCTGTGTTTAGATTTCTTCAATTTTGTTTGAAAGATATAGATATTTCAATTTTTATGATGACAATTATCTAATTTGAGTTTGGGGTAAACAAATCAGGACCTCTCAGAGTCGACATGCTTGATTTTTTTAAGTTGCCCACCTATTAATGAAGATTTGATTAGTAGTGCTTCAAGGTACTATTCTTCTTGTGTGTGTGTAATGGTTCACAATTTCATGATTCTGTAATCTACCTGTTTGGCCTAACTTTTTTGGATTCTACAGTAGTATTTTTGCTCCAATAGTATGGACAAATGAATTGTGTCATTACTATTCTAAAGCCTGTGTGCAAGTCTACAAAGAGATGGGTGTTAAGGTTATAGATTCATTACTACACTCAGGAATGGGCTCATCTTCAATCTTCAAAAGATTGAATCTAAGCCCATTCCAGACTGTAGTAATGAACCTCAAAGCTCCTTTAGCGTGAGCATATCATGTCCTTCAGATGATCTTTCTGAAGCTGCTCTAACATTGTATCCTTCAGACTTTAGTTTATATCTGCCAACAACAAGACTACTTTGCGTCATTAGAATCATAAATAAGGAATGCAGAGGTAAGCTTTTATGGGTTTTTGCTAAGAAAATGTTGATATTAATGTAGTGGGGTTGCTTGGCATTTTATGCAAATTTGTTGTGCACAAATAGGAATAAATTGAGTTTGAAATGATATATATTAGTTGTTATCTCATTTCAAAATGTGGTTAGCTTTAGGAATTCTTTTATAAGATGTTATATGAAATGATTGCTAGCTAACACCTGCCAACGAAACATGACTTGCTTCTTCCCACAGTGAATTTTGGTCAAGATTTTGGCATTGTGAAGTGTAGCCCAGTTCTTTATGTGCCAATGGCAATACTGAGAATGCTAAGAGATGGCATGGTTACTCTCGTTGATGTTATTTCTTTGTTGCATTATATGAGATTCATTACTACACTCGGGAATGGGCTCATCTCCAATCTTCAGAACATTGAAGATGAACCCATTTCGAGTGTAGTAATGAATCTCAAAGCTTCTTCAACCTAAGCATATGATTTTTTTCAGACGATCTTTCTGAAGCTACATCAACATTGTATCCTTCAGGTGTTTGATTCTTCATATTTCTTCTTTATTAGTCTATAGAAAAATTCTTATGGTTTAATTTTCTTAGCATCAATTTGTAATTTTAATAAAAAATCTTTATATATCTTTTCTTGCTAGATAGGGTTGCTTAGTTTTTATGTAAATGTCTTTGCTTTTGCAGCTTGGACTTGAATTCACCACCAATGTTCTTTATACTCAGCCAACAATATATTTAAACTAAGTATAGTGCATTGTAATGGTATTGTTCATACAATGTTGATGCTTACTCAAGAATACTATTTTTATTTAGTTTTATTTGCCAAGTTTCCTTTTCAGTTTGATTTTGAGCTGGTGATGCTTGAGACTCAAATGCCTACAAATACTTCATGCAGTGTCCAATCTCAAGCCTTGATCACTAGGCAAGCTCCTAGCTCTTATTACAGTTTGCTTATTGCAATGTCACATCCAGTTTGCATGTGATTCTACTGACCTAAAGGATCCTTAACCACAAACAACAGTAGTCTCCTTTGCCCAAGATAATACAACTTTATTTGGATTTAAATAAGAAAATTGCAATAGCATTATTAGTGAGGATTTATGTCTGCTCAAAAACTTCTTATCTAAGAAAGCCTTCTTGAGGGTTGTGAGCTTGTATACTTCTCCTTTACATCAAAGGTTCAATGCAAGCATGTTGCTAAGACCCCGCCCAAGGTTACAAATGCAAAGTGAACTAGTTTTTAATGCTTCTCACTAGCAATAAAGCATATTTTATTAGCCCATTATCTAGTTGGTTCACCTTTATTTCAAATTTAATGCAGGGACGAGGAGCTTCTTGGTCAGGGTCTTACATTGAATGATGAATTAGATCGTGTGCTAGCGAAACACAACTTCATTACTACAAGGTCTCCTGTTACATGAAAAAGAACAAAAGAGAGTATGCTATAATAAATTTGGTAACTTTCTACATTTCAAATGTGGATTATACCTTTGAACTATTGCATAGAGAGAGAGACAGGGTAGGGTGTTGCAGAACTATTGCATAGCAAAGGATACAACAAAGGAGCCTCCTTGTCTCCCCTATCCCCACATGTGAGAGAGAACACTATTGCATAGAAAGGTACATTGGCAACAGAGCAAGAACATGCACTAGAGTTTTCCCTAAACTGGGTGTTCCCAAAGTTAAATAACTGAGGTTGTTCCACTTGTGTATTTTCATATTTTCCATTTGAATGTATGCATTAGAATATATTATCAATAGCTCAGCATAATATCTGTGTTGGTGACTTTGTCCATTGGAATTGGAATGTGGAAGATAGGTATGTGCCAAAATTTTATTCTATTTGAGAGCAAATGCTTTTCCCTGTTGTTTTATGGTCTATGGCAATCCAAATGACTATTAGAAAAACCAATCTCAAAGTTCAGATTGGTAAAATGATAATATCTTCATGAGTTGATTGATAATCTTGTGTCGTTTACATTGAAATATAAGTATAATAGGTTAAATTGTAGGTTCAATTCGGGGAGGGGTTAGGGTACATCTTGTTTGTGAATTCTTGTAATTTTTAAACGTAAAGAATTAGTTTCTGGGTAGATTGTTATTCACGATCTTTGCCTTTCCACTGGTCTATTGGTAGTTGCTTTGCTAACGTGGTGCTTCAGTGCCTAATATACACAAAACCTCTTGCAGCCTATCTACTCCATGGATCACATTCTCAAATATGTATATTATCATTTCTTAGTAGATTTATCCTTAAACACAAGCATTGCAATATTAGTTGCGGCTTGCAAAAACAATAACCTATACTATTTGTTGGGTCTGCTCAGGTCAAAAGAAAGACTGGTGCTTCATGTGTGAGCTTGAGTTTCTTGTCTCGAGGGTAAGAGCAGGAGATGGTGCCTTATCACTAATTAGAATACTTTCTAGAATTAAAAACATCAGCAATCACCTTGGATATGGAAAACATGAAGATGCTCATGAGTTTTTAAGGTAACATGAATTGCAAAGTGCTTAGAGTCTTTCAATTTTTAAATCATACCAACATATATCAAGATAGAAATGCTCATAGAAAGGAGTATTTAAGGATATGCTACAAATTATGTGCACACAAAAATTAATCTCCACTGATGTGCTTAAACATAATTACATGGCACACGCATGCATGCTCGCATGTGCGTGCGCACACATAGATTGATATCTTGTTTTTCTTTTTCCTCTTAGATTTGCAATTGATACTATGTAGTCGATATGCCTTGATGAAGTTGGTGAAAAGGAAGCCATTCATCCAATAGCACATGTGACTATGTTCATTCAACAAACATTTGGTGGTTATCTTCAGTCAAAGGTGGTGCTAGTATTAACTTTAAAATGCAAAAATGTCAATGAACAAATACATGTGATTTGTAGATTTTAATTATAAAATTTATTTCTATATAAGGAGTTCAGATGAGGGGAGTCGACCTACTGAGATGACATGGTGAGTCCACTTAAAGTGGCGAGTTGGTGGGGCAAGTGGGGGTGACTTGGTGAGCTGACCTGGAGAGTTGGCTTAGGGGGTGAACTTGGTGAGTGAACTTAGAGAGTCAACTTGGTGAGCGTACTTCAATTGTCAGCTTGGCAAGATGAATTGGGGAGCTGGCCTGGCAATCTAACATGGTGAGTGGTCTTAGAGTGGCAACTTGGTGGGGCAAGTTGGTGAGCCGACTTAGCAAGGCCACTTAGAGATGCGACATGGTGAGCTGACTTGGTGAGAAAGCTTGATGAGCAGAACTAACAACTGACCTTGATGAGGTACTTTGGTGGAGTGACATCATGACTGAACTCAAAGAGTCAACTTGGCAAGCATACTTGCACTAGTACATTTGGGTTCATTTTTTGACCTTTATTGGTCGAATTTTTGACCCAATTTTTGACCAAATTCGACCAACCCATTGGTCAAAACTTTGACCAACTTATTGTTACATGATTTGTCTCAATCATATAACTAATTATATATTCTTCACATTAGTTACTGTCAGTGTTTTTCAGGCATTCTATAAAATAGTTCACATGCCTTGTGTATGATATGACATTTTGCATGCATCATGTACTCTCTTTCATCTAGCTAATGATGGATTACATAGAGTCCTCTAAAACCATGATGCTAAAAAAAACACAATCAAATCCAAAATGAACTTGCACTACAAATAGATTGTGGAAATTTGATATTGGTAAAATTGCATGCATGTCTACTAGGACAATCACAACTTAAACATACATTTGTCCTAGTAGACATGCATGCAGAATTAACAATATCAGATTTCCACAATCCATTTGTAGTGCAAGTTCATTTTGGATTTGATTGTGTGTTTTATAGAATCATGGTTTCAAATCACTCTGCGTAATCCATCATCAGCTGGATGAGAGAGTGTAGGATGCATGTAAAATGTCATATCATAAGCAAGACATGTGAACAGTTTTATAGAATGCCTAAAAACAATTTACAACTAGCTGTTGGTGGAAATTTCCACCAACGTTTAAATTTTTTTCTACCTTTGTTGGTCAAAATTTCCACCAACGTAATTTTTTTTCTACCTTTGTTGCTCGAAATTTCCACCAATGTCCAAATTTTATTTCCACCTTTGTTGGTCAAAATTTCCACCTTCATTGGTTGAAATTTCAACCAACGTCTAAATTTTTTTCCGCCTTTGTTGGTCAAAATTTCCACCTTCATTGGTCAAAATTTCCACCAACATCTAAATTCTTTTTCCACCTTTTTTGGTCGAAATTTCCACCTTCATTGGTCAAAATTCCACCAACGCCTTAATTTTTTTTTCCACCTTTTTTGGTAGAAATTTCCACCAATGCGCAAACTTTTTTTTACCTTTGTTGGTCAAACTTTCGACCTTTATTGGTCAAAATTTTGACCAATTCCTGTTTGAACCTACACAATGGCTTGGGAAGGCTTTCGACCAATAGGTTGGTCAAAATTTTGACCAACCAGAGAGTTGGTCAAAATTTTGACCATAAAAATATTGACCAACAGGTTGGTCGAAGTTGGTCGAAAGTTGGTTGGAAATTGGGTCAAAAATTTGACCAATAAAGGTCAAAAAATGAACCCAAATGTACTAGTGTTATGTTGTAATGCCTTTCCTTGTGACCGAAAAGAAGTTAACCTTTAAAAGTTTTACTAAATTTTCCAAACATTTTTTTATATTTTAAGTTAAAGATAATAACTTAACAACAATAGTTATAACATAGCAGAAGCAATTAACATTTACATAAACACATACCATAAAATAGATTAAAATTTTTAAGGGTCCCATGATGACAGATCACATTTAATTTTAATTAATACTAAATCCAATAAATAACATATCTGCATTAAAGATTAACTACAAGTTCAACTCTAATTAAATAATATACATTTGTTCCAAATGCTATTTGGAAATCAACATAATGCATAATCATCCATTGTACAAATCACAAGATATGAAAGGCTGAAATAATATACATCATGAAATAAATTACATCATCTCTAAAGATCTTATGAAATCAAATACAATACAATAGTACAACCATCCATCATAGAAATACAAGAATAGATAGAAAGGAACATCTGCACAAAAACATCCAACAACAACATCTGACAGTCGAATCTCAATGGTATAAGAAAAAGCACTATCACCTAACCTCATGGAATCTAAATGACCCACTCCCATCACACTAAGGAGATAGTCTCAAGTCCCACATAGGATGACAATCTCAAAAATCAAAGGAATATCTAGGTCAAGGAAAACCCCAAAAGTAATATAATTCAAAGGTTCCAAGATAAGTCAACATCTAAACCTAGAGGCAAACATAGACACATAGGGAATCTACTATGCAAGCAAGAAAGTGTCATCATAGAAATCAATGCTAGAGTTACCCTAATAGTCTAACTTGACCCTTACCCCCTAGTGACTCTATGTGGCACTGGTATCATTTCGTACTGACAAGGCATACTAATGATGCATGGTTGCAATTAAGCATCCTCTTCACTCCCATCCTAGTTTGTACTAGCACTTGAGGCATGGGAAAGGAAATAAAAAGACTCTTATTAGATTCATTTTATTCCCATTTAGTGTAATGTTTTCACTTATTAAAAAACTTACAATGGGTTACCCTAGCAACCACTTTGGGACCCGGCCTAAATTGCAATCCACTTCCTGACATGACATATAGATAACCTACCCTAAGCTCATAAAAAAATCACAAATCAAAGAATCATAGTATTTCCCTCAATCGTATACAAGTGACTAGAAAACATCAAAAGATAGTTCACAATAACCCATCAGTTCTTTACAAGCAACTAGAAAGCATCCCAAAAATGTTGATCGAAGACTCAAAAAAGGTTATGTCAAATATGTCATAACATCCATCTCATTATCCCACAAGGAAACTAAAAGAAATGACAAATAATATAACCAAACTCATCATAGAGCATACCGAACACATTACCATGGTTGATTTTAAAAGATCAAGATCAATTCATTATAATACCACAAACATAGAACTCTTGAGCATCTGGTAAACATCCTAATTTGGTCAAAGTACTAAGTCAACCCGGCACCCAACAAAAAAGTCACATGTCATATAAAGAGTACATTCAAAAGTGAATTTCATAATTCATTAGGTTTTGAAACCCTAAAGTTCAATATTTACTAAAGGTTTTTTTTTTTTTAGATTAAATCATAGACAATTCTATAATGGAAATCAATTTTCTCAAACAAAGGTTTCCACCTAGAGAAATTTTAAAAATAGAAAGAAACACAATAGCCATGAAGATGACATGAATTTGAAGATGCACAGCTACTGGACAAACCCACAAGATCCTACCTAGATCTGATGCTAAAACAATAAACACATAAACACACAAGAATCTTCCTTTTCCTTCGAAAACCCTCTTTTCAAAAATTGGCTCCTCCAAACTTTTGTATCTAGAAATGAACTCTAATTTCCTTAATAAAGAGTTTTTCCCCCAAATCAAGAACTTAATCATGCAATCATGCAAAAATTCTTTGTCTTTCATTACTATATTTTAATTTTCATGCACACACTTTATGCAATTAAATTAAAGCTATCTGTCCCTTATTAAATCATGCGATGTTTTTAATATAATACTTATTAATTTAACTAATAATATTATTTAGAGTTTATTAGAAATAAAACTCCTAAATAAATTTTTATTAAATTAAATAAATATAAATATGCCTGAATTATAACTTTTAAATTAAATTCTTTCATGCACATTTAAAAAACTTTTTTGATTAAAATATTCTTTTATATTGTTTTCCTCCACTTATTAATTAGTGTAAGCACTATTTAAAACATATTTTATTATTTAAATTAATAAGAATAATTAAAGATCACTATTGAATGAAACTCTAATTTAATAATATATATAAAAAATAGTGAAAAATGGCAAGCAAAACAAATAGTGAAAAAGGTGAAAAAATGTGAAGGTATTTTATTCAAAAGTAGTTTCACAATGCAATCAAAAGCACATTTAGCCTAAAAAACTAGGGTTTTTGAAGACTTGTACCATGTCTCTACCAACTAACAGACTACTGAAAGACACAATTTTCAAAGGCAAAAATGTTCTAGGACTTTTGGCTGACAATCTTCAAAAGAATCTAAACTTTGTAGTAAACACTTCAAACTCTTTTGCCACCCTAGATGACTTGCTTGATTTAGAGGCTCTTGAAATTTAGGAAAATATCTTTGAATTGGGATCCAATGCAAAAATAAACCAATCCAATAGCTCAAGGAGTTTGAGGATTCCATCCCTAAAGAATCCTCACAGTAGTCATTTTGACCCCCTCCCTCATTAGCACTCAGGAAGAGATTGACCTCTTATCCATTCTACTCTTAGCTTAGATAATATTTTTTTTTTCTATAACCTAACCAAATATGCAAGTTTCAACCTAAACCCTATTTACACCCAACAGATAGGTTTTGCCATTAAACCCTCTGTAGTACACTCAGCTCCTGATTAGGATCAAGTCAGGAATGACATTTCCTTTGGTTCTTCCGTAGCCCCATCCAATCCGAAGTCCTATATTCCCCCCCAGCATAGGTCACTGACCCCTCTTGCTCCTTTTTATCCTAATTCTTTATCTTGTCTATCCCTCAACCATTCATCATCAGATTATGAAGATAAGGTCCCCATCATTAGTGACCAAGACAATGAAGATCGTTGGCAGGAATGCCAAAGGTTTGGACTATTTTCTTTTTGGAATGGTCCAAGAGCAGAGTTGCATAACCTAATTAATTGGTTGAAGGACTTCTATGACTTTTAGGTAAGTATTTCTCACCTCACCGATAGATTAAGTTACATCCTTTACAGTGATGAGTCTATGAAAAAAGACTCTTTATATGCTTCTAATTATTTTTACAAAGGTCATGCGGTTAAATTTTATGAATGGTCACTAAATTGTAAGGAAGATAACTTAAATTTCTTAATCTCAACCTTGTTCTCCATAAACCCCATCCCTCCAAAGCTAAAATAGATAGACATTATTAAAAGAATAGGGCATTCAGTGGGAGACCTAAAGGGATTAGATGCCTCCTTTGAGTATTGTAACAACATTAAACTCCTAATCAAATGCAAGGAAAACAATATGAACCTCAAACCAAACAAAAATTATCACCAACAAATCAATCTACAAACTAAAATTTCAAAGGTGCAAAGACAAAGTTTTAGAAATAATCAAGCTAGATGATGAGCAAAAAAATCTCATTTGAAATTTTCCAAGCTACATCAGATCTTGATGCCTCCTTCCCCATGATCAGAATAAGGCACCTAAGAATGAAGAAAAAGGAGAGTGCATTTAAGGAAAGAATTTTAACGGCCACAGGAGATAGCTCAAGCAATGGAAGGGTAGAAAAATAAAACAAGACTAAAACAAAAAATGGCAATAGCCTAATGCTCCAAGATAAGGAATATCAGAAGGAAAAAATCATAACATCATAGGAGAATAGCAAAGGAAGTCTTCAATTCATGAATATGCATAAATCTTCAACCACAGATAAGAGCAGAGATAAATTGTATTCATCAGTCATGCTAGAGAAGGAAGGCCTTAACCTCAACTTAGAGAATCTCACCAAATTAGATAAGTAGATCAACAAAACCCCTAGCAAAGCGATAAATGGAAACATCCAAAATGGGGGTAACACTAGAAGGCAGAGCATAATAGTTTGTAGCAAAAAACCTAAAAGGAAAGAAAAGAAATCCAAGGAAAGAAAAGGCCCCACAAAGACAAACAAAGAATAGGTTGTTTAGGATTTAGAATTTACCATTGAGGATATCAAGAGTTCTATCAACCAAATCAACAATATAGAAAAGTTGGAAAACTCACTCTTATATGGTGATGATTTAGCTAATGGAAAGATTAAACATATAAAGGATAAATTGAAGGCATTAATGCAGCAGCCTAAAGAACTTTCATTGGTTACCAAAATATCTGACAAGAAGACTTCAAAGTAGCTATCCAAGTTCTGGAAGACTCTGCCCACAAGGAGAGATTCTCTTGGAAACAAACCCAAAGTAATTCTGGAGGGTACGAGACTTTTAGGATTTTTTAAATAAGGATTCGGAGGAGAATGAAGACATTGAAGCAATGACATTAAAAGAGGATGAAAAGGAAAATCTATAAAGGATTTCAAAGGAACTGATTCAAGTATTTAACTTTGAAACTGTAGACAACAATAGCATTTCATAGAAAGAAGAACTCATGTAGAAAATATTACAGTTGGAAGGAGAAGATAATACTTTTGAGGATCTTAAAAGAAACCTATTATCTTTTGAGGAAGAATACAAGCCAAAAAAAGACATTGAGGACATGGTAGCCAGGAGGTTATCAAAGGTTAAGGACATAACAATAAAGGATCATCAAAGCATAGCAAAGAAGATACTACAAGAACGGGGAAGTGAAGATAAGGAAGACAAGGAGAGTAAGCTATCTGAGACTATAAAAAGTGCATAGGAAAATCTAAAATAGTTGGGCATAATAATGAACTAGGAAGGAGTTAAATAACCTAATTTTGGTAGGATAAAATCTAAAAGAGGAAGAAGATTCCTCAAGGAAATTAGGGAAGTGGATGGTCAGGCCTGAGAGTAGCAAAAATTGGTCAAATTTTTAACACAGAGAAGGGGAAGATCCTTCCCAAGTAGCCATGAAGATCACCACATGGAATGCTAGGGGCTTGAATGCCCCTAGCAAAAAAATATTACTAAAAAATAAAATAAAATTATTTCAATCTAAAATTATTTAAATACAGGAAACTAAGTTAAATAAGGAAGAAGGAACTAAGTTAAAAAATAGGATAGGTAGCTAGAATAGCATACTATAGGAATCTAGAGGGGCATCCAAAGGTTTGGGTATCATCTGGAACCCCAACAAAGTTAGTTTAGAATTTTTAGCATCTAATAATAACTGATTAAGTTGCAAAGTTAAAAGAATCAAATTCAACCTTCAATTTATTCTCATTAACATATATGGTCCAACAAACAATTCAGACAAGAAAAACTTATGGGATGAAATAATTTTTTTATAAAACTATCACAAGGATGATTTAATCCTCCTAGGAGGAGACTTCAATACCATTTTATACATTGAAAAGAAAATAAGAGGTATTTAATGAGCCTCCCAAGCTTCCAAAGAATTCAAACATTGGTATGATTTATGTAAATTGATTTACATCCCAATTAATAATGGAAAATTCACATGGAACAACAAAAGGAAGGACTTCTTCTATATAGTTGAAAAGCTGGACAGGTTTTTACTCAAAGGGGATTTAAGTGAAACCAATTTCAACTTTCACTCGTCAATCCTACCTATTGCAAGTTCTGATCATTTTCCCGTCAGAATGATTTTCTCTAAACCTTCCAAACTAGTAAGAAATCTATTCAAATGCAAAAAAATGTGGTTTTGTGACCCTAAACTCTTAAAATGCATAAAAGTCTTGTGCAATCAAGGGACTTTCAAAGGCTCTAAAATGTATATCTTTGTCTCAAAAATGAAAATGCTAAAAGAGAACATTCTAAAATGGAATAAAGAACACTTTAATAATATCTTCGAAGAGAAACTAGAAATCAAGGAGAGACTGAAGGAACTAAACCTTGAAGTTATTAAAAATGTTATGAATAAGAATAGCTGTCTTTTGGAAAAAGAATTACTTGCCAAACAAGAAGACATTTTGGCTAAGCAAGAAATTTTCTAGAGACAAAAATTCAAAGAAAAATCGCTAGATGATGGAGATTAGAACACAAATTTTGTCCACCACTCCACCCTTCATAATAGAGCAAAAAGAAAAATAGTCAAAGTAATAGATATATCGGGCACTACCACTAAAGATCTGGTAAATTTTTTCAAAATTTTAGTTAATCACTTCCAAAAAATATTAAATAATTATGACTTTTCAATCAAAATAGCCCAAATAGGTATGCTAGAAGTCATCCCTAGAATAGTCACTGAGGATGACAATAGACAATTGAATAAACCTATTACATTGGAAGAAGTCAGACTACTATTTTTTGATTTGCATCCTAATAAATCCCTAGGCTCAAATGACTTCCAAAATTTCTTCTATAAAAAATGCTAGGATATTTTGGGTGAAGACCTCTGGAATGCTATTGAAGCTTCCAGAAATGGTGGTTCGATTTTGTCAGAAATCAATCATACCTTTCTTACTTTGATTCCCAAGAAAGAGGACTCGGTCAACCCTAGGGATTTTAGGCCTATTGCCTTATGCAAAACTATCTATAAAATATTTGCAAAAATTATAGAAAATAGACTTAAACATCATATCCCTGAAATTATTTTTGAAGAACAAACTAGTTTTGTTCTAGGAAGATCAATTTTAGATGGAATCCTAATCATCCAAGAGACAATTCACTTAGTACTCAAGAATAGAAGGGAAAGCATGTTAATGAAATTAGATATTCAAAAAGCATATGATATGGTGGATTGGAGATTTCTTTGTAAAACCCTCAAAGTGTCCAGATTTTCCCACCAATTGATTAACCTCATCTTTCAATGTATCTCAACCATCAAGATCTCAGTTCTAGTTAATGGTACCCTAGAGGGTTTCTTCAAAACTTTGAGAGGAATTAGACAAGATGATCCCCTCTCTCCATTC
This sequence comes from Cupressus sempervirens, assembly GCA_028749045.1. NCBI lineage: Eukaryota > Viridiplantae > Streptophyta > Pinopsida > Cupressales > Cupressaceae > Cupressus > Cupressus sempervirens. Next base: position 214,804,561 of record CM053783.1, read on the forward strand.
ATATTTATCATTATGGAAAAAGCCTTTGCTAGAACTTTGACTGAAGCTTATAATAGAGGGGATATCTTGGGTATAATAGTCACAGATAACACCTCCAACATCACCCATCAACAATTTGAAGATGATACTATTCTGCCTAGTGAAAGTACTACTGAAGAAGCATCTAATATAAAGTCTATTATACAATTATATTTAGTAGCCTTGGGTCAAAAAGTAAATGCAACGAGGTAGAAAAAAAGATTTTCCACATCATGGGTTATAAGAAGGGTGTTTTTCCTTGCAAGTATCTAGGGATAGACCTAGAAAAAAAAGCAAATCTTGTAAGATCTGGAAAAATGTCTTGGACAAAGTGGAATCTAGACTAGGTGGTTGGAAGGATAGATGGCTCACAAAAGAAAGTAAAGTTGTCAAGATCAAATCCCTGTTGTTTGACATTCCTTCTTACCCTTTATCTAGTCTCCTACTTCCTAAGTACATCAATAAGAAGTTTGAATCAATGTTCAAGAACTTCTTTTGGGATAATGGGGATGACTCTAAAAGTTTACCACTTATAAGGTGGGAAAACATTTGTAAACCTAATATTTCTGGTGGTTTAGGTGTTAAGAACTTATGCTGGCAAAATGAAACATTTGGAACCAAATTAACTTAGTGCCTCTTTGAAAATAGAAATAACAAATGGGCTAAAATTTTATACTATAGGTATCTTGATCCTAAGGACCCTTATTCATTTTTTAGGATGAAGACTCTACCTAAAGGATCAAAGAGCTGGAATTTTATGGTTAGATGTGGAGCCCTCATCAGTAAACTCGTCACCTAGGATATTGGCAAAGGAGATAAAGCATTATTTTGGGATGACTCGTGGGATGGGGTACCTCCCATATACTACTTGGAAATCCTTGGAGAACTCAAAGTGAAATTGGCCTCTAGGTGGGGTAGTAAGGTCAGCGACTACAAGACTAAGGACTCTATTAATGGTACCTCTACCTAGGTATGGAAAAATGTGTACAACTTAGACTTGGAACCCTCAACAAAAGAGACATATCAAAAGATCATAAAACAAAGAAAGATTAAGCAATCAGAGCAAGAAGATAGACTGGTGTGGGTTGTATCTAAAGACATAAGGTATAGTGTTAAAAGCAGTTATAAAACTCTCACTAATCCTCATAATTGGTTTTTTTCTAGGATCCATCATGTCTACCAAAGGTAGGGCTCTTCCTATGGTTGTCTTACCATAATAAAATTCTCATAGCAGAGAGATTCCGCAAATTAGGTTATGAATGTCCCTCTAGATATGTCTTATGTAAACATAATAGTGAAGACACTAATCACATTCTATATAATTGTCCCTACACCCATCACTGTTAGGAGTGGCTCAGACATATGCTTGGGTGGTATGCCCCCTTCCCTTTTTCTTTTGTAGATTTTTTGAGAAGTTGGCCAACCAACTCCTGTAGAGATGTATATAGCAGCATATGGAATATTATCCCTTCCATTCTTGTGTGGGAGGTATGGAAAGAAAGGAATAAGAGATTGTTTAGGGAGTAGGAAATTCAGCCAGAGGAGATCATCAAAAAGATTGAAGTAAGCATTGTCAAAACAATGAACTCCCATCTCAGGAAAACCCAAAAAGAAGAAGGATCTTTTTCTAGTTGGGATAGTTTCATCAAGAACAAGTGGAATAACCTTATCAATCCTTTGCTAATCTATAAAAAGAAAAATCAAGAAGCAAGGAAATCTTGTAGATAGCAACCACCTCCCTATGGTTGTTCAAAATCAAATTTTTATGGGGCTTCTTGAGGCAACCCAAGTAAGGCAGGCATTGGTTGCATCATCAAAAATGAGTTAGGCTTTTGGATAGCTAAAAGGGAAAAATCTACCAAACCAACCACTAACAATTTAGTAGAGCTCAAACCTCTGCAAGAGGGGCTTCTACTATGTTTAAAATTAGGTCTCTCCAAAATTATCATGGAAGGAGATTCCTAGATTGTATTAAATGCTATAAGGAAAAGAGCCACGCCCAATTGGGTTTTGAATTCAAAATTGGTAGAGGTTCTCAACATTCTTGATAGGTTTAAAGAAACTTAGATTTATCACATCTATTGGGAAGGCAATAAGAAGGCAGATCTATTAGCAAACAAGGGGGCTAATGGAAAGTCTTTTTTATCATTAGAGATAGCTAATTTTATCTCATCTCCTATTTTATAATTGAGTCTTTTTTAGTGCCTAGTAGAGGTCATCATTTTATTCCCCCCTTTTTATTTTTAGGTATGTACTACTCGCTCATCCACGTATAGACTTTGTAATTATTGTTTGGTCCTTTTTACTCTCTTCTCATATCTCTTTATGTTTTCTTTTTCTTCTCGGTGACCTTTTATCTTAGGCTTCTAGCTATCGTATTTATGTTTTTTCATGGTTTTATCCCACCACTTTTTTTCATTATTTTTTTCATCAGTGCCCCTTATGCCTCTGCCTATGCTAGTGTCATCCTTAGATGATGTCATGGCATGTAGGGCTTCTAGGACCTTCTTCTTGCCCTTTGTATTTATTCTCTGGCTATCATTATCTTTCTCTATCTTTGGGCTCTATCTTAATTTGGTAATGGATTCCAACATTAGTCTTTTTCACATCTCAGAAATTTGAAACATGGCATTCCAAGGTAATATTAAATTGGAGAGATGGAGCAAAATCCTTAAGCCAATTGATGACATGACAAGGATAGCAGTTAGCAAGGCCATTGGTGAGGGCATCTTCAACTACAAATACACATGGAGGACAAATAGCGATACCATAGGAACTTTCATCAGTTGTGTGGCTAGAGCCAGCGTCGAGCCATGGGACATTATCAGGCTCTACTGCAACATTTTTTACCCAATCTAGAGGAAGAGACTAGAAAAAGCCCTCAAAAACATTGATGACAAGCTTCAAATCCCTCTCCTAGAAAAGTATATGGCTCTTCCATCAGGCTCCTGAGATTTGGATGTAGCTTTTCATTGTCCCTCTTTAGTTATTTGCAAAACTTTAGCCTTCTATCGGGAATGGCCCAAGATGGAGGCTAGTATATAGTTCCCCCTTTAGTGGAGGGGGATAGTAGAGGATGAGAGCAAAGCATGTCTTGTCAATTATCTCAATATGTTCAAAGCCTCCATTCAGCTTGGGGTGGTCTTTGACAACTTAGAAGCTCTGAACTTCTGCACTCTGAACACATAAAAGACTAGTAGTGAGAAGTTTGATTTTGAATTTTTGCCTAATTTTCAGCTAGAGAAACCAAATGACATATCAAAAGTCATCATGATCTATTGGAAGTAGGTAGCTTTCAAGTGCTATGTTGACATTTTTTTCACTATTTGCTACTGATTAGTTTGGTGTGGTGCCTTTTGTTTTAGGTCCTCTATTTTCTCAGTTAAGTGGTGTGTTCATCCACTGGTGTATCCTATTCTAGGTGTTTGTAATTATTAGTTAACTATATTTTTGGTTGCTTTTGTTTGAGGTTTCTTGTTTTGACCTCCCTTAGATAACTTGTTACATTGTGTATGGTCGTATCTCAGTTCCAGTTTTGGTTTTGTTCAGGTTCCCATCTCTTTATGAAGAAGCTAGCGAAATGGTTTTCTTCTCTCCTTTATTCTATTTGTAGATTCTCCTACTCAATAGATAATGAAAACTATTACAGTTATTTTATATGGTTTTCTCGAATACTAGCAATCTTGGAGGTTTAAGGGGTACAATGCTCCCCCAATTCTTTTAATATTAATGAAGCTTTTAATAGAACTATATGGTTGTTTTTTATTTAGAAAGAAATTAGTTATAATTGGTAGATTAGGTTAAGGCTTTCTAAATTTCAGATGGGTAGGATATGTGAATTAATATGCTTTTCAGTATTAAAAACATCAAATATTTAAGACTTCACTAGGTATCTCATCAATTTAGTTGTCTTCCTTGTCATTTTTTAGTATTTTCATTTCATCCCTAGGTAAAAGCATAAACCTGTGTCACCCTTTTATAAAGGAAAATGCTAACAAAAGTATAATTATTCATCTTCAATGACATAAAATTTGTAGTATTATCTAGAATTTGATTATAATTTTTAATAATTATTTGGAATAAGAATTGATATATTTTCATAATTTTTAAAGAAAATATTTTACTTGCTGAAAATATTGAATATTAGGGGTCTAGTTCCCACCACAAAACTATATGGAAATAAACTTATTTCCTTTTGATCTTAGATTATCTTATAGATAACATATATGGCTAGAACAATAAACATTAAGAGTTGGCTTTAGACCTATATTTTATCTTTTATAATGATACAAATTTCAACATGCATGAAATGTAATGCCCCGCCAAGGGATCCAAAGAATTAACCTAGAATTTCACTAAGTTTGGTAACATTTTTTTTTTTATAACATGAAAGTAAATACCACATATAACTTGTACATAATAACGGAAGCAATATCAATGTCCATCTAAAAGTAAACATAACATACATAACCGATTTCATTCTTTAAGAATCTCTTAACGTTGAGTTACATCTAAACTAACTAACATACATGAATCCATCTAGTACAATATTCACATGAATAATAATGATAAGTCCAATGTTCATACATTACATTTCCAAATGCTCAATCATCTACTGTACATGTCACAGGGTATGAAGGCTTAAAAGAATATACATATGTGAAATAAGGTACATCATCCTATTCCAATCCATGATACATCAAAGTAGAGATAATCACATGATACATCATCATAGAAGACATATACATCCATCATAAAGATCAAACAAAATAAACTAAGTGCACGGTTCCTCCCAACCATTAATAACATCATTAGACCATCGTGGGCCCTAGCCATCCCTCCGTGCGTAACATCCCAAATCATCGAAGAGATCATCAGTATTAACATAGTAGGAATGTCACTCCTAAAACATCCTACTAACATGCAAAGTAAAGCATAGGATATCATCATCTAACATATGCAAATCATAAATATAGGAAACATACCGGCAAATACATCCATCATAAGGTATGTCATCTATCATAATGCTCCAAGAACATAATGAAGATAAATACCAACCAAGAATGCTCCTGCCATGGTGTCTCCAACGGATCTCAAATGATAAGAGTGGAAAATACACTACCACCCGACTGCGTGGAACCTAAGTGGTCCACTCCCACCGTGCTGAGGAGATAATCTCAAGTCCCAAACAGTCTATCCATATCACAAAGCATAAATCTCTATGAGTCCAGAAATCCTAAAAGTATACTACTCAAAGGTTTCATCACACACAAAACTAACATCTAATTCCCAGAGGCACAACAATGACATGTAAGAAACCTACTCTGCAAGCGGGAAAGTGTCATCGCATTTATCACGTACAAGTTACGCTTGCAGTTAGCTAAACTCCACGGGTCCATACTGATCTCATGTGGCCACTAGTATCCTCTCATACTAACGAGATATACTACGGAATGCACAGTCGCAACCATGCGTTCTCACTAGTCCCATCCTAACCTGTACAAGTGCTCAAGGCATGGGCGAGAACATCAAAACAATTATCTTTTTATGTTCATTTAATTCCCATTTAGTGTGTAAATGTTATCACTTATTAACCAAACTTACAATGAGTTACCTTGGCAGCCACTTAGGGCCCCATCCCCCATTGCAAGCCACTTCCCGACACTACAAGTAGATTACCTACCCTAAGCTCATGGAATCATAAATTTCAAAATCACAAAAGATAATCCATAATAAAATCATCAAATATGCATAAAAGCATCAAATATCCATAATAAAAATCATCAAACCTCCAAGATAAGAATCATCAAATCTCCATGAGAATTCGAAAAACATCCATAAAAAATCATGACCACAATAGTTCTCTATTGGCAACTGAAGGCATCACTGATAATCATAAGTATCAATTGGTTCTCAATAACCAAAATATACCTCAAATAAATCATAATATCCATTGGTTCTCAACAAGCAACCAAGAATATCTCAAAATCATACTGATCGAAGACTCCAAAATGGTTGACTCAAACATGTCACAACATGACATCATCAAGAAATAAATCCACATTTAAGTCCCATCATGGCGACTAGAAAATAATCCAAAGATAACTGATCAATGACTATAAAATGATTAGCTCAAGTGTCTCATACATCTCAGCTTCACATATGAAGACTGATGAACAATAAAAATCAGTAAATACAAACATTTCATAGAGCATACGATCACATTACCATGGTTGGGTTTATAAAGATCGAGACCAAATAAAATCAACATGCCAACACATCTCATAACCCTCGAGCCTCCGGTAACAACCTAGGACTGGTCATCACTAGTTAATCCAAAACCCAAAACAAGAAGCATATAGAATACACGAAGTAGACACATGTTTTGGTTTTGCTATCTTACATAGTTGAATCAAGTGTAGAGGTTTCTAGTTTTCTATTTGCAAGTATATTTTCAAGTGTCTTAAGTTCCATCATTTGACCTACAAGTCAACCCATTTGTTCCCCAATAGCATTATCCTTCCATTATTAAGAATTACATTCGAAGAATAACTTAAGGATAACTATTTACTCATTAAACTGATCATCATTAAATTTATCTATGATCCATATTCTAATTGATCAATTAACCTTTCAACTTTTCTAGGATCATTATTCGTTATATTATAAGAAAGCCGATTATCAATCTTCGAATAAGAATATTATAACTTTATTTATCTCAATCCATTAACATAGGCACACCATCCATGACCTATTACATCTTATTAGTTTTCAATTAGAAACTTAATTATGTATTACTAGAGTTTGAGTATTTTTATTTAATCGTCATCATCGTTGACAACCATACAATATCTAAAATCATAATTCAAGTCATAAGAATAAGACCTATCAACTTCAATATAGATAATCTACAATCTCGTTAAAAGAATTATATCAAATAAATCTCTATTACATAACTTAATTATTAATTAAATCTAATTAACTCTCATTAATTGATTTAATTAATAATTGTATAACCATAGCAACGTTCTAATTAACATCAGTTGACTAATAACTAACTAGAATTTTGTAAGTTAAAAGTCAACTATAATTCAATACTCAAATGATCATATTAATAATTCAATAATAATAACTTGTTAATATTTAATGACAAGCTATATTGAGAATCTTATTATTAAATCTTTAATGATCACATACATCACTCTGCAACAATGTTCTCATTTATATTTTAATAATAACAAGTTATAATAAATCCTCAATACCAAGTATTATTATCTCAAATAAGTTTTTCCCTATGTACGTTGATTCAGTTAACTGATAGTCCTCCAAATTATTAGCCAATTCAATTTGATTAATATCTTTTACAGTACTTCAATCATTAACTAATCTCTTTTAGAGTAACTCTGTTTTTATTAGTTGATAACTATTTAAACTATTTATACTATTATTTATTAATAGTTTGTTAGACCCAACAAACATTAATAAATAATAAACTTATCACAACTATAAATATTCAATCTGGAGAACTTTTACATAGAACTTCATTAGCTAACTCTTAATACCATTAAGGTATTCAAATGTATTAACCAATAACATAATAATTCAGTCTTAATCCAATATCATTTAGAGTTTCTAAATTTAAATCAACATAATATAAATTATCATCTTACAATTATTTAATCAATATTAAAATCAACCATTAGACTCCATTTTCTAATTGTTTTAATAATATTTTGTCTATATAAAAGTTGTTTGACAAAGATCCCTATCACAAACCAATAAGACTCATTGTAGATTTTAACGTGAATAATTTCCAAATTCTTAACATTATCATCTTCATTAAACAACTCTAACATTGTTTAATAGTATTCAATATACATTATAAAAATTCCACTATATAAACTATATTAAAATCTCTTTTCTTTTAATCCATTCACTCAGATTGACTAATAATTAACTACACTTCTTCCACTATTAACTAATCTTAATTAAATTTGATTAAATTAGATTTGATAATAGACCATATAAAACTAATGCATATTAATAAGATTCTAAAAGGAAGATTGCAATAATATCGTCAATTCATTTCATGCTTTGATATATTATTTTTGTGAAGTTTAAGCATAAATAACTCTTGGTTATGGGAAATGAAGAGATATCCGTTCTTGAATAAAACAGTCTCATTACGACGACCATATCTCTCTAATGAACTATTGGATCAGGCTAAAATTTAAATATATTGGAGAGGGCCAAGTTGCGCCACTTCTGACTGGAGCAATCGAATAAATTCCATCACTATAAAAAGTTATGAATGAGTGAGTTCGGGTCTATCCAAGGGGCAGTGACCGAACAATTTGTGATGAATTAAGAATTTCCTCTTAAAATAATTATTCTCTAAATTTACCCATTCATTCATCTAATAGGTTTGTCCATACACATCTGAAAATATAATTTTATAGAAAGATTACATCTAATCATTTGAATTTTCAACTTAGAATTTCTATTTTAATTCTAAATCTTGTCTATCTAATTTTATAATATAAATTCGAACCCAAACCCGATTAAAATCTAATTTCTTTCTCATTTAGAACTAGGGTTTTTCTATTGTTTTCTTCTCATCCAAATAAAATATCTAGATTCCAATTTCAAATAGTAGATTCAATCACAGAGAGTATTCAGACACATAAAACAGATATGATGAAGACAGGAAGAGAAAGAGTGCAAAGGGAATATGAGAATATCACAAGTGCACTTGGACACTGATGCTAATTTGCCATGCCTCAGAAGTCCATAAAAAATCCCTTCCTTCTCCATCATTTGCAATTCTTCCAAGAATCCAAGCCGATCGAATCCTCCAAGTGATTAGAAGTGCTAGAAGGAGCATAGAAGCAAGTAGAAAATATATGAGCATATGAATCTTCTCCCATGCATGTAAGCTTTGAAGCTTCTATTTTTTTTGCTTGTAGCTCGTGGCTTCCATTAAGCTTGTAGCTTCCATTAAACTTGTAGCTTCCATTAAGCTTTTCATTTAAGCTTCTATAAATGCTTGAATATAAAGAGCTCTCAAGAAACCTTTAGAATGCTTCTTGAAACCACTGAAAGGTGTCACCAACTAAGCATGGGTCTTTTCTAATTATTTTTGATGAGTCATAGAATTGTAGACACCTTGTGCTTAATTGATGCACTAACCCTCATGTTGTTGACACATGTTAATTCCCATGCAAGCTTATAACTTCAATTTACTTTACTCTTTCCAATTTAATTTATTTATTTATTAAGTCTCATGCACTAACTTTAATATCTCCACTTTTCAATCTTAATATATTTATATTTTAATCATATGAGATTTAGAATCTTTTAATAATTTAAAATATATTTTTCACTTTTAAATTTCATTTTCTAAAACTTTATTACTAAAATATTTATTAACTTTAATAATATTATTATTTAGTCATTTATTTAAAAATGAGCTCCAAATATATTATTATTAAAATAAATATTGTCACATTCCAAATTTAATATTTTAACTTTTATCTCAAATTTAATTATTTTATTTAATTAAATTTTTAATTAATTAAATAAAATAAATATTAAAATATCATATTAATTTTTGATTTAATTAAACCATTAATTAAATCTTTTAATTAGGCTTAATTAATAGAAAATACTCCAAAGACTCACAAAGGTAAAAATATGAAAAATTCATCATAGCCAAAATACATACAAATCAAACCAAGGGATTTATATCACGAATTACATCATCTGACGCATTCGGAGGGTACTCAACTTAGATACTTGTCTTAATTTTTTAATTAGAACAAATGGCTTAAAGGATTGGGATTTGGACTTGAGAATTTATCTCCCCTCTCTTATCATTGAGATAATGTGATAGGGTACGCTAATCCTGGCAATTCAGAGAAGTCGATACCCGGTACCTGCAACTTGCATAAAAACTATACATGTACAAGCACAATATATACTTAACTAAATAGGCAATGGTAGGAAGTGGTGCATCATGTAGATCCCGACTAGCAGGTGACTATGACTCCTTTCCTTAACCACATCAGACACAACATACAAAAGCAAACACACAAAGCAAACACGTACACCATACACATGCAAGTATGGGGTAAGTATCTATAAGAAAACACATATGATAATAAATCATCTTACTAATCATCATTAATAATTGCAAACACTGAAAATAATCATCATACATACATGAAATGTAGAGTCTAAGTAATCTCATCACATATCAACTGAATCCATAGCACAATATCTGATAATCTCATAATAATGTTAATAACCATCAAAATGAAACTAGCTCTAAAAGAGTTCAGCAATGATAAAAAAATGCGAACCAGGGGCAGGCACTACATGAAATCGATAGTTTTCATCTCCCACCACATTTTTCAAAACAAATCTATTTTAACCAAAAGAAAAATTATACATTCTTGAAGAGGACTCTCTCCTTTACAACGTCATGAGATTTTGAATTTTTTTATATATGATTTAATATTTTTTCCTCTCTCAAAATTGATATCTTCTCAAGTGTTAAAATATGTACCTATAGAATTTTTTAATTACAATATACTATATCTAATTAAAACACTATAAATTTTATATGAGAATATTCTTGGCTTTGAGCTCTATCAAATGGTGTTTATATGTTATTAAAAAAATATCATAAAAAATATGAAGAGTAATTGAAAAGTTAGTTTTCCAAAATAATTTTATTTCTTTAGTAATTGGATACAAACTAGTATAAAGCATGCATTTAATAGACATTTCCAATTGGAAAAGTGTGAGACCATATATAACTTAGATAAAATGAATTTGTCTATATTAGATGTTTGAATAAAATTGATTTTTAGATAGAAGTACTCAAATATGGTCATTTTGATAAGTCAGCCTAAACGGTAACACAACTTTGTACTTTTACCCCTCGGTTTCACACTCAATGTTATTGGTCAAAACTTTAGACTGATAAGAGTAAGTAATTTGGTTTATAAATTAAAGATAATGGCAGAGTAAGCAAAATTTTATGTCTTTCAGCTCAAACTAATACCAAGAACAACTTTCTCTGCTTTTGAATAATCAATCATTCTGGCCAACAACATATTTTAGATTCGATTTTACTTTCTTTAAGTCAGGTAGCCTTAGAAGGTAAGTTTAGCAAATTGTACTTCTTGTTTTCAGCTTGGGCTCCCCCTTTTTTCCTTGTTGTCTTTAGTAATGTTTATCTAGTTGGCCAGTAGGTTAATTTTGGAACATTTCAGAATTCTCCAAACTTTCTAATCAAGTAATAATAGTAGCTAACATAAGATCAAAGGGTTCTATGGTACTTGCTAGAGTAGCTTCTCTTTATTTTGGCTGGTTTCATCCATGAATATTCAGTGAGATATTTTCTGACTCAGTTATCCAGTACTTTATTAGATTTTAATAAGTAATGTGTATCCAGTTTTGATTATAATGAGTAGATTGTAATGAATAGAAAGCCTAATGAGATCATGTTTTGGTTTCTTCAGGCTGACCCAAGTTATTGCAACTCTTCCACTTTCGATAGGGAAATTATTTTCTATGATTATGCTAAAAAATTTGTTGGTTTAGCTATGTTTTTAACTAATCAATAATACAACAAGGTTCATGTAATCTCAATACACAACAAAGATGGGGTGCCTACAAAGAACCTAAAGCTTTGGCAGGAGTGTATTGGCAAGACAAAGAGGTCTTGCTTGGAGCAAGAATCATTAAATTTATCTAACTTTACAGAACACTAGTATGCTTCAATTGAACAATCTCAAATTTGTAATATATCAACTGGGGTACGCCCATTTTATAATGTAATAATAAAGGATCATAGTCCCAAGCAAGATTGGAGGTTTTCTTTTTCATTCTTTCCTATGAGTGCCCATTTGAATGGAGGTACTTCGATGTATCTTAATTTTCTTTTAGTTAATTAATATAATCAAGGCTTCAACTATTTACCAATAAAAAAAAACTCTAATTTAATAATTCTTAATTAAATAATCATAATAAAATAATATTAAATCTTTAATATTTTAATATTTTAATTCTATTTTTATTCAACTTCTTAAATTAGACTTTTAAAATAAATATTTTAAACTGAAGTACATATTTATTAATTAAATAACATCATATTCTAATATTTCTTTAACCAATTTTCTAAATTTGGACCTCTAATTTAAAGCATAAATTTAATTAATTTTTAATTAATCAAATATTCACATATTTTAATATTTTATTTTTTAATCAAATAATATTTATTACTCAACTAATGATATTATTTAGACTTTAAAACTCTTAAATAATTATTATTAAATTAAATAAATATAAATATGATAAAATTAAAACTTTAATTTAATCTTTTAAATTTAGTTCTTTTATTTAATAAAATTTTCAATTAATTAAAAATAACTAAATTTTAAATTTTCTATATAGAATTTTCATGCAACAACTTTATACAATTTAAATTAAAATATCTTTATTAAATTAATTTTCTTTCTCACTTTAATTAATCATAAGATGTTTTTTAATATCATATTTATTAATTTAACTAATAATATTATTTAGATTTTATTAATTAAAATAAAACTCCAAAATAAATTGTTATTAAATTAAATAATTATAAATATACTAAAGGTAGAACTATAACTTTATCTTTAAATTTTATTCTTTTATTTAAGTAAATTCACAGACATTTTGAATAATATATTTATTAACTTAATTAATAACATTATTTAGAGTTTATTATTTAAAATAAAACTCCTAAATAATTATCATTAAATTAAATAAATATAACTATACCACAATTAGAACTATAACTTTATCTTTGAATTTCTTGGATACACTTTATGCAATTTAATAAAAATAAACTTTATAAATTTTATGTTTTCTCTCTCAAGTTAAATACAAGATGTTTTAATAATATATTTATCTATTGAAGTAATAATATTATTTAGAGTTTATTATTAAAATAAAACTCCTAAATAATAATTATTAAATTAAATAAATATAAATACATCAAATATAGAACTTTAATAAAATCTTTAAATTTAATTCTTTTATTTAATTAATTTATCAATTAATTAAATATTAAATTTCTTTATAACATTTTCATTAAATTATCTTTTAATTTGATTTAATTCTAACAGAAAATCACAACAGACCCACAAAACCAAATACGACAACTCAATTGAAGACATGGGACAAAAATCAAATTCCAGGGTTAAATTCATTAATTCACGTCACTTGACAAATTTGGACGAGTAAACTAACTTAGATACTTGTCCTACTTTCTAGGACAATTGGCATAGGGTTTAGGATTTGGACTCAAGACTTATCTCCCCACTTATACCATTGAAATACTACGATAGGTTATGCTCATCCTAGCAATTTAGGGAAGTCAATACCCAATACCTACAATCTACATAAAATCCATGCATGTACAAATACAATATTCTAAACTAAATAGGTAATGGCATGAAGTGGTGCATTGTGTAGATCCCGACTAGCAGGTGACTATGACTCTCTTCCTCAACCACATCAGAAATGTCAAACATAAAGAAAACATACATGCACACCATACACATGCAAGTATGAGGTAAGTATCCATAGAAACCACATAAAAATAAAAATCATTCGTCTAACTAACATCATTCAATAAGTGAAATAACTAGCAGTAAGTACCTCTCTCTCTCTCCCTCTCTCTCTCCCTCTCTCTCTCTCCCTCTCTATATATAAACTAAATATGAAAGACAACTAATCAATTCTGGCAATCCAACACCACTAATCATAAAATATAATAATAGAACATGCCTGAAAGAATCCAGTCAAAACAAATAAAAAAAGTCAAGTAGGGGTAGGCATTACATCCACTCCCCCTAGAATTAGGCTTAGTCCTAGAAGCCTACAAGAAAGATAAACTAAACTAGGGGTAGGAATTATGTCTACTCTCCCTAGACTTAGGCTTACTTTTGGAATCTTGCTACAATAACTAAGGTAACTAAAAGTCAAAGAGTATTGTCTATAATGTCAAACAAAAAACTTATTTAAGAAATTAATATAAATAAGTTTTAACTATGTATACACCTCCAGTCACTTAGAGCAATATGTTTTTAGTTTAATAATAAACTGAAAGCCATATTGATCCAACATTCATCTTTTTAAAAAATACTGAAACAGATCCCCAAAAGCACTACAAACAAAAGATCAACTTCTCTAATTCCAATGGAAAACATAAAGGTTATAATGTATAGACATAAAATCAAAAGTCAAGAACATAAATGTTATGAATTTCTAAGTTTCATGTTAAAAAGTTCCACTGCTTATAATTTTTTTGGTTCAACCTATTTAGGTTCAAGTTTTGATTTTAATTAACTAGTTCAAGTGTTCAAATTTGTAATAACTACATATCATAGTTTAGGTTTTTTTTTCAGTTCAACTAGTAAACAACTAGTGGCATTCCAATATACCCAGAGTTCCCAATGTAGAAACTTGGGCTTTGATACCAGATATTATGCAATTTAATAAAAATAAACTCTATAAATTTTATGTTTTCTCTCTCAAGTTAATTATGAGACATTTTAATAATATATTTATTAATTCAAGTAATAATATTATTTATAGTTTACTATTAAAAAAAAACTTCTAAATAATTATTATTAAATTAAATAAATATAAATCTGTCAAATATAGAACTTTAACAAAATATTTACATTTAATTCTTTTATTTATTTAATTTATCAATTAATTAAATATAATTAAATATTGAATTTCTTTATAAATTTTCCATTAAATTATCTTTTGACTTGATTTAATTATAACATAAAATCACAACAGACCCACAAAACCAAATATGACAACTCAACTGAAGACGCAAGATAAAAATCAAAATTTAGGGTTAAAATCATGAATTCATGTCACGTGATGAATTTAGATGGGTAAACTAACTCAGATATTTGTCCTACTTTCTAGGACAATTGGCTTAGGGTTTAGTATTTGGACTCAAAAGTTATCTCCCCACTTATACTATTGAAATACTATGATAGTGTATGCTCATCCTAGCAATTCAAAGAAGTTGATACCCAATACTTGCAATCTACATAAAATCCATGCATTTACAAATACAATATTCTAAACTAAATAGGCAATGGAAAGAAGTGGTGCATCGTGTAGATGCCAACTAGCAGGTGACTATGACTTCCTTCCTCAACCACATCAAAAATTTCAAACATAAAAAACACATACATGCACAGCATACACATGCAAGTATGGGTAAGTACCCTTAGAAACCACAAAGAAATCATTCGTCTAACTAACATCATTCAATAACTGAAATAACTAGCACTAAGTACCTCAAAATATATATATATATATATATATATATATATATATATATATATATATATATATATATATATGTATATATGTATA
Source organism: Cupressus sempervirens (assembly GCA_028749045.1). Lineage (NCBI taxonomy): Eukaryota > Viridiplantae > Streptophyta > Pinopsida > Cupressales > Cupressaceae > Cupressus > Cupressus sempervirens. The sequence goes on from CM053783.1 coordinate 214,820,035, forward strand.
TATATATATATGTATATATGTATATATATATATATGTATATATGTATATATATATATGTATATATATATATATGTATATGTATATATATATATGTATATGTATATATATATATATATATGTATATATGTATATATATATGTATATATATATATATATGTATATGTATATATATATATATATATATGTATATATGTATATATATATGTATATATATATATGTATATATATATATATATATATATATATATATATATATATATATATATATATATATATATCAACTGAATATGAAATACAACTAATCAATTCTAGTAATCTAACACCACTAGTCATAAAACACAATAATAGAACATGCCTAAAAGAATTCAATCAAAAAAAATAAAAAAAGTCAAGTAGGGGTAGGCATTACACATGTAGAGAAGTAGGTCCTTGCTATTGTAAGAGCTCTCAAAAAATTTAGGCATCTATTGTCGCATAACAAAATTAGGCTTTTAGTTCCACATGCAGTTGTGAAGGACTTCCTCTTGAATAAAGATATTAATGAAAAAGGGGCTAGATGGATTACTAAGGTCATGGAATATGACATTGATATCAGGATCACCAAGCTAATAAGAGGTAAAGGAATTTGTGAGTAGATGGCTTCATCTTTTGAGATACCTAAGGAGGCTACCCTCTTGATTCAAGGTGAGAATTTAGTAGGTAATGAGAGTCAATCAGATTGGTCATAGGACATGACAACCTTCTTGCTAGAAGGAAGGTATCCTCAAGACTTAAATAGAATAAAGAGGAGATAATTTAGGTTACAATCTAATCCCTATGTCTTGGTGGATGGAATATTATTCAAGAAAGATTCTGATGGATTCCTATTAAGATCCATCCAAACTGATCAGGTCAACAGGTTGCTGAAATATTTTGATGTTCCTACTAGTGGCCATTTCTCAACCATAGTTACTGCTGTGAAGATAATGAGGGCTAACTATTATTGGCCAACCTTTTTTAATGACTATTATAAATGGGTAAGGAAATGTGAGAAATGTGCTTTCCTTTCTGGGAAGAAAAGATTGGCTTCCTTTCCCCTCCATTCCATTCAGCTTGATAAACCTTTTACTCAATGGGGTTTGGATTTTATTGGTCCAATAAATCCACCCTCTAGTATTGGTCACAAGTGGATCCTAGGAGCCATAGATTATTTCACAAGATGAATAGAGGCAATGACTCTCAAGGATGCAATAGAGGTTTCTATGGTTGATTTCCTTAATGGAAATATAACTAGATTTGGTGTCCCTTTAACAATTATATTTGATAATGCCAAATCTTTTATTGGAGCTCATACATGCTCTTGGACTTTAGAACATGGAATATACCTAAGCTCCTCTTTAAATTATCATCTCCAAGGTAATGGATTGGCCAAATCCTCTAACAAGAACCTCATGAAAATCATGAAGAGGATAATTGAAGATAATCAAAGGTGTTGGCATGCCAAGTTAAAGACAACCCTTTAGGGTGATAGAATTACACCTAAGAGGGCCATTGGGAACTCTCCATTCATGCTAGTATATGAAAAAGAAGTAAAGCTCCCTATCTCATTAGAGCTCCCCTCTCATGGGTTAGCTCATCAACTAGAGCTAGAAGAATATGACCCCATGATAATCAGATTGGTAGAACTGATTGAGTTAGAGAAAAAGAGGCAACAAGCTATGCAAACGTTGGAGACACATTAGGAGTAGAGGAAAAGGTCTTTTGACAAAAATTCCAAAGCTAGGGTTTTCAAGGAAGGGGATCTTGTTCTCAAATGGGATGCAAATAGGGAAAAGCTAGGGAAGCACTCAAAATTTGATGCATTATGGAGTGGACCTTATGTGATCACCAATTGCAAATAGGTAAATGCCTTTCTGTTAGCCAGACCTAATGGTGATGTCTTGCCAATACCAATCAATGGGATCTATATCAAGCCCTGCTCCTAAAGAGGGTTAGGTTTTTTTCATATATATATATATAGTTAGATTTAGTCTGTTTTCAGTTCTCTCCTATTTTTTCAAGAAGTGCCAGTCACAGGTTGTCCCTTTGTGAGATAGTTGGGTTTCAAGTTTTTTAGGTCTTGCTAAAGTTGCAGAGGATTTTTTTCTTCTAATTTTTGTAGTGCAGAGAGAAATTTGGATTTTTACTAGGCATGTCCCTCTACAATTTTACAGTTTTTCTGGATAGGTTTTCATGTTGACTCTACAACACAATAGATGCCTTAGGTCACTCGTCAATGCATAGAAGGCTTGTGTCCCCTCTGAGTCATCAGAATTGTTAAACAAAAATGTCTTCCCACCAAAAAATTAAATTCAAGACCTATACATACCCTAATGTTCATATATTTGAAAATTCAAATATTAGGGCACATGAGAATACTTTGGTTATATGCGATATTTCCTAACTCCCAAGGTTGAGTAATATTTTGATATTTTTGTGAGGCCAAAAATTTTCATACCATTAGATCTTCCTAGATCTACGATCATTGCCTTGTCACCTTATGAATTTACAAGGTTCTTATGGGAGCCAACAAAGTGACAAATGAAGATGTAGCATGGTGGACCCTACTTCCTTAGTTCTGATAGAGCACATCATACATCTTCCCAGCCATTGATCTTTCCAAGATCAAGGGTCCTCGCCATATTGTTATGGAAAGCTATAAGTACTTTACCTTATGTGACATAGTGAGAACTTGCCACATGGTTTGTGGGTCCTATTTTCCTTATGGGCTGCGAATGAGGTGGATAAAGGTTAGACAGGTTGGTGCATGAATGAGTTCTAATTGGTTTAGATTTTTTGGCATAGTCAGTAAGTTGATTGCATGTTTGTGGGCCATAAAATGGAAGTAGATCAACATCTCTCATTATGTTGCTAGAAGAAAATGATTGAACTTTAGTTATAACAACATATCGAGGTCCTAACATGTGTCCTCTATGGGCCCCATTTCTTTAGATTGCAAAAGGTGAAAGCTTGGAGCTATGATAATATGACCATGCTTCCATGCTATGATCTTACGATCCAACATAAGACCATGAAGTTAATTCATAGAGCTGCTAATGTTACAATATTTAGCTATTATAAAATTGTAGAAGTATATGGTCACAAGAAGTGGTGAGAAGGGTTACGATATTACAATATGTGGTTGTTGTAAGATCGTGGGTGCAGCTGAAGAGGTCTTTCGAAGACACAAAGACAAATGGTTTTTCATAGCATTGCGGTGATCATAAGATCATAAATAGATTTCAAGGAGGGCCCAATGTTAAGATAGGTTGATGATCGTAGGATTGTAGAAACTTGAGTTAACTATGATAGGGGTGTTTCACTCATCCATGATGGAAAAGAGAATGGTCTTCATCCAATAGAATTGTAGGAAAGGTACAAGATGAAGATTGAATATTATTTACATGTTGATAAATCTAACTTGGCATGCTGATAGCAAAGAAGAAACAACTCTTAATGGTGGATCAAATTTTTTGATCGTCTATAGATTACTTTCAACATTTCCCATGCCTAGTAAATGCAAAAGGAGCATGCACTCATCACCTAGTTATCCATCTACCTAGTTGTTCATCAAGGGAACCATTTCATGTTAGAATCAAGGTTCTTTGAGTTAGGGTTGAGGATTTCCATAACTCTAAAGGTGTATTAGATCCAATCTATCGCCTAGATTTCATTCAATCATCCTCTAATAGTCTTAAATGCATGAATGAAATTGTGAAGCAATCAACAGTTATGCTTGAACTATAAAAGCAAGTTTTGTTGTTTTCTCAAGGGTTCACTTTTTCTAATTTTCAAAGAGCTCTCTCTTTTCAAAGTTTCAAAGCTCTATTGTGATTTTTCCTGTGCTCGATAGAGATTTTCTTTGTTGTATCCATTCTCTATCAGCCAAGTGTGTGGATATCCGCATGGCCTCGATTGCTAAATATAGTTAACAATTGAAATATCATAATCATGTTCATACTTTATGACTAATTAGATCAAGTGAATCGATTGTATTCCTTCTCTAATTGAGTTATCTTGGGCTTATTATGATGTAGGGATTGAAAAGGTGTAGATAATTGTATATTTTGAGAATCTATTAAGTTTTTAGTGCATTCATTGGAAAAGAAGTAGACCCACATATTATTTTGGTGCATCACCCTATAAATTAGATTAGGTAGTTTTGCTTACATGCATTCCTTCTCCCTTTTCCTCTTGAAGATTAGTTAGATGCATCGTAATAGTAAAGGAAGTTGGCCTTCTCTGGAGACTCAATCTCAAGTTGCAAAGTCCCACACTTTGGAGATTAATTCCATGTTACATGAGGCTATCTAAGAAGTATTCCCTTAGACTAGGGTGCAAGTTTTCATGTCAATAGGTCTCAGGGAGTTTTGAGTGATTTTCATTCAACATGGAGAAGGAGTTGCTAAGACTAGAAAGCTTTTTGCAGAGCTAGTAGTTGTTTCTTGGCAAACAAGGAGATTTCTTGGTGGCTTGTGAGCACAAGTATAGATCTTGCTGGAGGTTTCTACCAAAGTGTTGTTGTGCTATAGATCTAGACTAGCTAGTGTTTTAGGTTGGATCTTGAGGGATCTTGCAAAACTATTACTTTCTTTGTATTTGAGCATAACCAGGAAGGCCTTCTAGCCTAAGACACTACATTTAATCAATTGATTTATGAATAATAAGTTGTGTTTTGTATTAGATCTTGTATCTTGTGTTGTGTTTCCATTGTGTGGTTATTTACTGGAAACTAAATCACCTCCTTTAGGGTTTTATTCAATTCGGTACTACATCACTAATTCATCTATTTAATTTGTCCAAACAACATTTGAGAATTTTTTTGAACTTTCCATGTTTCTTATAGTTCTAAAATTTATATACATTTAATTGGTTTAACGAAAGAAAAATAAATTGTGTTTTGATTGGTTAAGGGGGATAACATTAGGGAGACAAATCAAGTTTTTACTTTTATTCCATACAAATTAATAAATTTATTATCCTTTAAACATTTAATCCATAAAATCTTTACAATTTACAATTTTAGGAATTTCTTGGTAACCACATGTTGCCATATTTTCTCAAGAAGAGGACATTGAAACATAATTGAATTGGTGTCTTTTTTGGTGTAGCCATGGAATGGAGGTGATAACTAGGAGAGCCAAGACTAAGGGTTTTGTCAATGCTTTGACTGGTGCCTTCTTGGTTTTGGAAGGCACTGGCACTACCTTTAGGGTTTTTTATGGTGATTTTTTAGGAGCACTTACATGTAGATCTTTAGTAGGTACTAGCTCCACAGGGGTGCTTAAAAGAGAAGTTTTAGCTAGTGGTACCTCTTTAAAGGCTTTTTGAGTTGTAGCTAGTGGCCTTGGAGGGGTTGAAGCTGGGGAGAGGCTAGCTTTGGGCATTATTTAGCTTTATTTTCTATAAAAGGAAATCATTTACAAGATAGAACTTAGTTAATGCTAAACAAATAATGTATGCTCAGCATAAGTTGTCAAATAGTGTATGTTGAGCAAGATATATAGTATGTGCCAAGTAATTAGTAAGTGTTGAGAAGATAGTTAATGCCAAGTGATTTAGATGTTGAGTGATCAATGGATGTTGAGTTATTTGGAGGCCGAGTTACAACATTGAAGATACAACGAGTGTCCAACATTAGAGACTTTCAAGTGTCTAGTAAAATAGTTTTGGACATAGTTGTTTGTAATAGCACAAACTTCTATGTAAACCATTTTTTAGATGACTGAGGGATTCTTTTGCAATTTTAGATGATAAGAATGAATCTATATTGAGGATCCCTATGCAGTATATGAAACCAATCAGTTAAAGCGATGGATTAAGCAACAAAATGGATGAATCATAATTATTGATTCATACCTAACCCTAAGTCACCAAGGTGTTCTTAAGGAAGATAAACCCTAGAATATTATATATGTGAAGAGAGAAGTTTGCATGCCCAAATAGAGCATTCATGGTTGCTAAGGAGTTGTGAATCAAGTTATATATTGTAGAATCAGTTAGAGGAGAACAAAGGAAAGAAGTTAGAGCAAAAAAGTGATACATTTGATAATAGAGGATCAAGGATACATGTAAAGAGGTGATCTATTATCTAGTAGTAGAGTGCTAATTGCAAGATTATTGCTATGACATTCTAGTAGGTGAATTAGTTAAATTTCTTAACAATGTAATCCTAACATGATATTGTAAATCCTTTAATAGGGTACTTACTTTGCTGCAATGTTTAAGTCCTTTAATCATGCACACTTCTAATAGGGTGTTGAAATCCTTTAACAAGGAAGACCTTTCATAGGGTAGATCATAGTTTATGATCAAATATTGTAACCTTCATTGGATAAAATTTACAACAACAACAATGAAGATTTGTGGGTGTCATCCCCACCCTAGTTTTACCTTCTCATTAAAGGGTTTCTAGGTAACTAGATATCTTGTCTCATATATGTGTTGAATGTTTATTTGATTTCATGTTATGGATGAACATGTTTAGCTATCTATTTTTGTTCACATGCAAATTGTGAGATGGATGTGTAGTGAATGATTTTATGGTTAAAGTTTTGAACAACTGATTCAACCCCCCATCTCTAAAGTATGGAAGGATTTGATAAATATGACGTAACCATAAAATCGATGGTGATGTTTAGTCAATACAATATAAAAATTTCCTATTTAAGGACACATAAGGAATGACTTTTAATGTCAATTCAATTGTTGATTTCTAATATCAAGGAGAAGCTCCGATGAGGAAGGCAATAGAGGTGAAATGTGAAGAGTTTGTGAATTGCGATTGCTTGAGGAGTTACCAAGTAGATTAGTGATGTAGATGTAAATGGAGGCCATATAATGAACCAAAAGATGAGAAAATAGAGATATGAATTTGCAAAGTGAGTTGTAATTTAAATATAAAAACTACTATTACATTCTAACCATTGTATCAGTCCAAAATACTTTAATCAAGGTTGATCTAATGATCATTTTGTAAATCCTTTAATGACTATGACATTCTAATGGAATGTTATAAAGTCCTATAAGAAGGCCACTCCTAACAGGGTGATTAAATCCTTTGACAAGGTCAGATTTAATAGTATCTTGTATAACCATTAATAGGGTTGGCTTCTTAACTAAGCTCACTTTAGAAGAGTGAAAAATTGATAGCATGTTTCTTGGTGGATTTCCCAAAATTGGTTTTCCATGTTAAATCATGGTGTCAAAGTGTTATTATCATGTGTGGATGTTATTGTTTTGCATGATATATTTTACAATAGTTTATTTACTGGCAATCGACATATATACAAATAGAGAGTTAAATAAATGTATGGAATTTTAAATTGTTGATGATGTGTTATAGAGACCAAGTGGGTATCTAAGTTTGTTTAAGTTGTATAAAGTTTTTAAAAGTTGATCTGCTACATCTTGACCTAAGGATAACTTGTTCACCCCCACCTCTCAATTATTCTAAATCATTATAATATTAAAATGTTTGAATTTGTGTTAGAAATATTGTGATGACTAAGGGTATAATACTATTATTTGTAAGCTTTTTATTATTGTAGAATTTACTAGAATGTAATTAAGATTATTGTAAAAGGTCATTCTTCTTCTAAAAACCAAAAGAGTTAGCCACAACCAAAGAGGAAACATAACCATCCTCCAAGAGACTCCCAAACTTTGCTTCAATGGAAATATTGGGACCTTGAAGGGAATCTAACATAGCCAAGTCCTTTGTTTGGGGGGCGGGAGGGAATTGCTTGATTCACTTGACCTAAGTCCTCCAACCTAGAATCCATCTTAGGAGTTGATGCTTGTTTATACATCCACTTCTCATTCTTTCCTAGGCAAGATGAGGCTAAATAACCTTCCTAGCTTTTTTGGGGCAAGTTTATCCCAATGACCCATCTTATTGCAAATAAAATAGGCAAAGAGAAGGGATTTAGATTCAACCTCCCATTTCAATAAACACTACTTGAAATTGATTATATTAATAGATGACATGTTGTCCAATCTACAAAAATTAACAAAAATACAAGTAAACGTCAACCTTGACCTATATATTATACACTAATCAATCGCTAGTTTTTGGCCGAAGCAAGCAACAATGCCTTAGAAAACTGTTGAAAATTCCAAAACTTCAAAGACAACCTAGGGAATCTAACCCAAACATGGACAAAAGAAAAAATATTCCTCAAAGTTCCATCTAGGATCCCATTTCCAGAATGAGAGAGCCATTTTACCATTATTTCAAGGACCCCCAAAGGATTCTATTACACTCCTCTTTATTTGAGAGCTCGAAGGATATGAAACTCTTGGGAGGGGAAACTATCCCAACTTAGCCTTTTAAATACCATTTCTATTTAACACGTAGGAACAAACATTTTCAATATTAGGACTAGAACCAAGAAACATATCAATAAGAATCATCTTCGACACTAGAATAGGAAAATCCAAGAATTGGTTCTAGATAAAAATAGAGAACTCCCCATTCTAGCATCCCAAATTAATAGGTTTAATATGAACATAGTGCTTATTGTTCAAGATTGTTCCAAATAACTGCCCCCAATAAATTTGATCCCACTTGAACATCCATGTCGTAGGACCCCCAAACCCCACTTTTGAAGAGACCTCAAAACCTCCTTTTCCAAATCCATCATCACCACTAGCAGGTAGTAGGACCACAAGCTTAGGAGCTTCAACCAGAGTCATCAAAAGTCCATCCTTTAAGGCATTTTTGAAAACATCTGGTAGAGATTCTAGGAATAGAATAATATTAGGAATAAATCTTGCAACAAGGCTAGAAGCCCGACAAGTTGCCTCCTAATATCTGACATCTTTCCCACCACCACCATCAAATTTGAACTAGCCTCATAATCCTGCTCTTTTGTTGACCTCTCTAAGCTCACCATTGTTTAATTCCCTTATTGTTTCTCCATTAAGTTACAATTTTCTACAAATTTTTGAAAGTATCCTTTCTCAAATAGTTTGATCACTCACACTATAATTTTCTCAATCACTAAAATCTCAAAATGTGAGAAATTGATTAAAAAAAACCATTAAATTATCCCATTTTTTAATGTAATTATTATCTTAGGTCATATTTTAAAAAAATGTTTCATACATAGTAGCCATGAAAAATCATAATAATATCTCAAATAGAGTCATCAACACTAGAAATAAGAAATATTGTCTCTCAGAACCTTGATTCTCATTAATCTACTAACAATGTGAATTTTATAAAATATATTTTTTTGTGCAATTTTTGCTACTAAGACCATGGTTGGCCATATCAAGCTGGTGTAGAAGGTTACTTCTTAGTACTAGGAGCACATTAAAAGGATCCACCTTACCTAAGGAATCATTTTGATTCTTTTATTTTCACACCTTCTCATTCCCATTCTTTCACAAAGGTATCATTGATGTTCCTATACTCTATCAAATTAGATGGATTATTTTGCAATTCTAGATGATATCAACAAATCTTTTTCTGAGGATCCCTATGAGGTAAATGCAACCAATCAGTTAAAGGGATGGATTAAGTAGAAAAAAAGGGATGAATCACAATCATTGATTCATATCTAACCCTAAGTTACCTATGTATTCTTAAGGAAGACAAACCCTAAAACATTATATTTGTGACTTGAGAGAAGTTTGCATGCACAGACAGAGCATTCATGGTGGCTAAAGAGTTGTGAATCATGTTATACATTGCAGAATCAGTTAGAGGAGAAAAAAGGAAAGAAGTTAGAGGATAGAACTGATACATTTGATCAGAGAGGATCAAGGATACATGCAAAGAGGTGATTTGTTGTCTAGCAGTAGAGTGCTAAGCTCAAGATCATTGCTAAGACATTCTAGTAGGTGAATCAGTTAAATCTCTTAACAGAGAAGTCCTAATAGGTTGTTGTAAATCCTTTAATAGGGTTCTTACTACATTGTAATTTTTAAACTTCCTTTAATTAGGAACACTTCTAATAGGGTGTTGAAAAACCTTTAACAGGGTTAAGATCTAAAAATCTTGTAAGACTTTAACAGGGTAGACCTTCCATAGGGTAGATCATAGTTTATGATCAAACATTGTAACCTTCATTCGATACACTTTATAACTGCAATAGTGAAGATTTTTGTGTGTTATCCCCACCTCAATTTTACCTTCTCATTGGAGGATTTTTGGGTAACAAAATATCTTGTGTCACATATGTGTTGAATGTTTATTTGATTCATGCTATGGATGAATATATTTAGCTAGCTATTTTAGTTTACATGAAAATTGTGAGATGGATGTGTGGTGAATGGTTTTATGGTTAAAGTTTTGGAGGATCGATTCATCCCCTTCTCAAAGTTTACTTTTCCTATTATATTTCAAATAAAAGATGGAAGGATTCGATGAATCTGAACTAACCCTAATATTGATGGTGATGTTTACACAATAAAATATCAAAATTACCTATTTAAGGAGGCATAAGGAATGAATTTTAATGCCAAGTTCATTGCTGATTGGCAATCTTAAGGAGAAGTTGTGAAGAGGAAGATAATAGAGGTGAAGTGTGAAGAGTTTGTAAATTGTGATTGCTTGAGGAGGTGCAAAGTAGATCAATGATGGAGATGTAAATGGAAGACAACCAATGAACCAAAAGATGAGAAAGTAGAGATATGAATTTTCAAAGTGAATTTTACTTGATAGATTAAAATTATTGTTCCATTCTAACCATTGTATCAGTCCAAAATCCTTTAATCAAGGTTGACCTAATAGTCATTTTGTAAATCCTTTAATGAAAATGACATTCTAATGAAAGGTTCTAAAGTCCTCGAAGAAGGCCACTCCTAACAAGATGATTAAATCCTTTAACAAGGTCACATTTAATAGTGTCTTGTATAACCATTGACAGGGTTGGCTCTTAACTGAGCTCACTTTTGAAGAGTGAAAAATTGGTAGCTTGTTACTTGGTATTTTTCCCTAAATTGGGTTTCCATGTTAAATCATGGTGTCAATGTGTTATTATCATGTGTGGATGTGTTTGTTTTACATGCTATATTTTACAGTAGTTTATTTGCTGGCATTTGACATATATACAGATCAAGAGTTAAGTAAATGCATGAATTTTAAATTGTTGATGATGTGCTATAGAGACATAGTGGATATATGAGTTTTTTTAAGTTGTCTCAAGTTTTTAAAATTTGATTTGGTACATCTAGATTTGAGGATAACTTGTTCACCCCCACCTCTCAATCTTTCTAAATTATTATAATATTTAAAAGATTTCTATTGGTATTAGAAATACCATGATGACTAAGGTTATAATAATATTATTGGTAAGCTTGGTATTATTGTAAAATTTACTAGAATGTAATTAATGTTATTGTAAAATGTCATTCTTCTTTGAAAAATCAAAAGAGTCAGCCACAATCAAAGTAGAAACATTGCCATACTCTAGGGGACTCCCAAAATTTTCTTTAATGGAAATATTGGGACCTTCAAGGGGATCTAACATAGCCAAGCCCTCATGGGGGATAAATTGCTTGATTCACTTGACTCGAGTCCTCCAACCTAGAACCCATCTTAGGAGTTGATGCTTGTTTATAGATCCACTCCTCATTCTGCCCTGGGGCGAGATGAGGCTAAACAACCTTCTTAGTTTTTTTTGAATTTTTTTATCACAATGACCCATCTTATTGCAAATAGAATAGGCAAAGAGAAGGCACTCAAATTCAACCTCCCATTTCAATAAACTTTACTTGGAATTGATTGTAATAAGAGACAATATGTTGTCCAATCTACAAGCATTAACACAAATACAAGCAAAGATCTGTTGGAATATTCAAATGGGAAGAGTACTTATGAGGGGGGTGGGGGGGTGAATCATAAGTACCAATTGTTATCCTTTCAAACCCTTAATAACATATAACTGAAATTTACATGTATCAAAGTGAATATGCATAAAATGAGAGCATGCATCAACACATAACACAAAAAATTTTGCTGACCTAGAAACCCTCTAGGAATAAGAAGGTAAAATTGGGGTGGGGATGACACCCACAAAAATTACTGCAACAATGTGTTCAACCACTTCTGATGGTTTTCCCTATTGAAGGCTTTACACTGTGTCAATAGTGACTTGTTGAGAGGATTTACAGACACTTTACAAGAAGTGTCACCCTATTAAAGGATTTACATAAAGGTTGTTGAACCTACCTAATACATAGGATTTTCTTGACCTTCTCCAAAGGCTCTCCTACATAGCTGTTAAGCTAACCTATCACCATAGGATTTCAACCTCTAATACAATTGTGAGAGAGTATTAGAAAATTTGACCTGATTGAATGGAATCTCAAATTTTTGGGTTCAGGCACTTGATCTACTCAATTCTTCTCTGATCAATTGGATATAAATGTTGTCCCTTTCACTAAGTCTTTTCTCTTCACACTAAAATTTCACTATAATCTCCCCTTGTGCAACTTTTCTTCCATACATACAATGGTGCATTCATCCTCCTTATATAGAATGCAAAGAATCAAGTTTAGGTATGGATCTACGATCCAAATTGAATCTCAAATTCTTGCTTATACTTTGCATTTTTCTTATTGGTTGCATGCCTTCACCATTTTTCTGATTTGTTGCATGCAAATTGCATAGGGAATGTAAATGATTCATCCTTATCCTTTTTCTCTTCAAAATTTTTCTAAGTTGGCTCCAAAAATGGTTTACATCTTAGTTTGTGCAAATACAAACTTTTATGCTAATCTTGCATTGCTTGTCAGATGAAGTATTACTGAGTTGAGTTGCTCAACATCTGAATGATTTTGTTACTCGGCACATGAACAATTCTTGTATTACTCGACACATACTATACTATAATTTTCTCAACACTAACTAACTCAGCACCTATTAAAATTTTGGCTTGACATCTATTGTTTACGTGGCATACATAGTGAAAATGGTTAAGTGTGTTGACACTCATTTGTCAATACTTTTTATTTGAACAACAATCTCCCTATTTGACATGAGTGTCAAAAACACTTAACTAAGCATTGATGATCCTTATAGCTCTCCCTGAATTGATTATGCCTTTGAAATTTGAAATTTTGTGCCAATATGCTTCATCCTCTCTAACTTTTGATCTGTTTTTGCAGTTTGACCCTGTATGCTATATCTGATCTGTGTGATGTGCTTGTATTCCATGTGATTACCAAAAGTTAACATCTCTTCTTCACTCCTTTATTCATTGTCTCCCCTTTTTGGCTATTTACAATCGTTCCACTTTATTCTCAAAATGAAAGAATGATCAAAATTTGTCAAATTTTGGTAATTACCCATAGTATTTACATATCTCCTCCTTTTCTTATTACTCCCCCTATAATATATATCTCCCCTTTTGTTCATTCTCCCCCTTTTCTGACACTAATGTCAAAGGATTCTATGGAGTAATACCATATTTAGCCAAAAAATTGCTATTTACCTCCATTATTGCTTTTAGAGCTGCATCCTGATTCTCCAAAGCAATGTCTAATGACTTGTGCTGGATGGAAATCTCTGTAGCAAGGTGTACAAGTCCATCAAGGGTAGAAAGATTGGGATCTTTCTTTAATATTATCTTAGCATAAACTTGTTCCTTGTGGAGGACTTCTAGATGAGGGGTTACAGAGGATTGGATCTGCATCAATTTACCCTTTATATTTTTCTTATTTTTTGTTAGCACAGCTAACTCCTTTTGTGTGTGAAGCCTCTATGCAAAATGCTTCTCATTTTGAGCTGGATCCCTAGGTAATTGCATACTAGAGATTTTCAAGTTCCTTTCCAAGCTCATTATTCGCTGATTAGTTTCTTGTGTGAAATTTCAAAAATCACACAACTTCTTATATAATGAAAAAATATTTTCAAGAACAATTTTGGTCTTATCAATTGTCTTGGCCAATTCTACTTGTTCAAGTACAATGTCGCTTGATATCTTCTTATTAACCTTACCCTTGAAACTTTCTTTTTGATGATTCCATTATTTTAACATTGGTGTCTTGGTCCTCATTTGTCACCTAATCAACTATGTCTAATAGTTGCTCAATTATTGGTTTTCCTTCATCTGGTGACTACAACCTAAAGGAATCCATGAAGATGTCCTTGATATCATGAAGTTCTTACTTTTGTTTAAATTATTTTCTCAAAATTTCTTGCCTCATCCTTCTATCCAATGCATTTTGCATTTTGGTCATTTGTGCCATCGTGATAGTTTCGAAATCATAGGAGGATATCTCAATTTCTTCATCTAGTTCACGGTCTCCATAGTGAAGTACCCTAGCCACTCTTGTTGAACTCGAGCTTGGCATAGAAAATTGCAATGGAATAGCTTCAATGCTAGCCTCTTGAATAGTCTTAGTAGGAGTGCCAGTCTTTGGTAATTCTACCAATGTCTGAATGGTGGCTTGCTCCTTTTCTTTTGCTGCATCATCCTTCTTGTCTAATTTCCTCTCCTCTATACTCAGCATCTAAACATTATCTATAATTACACTTGGTGGAGGTGGTGGTGGCAGTATCAAAACTTTAGCTTTAATGTATGTAAAAGGTTGTACCTTTGGCTTCACCTTCTATCTTTGTGGTGCTGCTACTGCTCTTTGTATTTCATCTACACTCACCAATACAAGATTTATGCATAATTGTGCCTGCAGAGTAGATTGGTGAAGGATCTTTGAGATATCCTCTGTAGTGAGTGGGTTGATGTTTTGAGCTATTTTTTCAGTAACATCCTTTATGATGACTATCTCTACAAGTGTAGTAGTTGAGTGAGGAGGGTTGGGATGTGGCAATTGTGTGTCTTGCACACTCTATTCTTGTTGCTCACCTATCCCCTTTTCTTTTTCTTTACTTATTTACTCATCCTTTTCTTCTTCATCCTTTTCTTCTTTATCCTTCTTTTCTTCCTCCACTTTCTTCTCTTCTCCTTTCTTCTCCTCTACCTTCTTTCTTCTTGCTTCTTTTATTTCCTTTGTTTTGGCACTTGCTTTTGCCTTGTATTCTTCATCAAATACATCATCAATTTTCTTGTAGATAATTTTTGACACTTTTGTGGTTTTGCTCACAACCTCTTCAATTTTATTTTGTAGAATACTAAATGCCCTGTATTTGGGAGTAAATCTATTTTTGTGTCTTTTGACTACATTTGTTATTTGACTTTTAGTCAAATCAGGCAACATCCTTGCTAAGGTAGACTCCCTTATTTATTTGTTAGTTTACAGACAAAAATGCCATTTTTCCTCTACAATCTTGTATAATTCCTTTGGCAATGAACTATCCAGTCCAAGAGGTATATGTTTATATTTTGCCATCATATTATAGATAGATATCTCTTTTTTCTTTTTCTCAACTTTTGTGAGCTTATTAAAATTTACATTCTTCAAATCATTTAAGTCTCCATTCCTAATCTTAGAACATAATTTATTAATAGAAGACTTTGGTGGATGACTTACCACTTTAAATTGACTTATATCTTCAAATTCTATCCTTTCATCATCTGTGTTTGGTTGAGCCACATATCTTCTTCTTTTCGTGGACTCTTCTGCTAACTGTGTAGTAGCTTTCTTCTTTTCTTTTACTACCTCTTTGGCCTTTTGAGCCAATGCTCTTTTTGTGACCCTTGTTGCTATTGGATTAGTTGGAGCTGGCTTGGTTGGGGCTGATTTTGTTACCTTCTTGGGCTTTGACTGAGTTGCAAGTTTTGTTTTTGCCTTTCTCTTCTTCTGCTCGGTAGGTGTAGGTGCTTCCTCAACTTCTTCTTCCTTGGTACCTTCCTCTTTATCTTCTTCTTGCCCTTGTGTCAGCTCTTCTATTTCTTGCCCTTGCTCTTCTTCTTCTTCACCATCTCCTTCCAATTCTTCCACTTCTTCTGCTTCACCTTCAATATTTGCTCCGAATGTCTTATTTATTTTCCTCACCATTTCATCCTTCTTCTTAATAATTGAAGTAGTTTTTAGTTCTATCTCAATTTTGGACTTAACAACATCATAAGTTCCAAAGTGGGGAAATGCTTTATCAATTTCTTCTGCTAACAATGTTGTGATTGCTGCTGAGGCTTCACCAATATATAGTTCATATCCTAATGGCCTTAGCCATCTTACCCTTAGTATTGTAGCTTGAATATATGTGAAGTCAATATCAACCAAGAAGCATATATCATTGACATGTTTCTCAACTAGTGAGACTGGTATCCTCATCCTTTGCTTCATAGACTTCTTAAAGTCTTCAAAATAGCTAGTCATTTGGGCTTCAAAATTGTCTCCCATTTGATCAATGAAGTCATTAATTTGAGTGGCTGCCATCTTGTTAGAATCCCGTTTTACCTTCCCAATTGAAGGGAATTCTTCCATCACATAAAAGAATATGCACATGAGAACTGAGCCAAATTTACACTGTGCACCTTTTGATCTCCTTATGACTCCTAAGTTCTCATTGATTTGTTGCAACATGAGTTCAGCCAGATCATAGGCGTGATCTTTCTTTACCAACTTGTATGCCACATCAACAACTATGCAGGGAATGCTATTTAGTTTGTTGGATTGATAAAATTTATGTGAAATTATCCTCACAGCAAAGTCAAGTAGGGGGTCATTCACAGTATCAATAGTCATTCCCCTATTGTTCCATTTTGAGCCTGTGTTCTTCTCAATCACCTCCTTTCTGTCACTTCTCAATGTTTTTGGTTGATCTAGGGTTGGAAGAATAGTAACCCTGTTGGGCCCACTTGTCGTTGCACCAAAAGCCATGACTGTTAGTGAACATGGAACACCACATAATTAACCACCTGTGGGTAGGGAAGCGCATCGCATCACCCAACAATCTCCCCCTCGACGCGCATACCAGGTGCTTATGCGGGTCGAGAAGGCACCGGGGAGATTTGAACCCATGACCAAGCCAAAACCAGGCTTTGATACCAATTGTAGGGCCCATTTGCCGTTGCACCAAAAGCCATGACTGTTAGTGAACATGGAACACCACATAATTAACCACCTGTGGGCAGGGGAGTGCGTCGCATCACCCAACAATTGGTATCAGAGCTACGGTTTTATTATTATAACCCTAGATTGAATCCATGGGAATGCATGAGAGGATTAAAAAAAAAAGGGGCAAGATATATGAATGATTTATTGCAGATCTAAGGGTTTTGGATTTGCTATTATGATGAGATGTTAAAAGATTTGGGCATGGGAAATTGTTGGACAAAAAGATTTTTCGGATGTTTCATTTAAATGAGAGTTTTGGGGGGTAGCATGTAGAAATGACCTCCTGGGTAAAAACAGACCTCACCATTGGATCCGGGTCAACATTTCCATAAATTTTGATATATAATATGCCCTAGTTTGGCCATGTTTAGAGAAAATGAAAGAGTTTTTTAGTTTCAGCGCATGATGGCCGTCAAATTTAATCCCGTCGGAATTTTCATCATTGAAAAAAATAAAAAATGAAAAATCGTACTGAAAATGGTAAAAAGACAGTTTTAGTAAAATGGCCATAACTTTCTCTCAGAATATCGAATTTCAGAGTTCTTATAGGCGTTGGAAAGCTAATTCAGAGCACTATAAGATGGCGTAGGTTTGGTTCTATGATTTTGAAATTTTATCAGGTTTTGAGAGCCCTAAAGTCAGATGTTATTTATTTTGAGCATGGATTAGGGCATAACTTGGGCATACAGAGTCAGATTTTGGACTTCGAGTAGTCAACGGAAAGCTCTTGGAGAGCTCTACACATTGGTTTAGGTTTGGTGTAGGTTTGACATTATTTGTTTGTTGATATACTGATTTGAATAGTTTATAGATATATTTCGACTATGGTAACATTGTGAGTTTATGGCATTGGAGATTTAAGATTTTGATGTCATTGTATACTTAGTTCATATTTCAGATTGGTCTCATGATGATATGGTTATCAGTGTTTGGTTTGGATATGCATGATGACTTGTTGGGTCTACAAGTTGTGCAGTGTTGTAAGCGGTCTATACTTACAGGTTGCATTTATAGCTTGGTTATGGGTTGTCTTTGCCCATTGATCTTTCATTATTGATGCATATTCAGATTGGTGGCTTGGATTTGGGCTGTCTATGCCCTAAGTCACCTGCTTTACTATTTTGTTCATGTAGAAGGGATCAGATGTTGTTACCAGGGACAATCATGGTGGAGGATTGTGGTTGACTATTTTATGCTGACAGGTTGGACATATTGAGAGCTTGATGCTCGGTTCATGGATGTGATCATGGTGTCATGGATTTTGGCATGACATGATTGGTTATACAGGTACATCCTTGATGTTTATTAGCTTGGATTTTCTGATTCAGTTATGGTGGTATATCTTCTTGGTTGAGGATCATGGTTATTTGGTTTCTTTTGAGGAGCTCATGATGTGCACTTTGAGTTCTTTGATGGTTTAATGCCTTGGTTGATTCACATGGTTAGAAGATGGTTTTTTCATCATTATGTCATGGATAGCTTGGATACACAGTTTAGTGGGAGCTTGTGACAGTGTAGGATTAGTTCCTGGTTTGGTTTGAATCTTCAAGTAGGAGATGGATTTTATGATGCCATAGGTGACTTGGTACCACGGTTGAGTGGGAGTTGTTGGCATTGATATATTTATTGAGTGTTTGCAGATGTTGGAGGTTTGTCTTAGATCCTATTACTGCAGAAGCATCTTTGACATTTGCATGGTGCACTTGTTATCTTCATGGTGTGTGAAGATGGTTAGATCTTGAGGACTCATGGAGTTCTTGGTTATCTTCATGGTGTGTGGAGATGGTTGCATCTTGAGGACTCACAGGGTTCTTGGAAAAGGTGTGGTTTATGCTTATATTTGGAATGTTATCCTTGGTATGAGGATGGTTTCATTATTATGTCATGTTATACTCTTGATACACGTTTAGAGTTGTGACATGTTATGGTATGTTCATATGGAGCATGTTATCTCTTTGGTTGAGATGGTTAGATCATGTTGTCATGTTTATGTTCCTAAGGCCACGGTTGGAACTTTGACATTGATCTTGGTTTAGTTTCTTGGTATTGAGTACACTGATCATAAGCTGGATACTTCATGATATTGCTATGTTGCATTTGGAGTTGGCATGGATTGATTGGTTACAGGTGCTCATGGATACTCAAAGACGGTGGTGACGCTGATTTCTCTTGGATTAGAAAAGTATTTGTTGGGATGGTTGATGGTTTCAGCAGAAAGTTTGAGGGGCAGTCACCTGATATGGACTTGAGAGGAGATTGTTCTTAGATGAGTCTTGGTTGGAGACTTGAGTATCTTGATGAGCATTCTCATTCCCAACTCTTGGTCTACTCGGTGGTTTGCTACTTGAGAGGTATAGCCCATTGTTTCTCTTAGTTGCATTATATGTATGCTTATCTTTCATGGATATGGATCTTGAGCTATGGTACATGAGTTAGTTCTTGAGGGTTCATTTGAGAGATGGTTTAACATTGGTTATCTCCATGTGCATATGTTGTTATGCTGGTTGAGTTTGGGAGATGGTGTTATATTGGGCATATTCCTTGGTTTAGGAATGGTTTTATGAGTTTGATCTTCTTGTGAGAGGCTTACATCCATGATTAGCTATATGGTATGGTTTGGGTGTTGTTGAGGCTTCTTGTTGGGGTTTTATGGAGGAGATCATACTTGCACAGTTTACATCTAGAGGTGTGTGTAGAAGGACATGATACAGGTTATGATTTGCATGGTATCTCTAGTCTTGGTTATCTTCCTCGATGTTCAGTTTTGCCTACATTGGATTTGATATTGCTTGGAGATTGTGATCACTAGTTTGTGCTCATGTATGTCATGTGAGAGATGACATGGTTATTCCTTTATCTCTTTCCTCTGTTGATTTTGGTGAACTTGGGAGAGGATTGGAGACTTGTTATGAGAGTTGTTCTTACAGGATATTGGATTATGTATTGTAGATGTCCTTGATACTACATGGATTCACTTCTTTGAGATGTGTTGAGTGGATTGGTTATAGATTTGACATTATCTTTTGCAGTGGGAGCTTCTTGGTATATATGTGGCAAGTATTGCTCTTGAAGCTTGTGATTGCTGGTTATAGATTGGATATGTCGATGATATGAGATTCACTTGTTATACTTTTCAGGTATGGATAGTTGGATGGGTTTGGCACTTGCTGTGGGTGCTATTTCAGCTGTGGATATTTTAACAACTATGGATACATGTGATTACCTTTGGATCAGGTTTTTTGTGCTCAGAATTTCAGTTGGTACAGGATTTTATGATCTTCTAATGCGACAGGTTGGGTGGTTTTCTCTTTGGATGGCTTCTATGTATGTCCAGTGGGAGTGGCATAATAGGAGGTGAGATCATTTATGTTCGAGACGCTGGATACTTTGATTTTGTTGCAGGTACCAGGATGGAGCACTTGGTGTATTTTGATCCATGATGGTGGATGTGCTAGGAGGGATTGTTCCCTTGTTCATTTATGTGGCTACGGATTGACCCTATGCAATGTATACAACAAGTGGGAGATTGTTGAGATAATGGGTGTTGCACACATTGCATAAAATTTTTATATTTTATTTTATTTTGTTATGTAATGTTGTGCCTAGATGGACGTGCAACATGTAAAGATTCCTGTGGAATATTCTTGATGAGTTGTATTGTAACATTGTGATAATATTATATGTAATTATTTAATATTGGGAAAAAGAATTAAATGCCCAATATTAAATGTGGGGTCAGTGGGTTAGGTAGCACATGGTTTATGTAATACCACTTAGTGGTTTTGTGGGACTTGCTACTATATAAGCAGCCACAAGAGTAGTTGTTGTGAGAGAGAAGAAAAAGAGTGACAAGGAAAAGACAAAAGGCAAGAGTCGAGCGGGACAAGGCTTGACAGGTTAGCCAAGGGAGCATTTGTGAAGGTTGAAAGAATGGCATGGGATGTGTGGATTCATGCTTGCTCACATAGTTTGCTCGGTTGTGGCTATGGCCATGAAGGCTTTCATGGTTGTATGGAAATGATATTTTTTGCTGAATAATACATGGTGATGGATGCTTTTGGAGGCTGGGTTTTTTCCCTCAATGAGGGTTTCCCAGGGTATATCTTGTGTCACAATTTTGTGGGTATGTTGTCTATTCTCTTGCATGTGGATTTTAATTCCGTGTTCATTTCAGATCTATTATGGGTTATGTGGAAACGGTTATATTCTTTGTTGCCAAGTTTCCTTACAAGTGGTATGGGTGATGCGACGCGCTCCCCTACCCACAGGTGGTTAATTATGTGGTGTTCCATGTTCACTAACAGTCATGGCTTTTGGTGCAACGGCAAGTGGGCCCAACAATTGGTATCAGAGCTTGGTTTTGGCCTAGTCATGGGTTCAAATCTCCCCGGTGCCTTCCCGACCCACGTAAGCACCTGGTATGCGCGTCGAGGGGGAGATTGTTGGGTGATGCGACGCGCTCCCCTGCCCACAGTTGGTTAATTATGTGGTGTTCCATGTTCACTAATAGTCATGGCTTTTGGTGCAACGGCAAATGGGCCCAACAAACCCTATGCACAATCCTCTTAGTAATCTTGACTAGTCCTGACTCTAGTCACAGATATCCATCATGAATTCGTCTCAGAACAATGCAAATCCATTCAGTTTTAAACACCATGGGAAAAACTAGGGTTTTAGTTAAACCCTTCTTCTCAATGATTGAAAACTCTTTCTTCAATATCTTATTCTCACATAGCTTATCATAGGCGTTGAAGATTTCTAGATCACCTATGGCACCAATTTTACAATTGTAGCATTTCCTTACATCTTGAACCATGATGACTTTGGGTGGAATGACAGATAGTGTGCCAACCAGGTTGTTTTTATAGGCTACTTTAGGGATTGGTTTGAATTTGAGCTGTTTAACTTCATTGCTAACCAGTTGAATCTCATGATCTCCTTTAGCTTTAGGGTTTCTTGAACTAGAAGCCATATTACCAAACTAGGGCTTTAAAATGTATTAAAATTTGAAACTCTGCATAGCTTGACACTTAATAAATACCTTCAGATTGATGAGTTCATGTTGAATCTCTGTTGTATTCGATGCAAGTGACCATAAGGTAGCTACTTGATCATCTCTTAGCTCTTCTAGTTTTTCTCTTCATTTGAATGTCGTGAAAATGAACGATTTTCACTTTTATTAGGCTTGAAACTTAGCATTTATTGCATTCATGCTTTACAGTTGTACACTCAGCTTACAAAGGATTTTCCAACTCAGCATCAACTATTTTTCACTCACTTGGTAGCTATTGTTATCTCTTCACTCGGCATCCACTAGACTATTTATCTCAGCTTGTACTTGGAGTTTTACTAGACAACCAAAGATAGCTTGGTATCATCTTCCAACTTTTATCCTGGCATCTTAACTTATATAGATTTCTTCTTTGCAGTGTTCCTATGTTCTTTTTGGGTTGATGTATGATACATCTTTATATGTATTAGCCCCATGTGCCTTTCTAGTGCTTAATTTGATGAGGTCTGATCACTTGACCTCTTGGGTGAAGTGATCTCTCCATTTGATGTGCTACATTCACCTTTCTTCTACCATGTCTTCTTCATATCTTCCCTAATGTGTTCCACATTAACTTTTTCTTTGCCCTTATTAACTTCAGTCTTGGGTACCTTAGCCTTTGTTGGACAATTCCTACTAATATGACCAGTCTTCAAGCAACTAAAACAAGTAGTTTGATTTAACCATCTACTGTAATTTCCCTTAAAATATGACCTTATACAATTTTCAGGAGTGTGGCCATACTCTTGGCAATAGTGATCTAGCTATACCTGGTGTTGTAATCCCAATTGTAGTGATGTACATGATTAATTCCTCTTCAAGGTTGATTAGGTGTCCACATAGGCTTTGATCTGCACTCAAAAGCTCTATGTCCATATTTTTTTGTAGTTTTAGCAGTGACCTTCAAATCTTAGTGTCTTTATAATCTTGGTTTTACATTCATGTACTTGATGTCCTTTCTTTTTGCACTTGTGACAAAAGCTTGCATTTGTGGGCTTATCATGCTGATGACTATTCTTGCTTTTGCACATATTAGAGGTATATCCCTTTGTACCACATAAATGACAAGTGGGTTTAGTGTTCTTACCTTTGTTTATTCTTTCTTCTGCAGCCTTGGATGATTCTCCGTGTTCAGTGTTGATGTAGCCAAGTCCTGAAGTATCATTACTAGCCCTTTTTGATTTTAGCAATTGCTCAAAATACTTGATTTCCTCATTGGGTTTGTTGTAGCTTCTGCTATTTCTTTTTCTCTCTTCAATTCATTATGCAATTATTCATTCTGCATCTTCAAGGTGGAGATCTCAATGTCCTTCATGTTGAGCATTCATCGTCTGGCTCAAGGTGTCTAACTGCATATTTGAAATCTTTTCAAATTCAATTGTCTTCTCTTCCAGTTTATTGATGAGATTTCTCTTGTTGTCTTCTACCATGACCTTGTCTTCAATAGCTCTTTTATTTTGTTTAATTACTTCACAAAGGAATATAGCTTGTGTTTCTTGTTCAAGCTTGAGTAATTTGATTTCTTCAGCTTGTGCTCTATTTTTCTCCATTAGTTCTACTATTGGTGCATCAAATTACTTGGATTCTTGACTAGTAAATACATGTGTGGTGTCAATCTCTTTGTAATGTATGTCATTTTTAGCTATGACTATGTCCTTTCTTCTTTTCAAAGATTTTCTCAGTTCCTCCCTCGCTTCCTCTACTTTGTGTAGAGTTAGTTGCACACCAATCACCTGATTGTCAATTATCTTCCCATGTTTGAAAACTTCCATCTTCTAACCTTTTTCTCCAAGCTATTAGGCTTCTCCTTATGAGAACCAAAGCTCTGATACCAATTGTTGGAATATTCAAATGGGAAGAGTACTTCTAAGAGGGGGGTGGGGGGGGGGGGGGGGAGCAGGGGGGCTGGGGTGAATCAAAAGTACCAATTGTTATCCTGTCAAACCCTTAATAACATATAACTAAAATTAGCATGTGTACTAGACATACATAGTGAAAATGGTTAAGTGTGTCGACACTCATTTGTCAATACTTTTTATTTGACCAACAAGATCAACTCTGACCTATATGTCATACATTGATAAATAGAGAAGAGTTGGCCAAAGCAATCAACAATACCTTAGAAAATTGTTGAACATTTTGAGACTCCAAAGACAACCTAGGGAATCTAACTCAAATAGGGGAAAAAGAAAAAATATTCCTCAAAGTTCCATTTGGGATCCCATTTATAGAATGAGAGAGCCATTTTATGATTATTTTGAGGACCCCCACAAAGGATTCTATTACACTCCTCTTTATTCGAGAAATTGAAGGATAGGGAACTCTTGGGAAGGGAAGCTATCTCAACTTGGCCTTTTAAATACCATTTCTATTTGATGTAGCAATAAAAAATTTCAATATTGGGGCTAAAACCAAGAAGCATACCAATAAGCATCATCTCCAACACTAGATAGGAGAATCCAAGATTGGGTTAGGGATAAAAATAGAGAACTCCTCATTCTAGCATCCCAGTTTAATAGGTTCAATACGAATCGAGTTCTTATTGTTTAAGATGGTCCCAAATAACTTCCCACAATATTTTTGATCCCACTCAAACATTCATGTCATAGGAACCCCTAACTCCACTTTTGAAGAGTCCCCAGGACCCCCTTTTCCAAATCCATCATCACCACTAGAAGGTAGTGAGACCACTACCTTAGTTGCTTCAACCAAAGTCCTCAAAACTCCATCCTTTAAGGCATTTTTGAAAACAACTCATAGAGATTCTAGGAATAGAATAATATTAGGAATAAGGCCTATAGCAAGGTTATAAGCCCAACAAGTTCCCTCCTAACATCTGACCTCCTTCTCACCACCACTATCAAATTTGAACTAGCCTCACCATCCTACTCTTTTGCTGACCTCTCCAAGCTTCCCATTGTGTAATTCTTTTATTATTTATCTGTTAAGTTACAATTTTGTTTAATTTTCTCAAATAGTTTGATCACTCACACTACAATTTTCTCAACCACTAAAATCTCAAATGGTGATAAATTGATTAAAAAAAACCATTAAATCATCCCAATTTTTTATGTAATTATTATCTTAGGTCACATTTGAAAAAACTATTTCATACACAGTAGCCATGAAAAATCATAATGATATCTCAAATAGAGTCATCAACACCTGAAATAAGAAATATTATTTCTCAAAACCTTGATTCTCATTAATCTACTAACAATATGAATTTGAGAAAATATATTTTTCTACATAATTTCTGATCCTAAGCCCATGCTTGGCCATATCAAGCTGATGTAGAAGGTTACTTATTAGTACTAGAATGAGCACATTAAAAGGATCCACCTTAACTAAGGAATCATTTTGATTCTTTTATTTTCACACCTTCTCATTCCCATTCTTTCACAAAGGTATCATTGATGTTCTTATACTCTATTAGATTAGATGGATTAATTTTTCTACCATTGAAGTGTTTTATTATAACCTAGGTGGTCTTCTAATGTTAACAAAACTATTAAATCTATATTATCTATCTTTGTGCCCTAGATTATTAGTGAATAATATTTGTTAATATATTTACTTATAAGATGACTTTTAGTTCTAAGATATTTGGGATCTATAATTAATATATATATTCAATGATGCAAGACAATGTACTTATGGTAACCATCTATGTCTACAAACTACACAAGTCATCATTTTACTATGTTTCCATTCCTCAATAAATTATCTTGTTATTTCATTTGATCCAACACTTTTCAAGAATCAGCCAAATATTTCTACTTTAGATATTTAAGTAATGTAAGTTTATTATGAAATTTTGTACATTTGATATCAATGTAATTGTACTTTTACTATTTCAATAAATGTATCCAACCACAAATATATATTTTTAAATTAAGCATAAATACCACTTTGACTTACCTATTATGCTATCTAATATTGTATTTACAGATTCTATAAGGAAAGATGGCTGAGTATTTCTTAAATTAATATTTTTTCAAATTGTAACAACATATATTTGATTATTTAGACTAGATTTCTGGCATGGTGTGTTTTTATGGACATAGATAGCAAAGTACCAATGACTGTTGCAAAGCTAATGACCTTAATTAAAGAATCTTATTGTTCGCTTCGATAAAATATATACACATTTAAAACTTAAAAAATCTGCAAAAATCACATAATTTGATTAAGATATTCATTAAGATATTCAGTTATATAATGAAAATCAATTCGGAACATAAGAAAAGAAAGGCTAAACATTCTATTTGTACAAGTCAATTATAAATATTATAATCAATAAAATCATGCCAGCGGCTAACTAGCTGACTGGAATACTTATAGAAGATTTTTTTTTAATTAAATAAAAGAAAAGAAAGCATGGTAATGCAATTTTGAAATTAATTATAAAATTATTAAAAAGTGAATCTGGTCGGCTGGGTAGACTCTGCCAAATATATGTGCCAGTAGAGGATAATAATAAAAAGATGATTTGGTAGATAAATTAGGAAAGAAAAGGTGCCAGCTCCGTTTATGTAGCATTAAACAATTGAAAGGGTGCCACACTTATTAGCATATCATAATTTCTAATGTAGTACAAATTAAGGAGGTGAAGCTATGATCGTCTGTGTAGTGTGTTTCAAGAATTGTTTCATCAGGGTCGCCCATCCTTGCGAGTATTGAGAGGTGATTGCGCAGGACTTCCTCCATTCATATACGGAGCTCCTGCTGGAGCCATTCGGCGCAATTTCATAGCCTCCTCAGGACCGTTGGGTACAACAATGGGTTGAGCATCACTTGAGCAACGCATTTCACAAGTCGCCAGCACTGCCAAAATGAGAAAGAGCGCCACAATGAATCGCCTCATCGCTTTCCTTCAATCGAATGCAAACAAGGGATAACAATGTCTCTTATAATCATCAATGTTGACTACAAGTAAAGGCGTTCCCTTTGGTCATAGGCTGAAATTTCAAGAGTCATCTTCGTTATCTGATTCAATCCCTCGGCAATTGTAGGTGATCTTATCACATGCGTCCCCGCACAAAGTGGCCCATTATTTTAACATTGAAATCTTTTTAACGTCGAAATCGTTTTAACAGTGCCTAATTTGTGGGTGTTATACTTTTTATTAGTGGGTGTTATACTTTTTATTAGTTCTTGCCAAAGGCAGGTAATTAATAGAATCATAAGCAATGAAAAAATTCAATTTTCTTCAACAAAAATATAAATATTTTTTCTAACACTTCTATTATGAATGTATTAATTGTAACTTTATTTTTTCCACATTTGTGACAAATGGATAAACTTTTTTTTAAAAATCATTTTTCTAACACCTCTATTAATGAATGCATTAGTTGCAAATTTATCTTTTCCACATTTATGACAAGTAGATAAACTTTAAAAAAACAATCATTTTTATCTGTCTAATCAATTATAATTATTCTTATCTATTTTCCTTACCAAGTTCAAATATAGATTTCAATGTTTTATAATTCTTATTATTTTAAATATATTTATTACTAATTTTACATTGATATTTATTTTTGTAATTTGTAAATTATTCAAATATAGATATTTTAATCAAATATAGAGTTAAATATATTTCTTATTTTAAACACATTTATTATCTTCTACTATTTTACAATTTTGCTCAATTTTTTTTATACCATTAATACTACCCCTCAAACTCACTACATATTTTGGTACTTTGATTTAAGTGATCAATATATTTTTTTAAATTAAATATTTCAACTTATAATTGAATTGGTAGAAATGAGTAGTTCATTCATATAATATAATTTTTATTGTTATTTATATATTTTTTAAAGTAATAAAATTATTAATGTTTTTCAAATTCTCTTCAACTCTCTCTATTACTCTACCTTTACTTGTTCTTATAATAACATATCATTCTCTCTTTTAGCTCTCTCTTCATTTAACATTATATCCCATGGGCCATAGGCATCCTTGATATCAACACTAGCTTAGTTGTATATATATAGAAAAATGTTATGATCGTTTCCATTTTAAATGACACTTCAACATTTTCCATTAGTTCCTCACTAAACACAAAAAGCTAATCTTGAGCCATAAGTTTTCATCAATAAAACACAGAGGCATTGACAAGATAGAGATCATTGCAAAAGCTACTTCAGTCAATCATAAAAACATGAAGGCAGGAACGTTGGTGCATGCACCCCTTGTTAATTATCTTATTTATGGTCAACATTTTAAATTGCCTCTTAAAAAGCGAAAAAAAAAATTCATATATTAAACAGATTTGGACATACAATCTAAGCACAGGTCTATTGAATGTTGAACTTGTCTGCATGATTTTTTTCAATCCTATGTGACTTCACCTTGCGGCCCACGCAATGTCATCAAAACATTAAATACTTTATCAATAGTAATTGTCTTACCTACACCTCTTTTTTCATTATGGGGTCATATAATGTTTTATTTTTATTTTTATGGAGGGTCTAGACTTGTGAGGCAACCTAGTGAGGTACGAAGCATGCGAGCTACCAACTAGTGAAGGCCGCCATATAGACTTTTTAGAAACCTGATATAGGCCCACTCGTGCATGAAACCTCTTCAGCTTAGAGCCACGGACTGAGGGGCATCCACACTGTCAAAATCACCTGGGGCATGATCCCGGCCTCATCCCTTATGATATCAAAGCCTTGCACTCAGCAAAACTTGATCCCTAGTGGGCTCTTTCTGAGCCATTCAACTTCACCAGTAGACCAAGGGCCCATTGACAGTGCATATAAGTTGCATCTTAGACGATGCTTAATTATAAATAAACTATTTAGATAAGTAAAAATAATGTTAGTTTAAAAATAAATAATTAAGTTGAGTTTGCATTTAAAATTTAATATTATATATGAATTTATTTTATATTATATATAATTTTTGTATTGGAATGTACTTAAGTAATAATTATAATTATAGTTAATAAAAATTGTTTTTGAATTAAAATCAGTAGAAACTAAGGGAATAGCCCTATAACAATCAAACTGGTCGACAACTAGTAGATAACCATATACCAAAACTACCCCCTACCACTTAATAAAACAAAAACAAGGTTTAGATCCATAATTAAAAGAGTATCAATAGGCTTAATATACATATTTCCTGTATTAAAACCAGAAAAGCTATAGTAATATATGAACAAAGGCATGACATCCTTAAACCCCTTCAAGTTCAATAACCAACAGATTAACATCATAAAAACAATAAAGAGAAAACCATTAAGGCTTCTTAGCCTCTTTCCTCCCTAGGAGGATGTTAGCCCAATTTTTCGCAAGGAAGTCAAATAGCATTTTAGTATCCTCCTTTCATAGGTCCCCCTCTAAGTCCTTTAGTAGGTTTAGTGTGGTGGTGGCATGTGTCACTTTGATAGTGAACTTTGTCAGAAGGAACATTCTCTCATCCAATGCATGAATTCTTTCCCAAACCTCACTGCCAGCCTTCTTTATGATCTCCATGTTGACCTCTTGCATGTCACCAGGAAAACCATCTGCCTGCATCATATTAACTTCCTACACAATTAGGGGCACCATCGGCATTATCCTTGGAAAAGGCCTTAACAGGGGAGGAAATTGTTATGGGGGAGGGAACTCTATCCACCATATCAAGGAACTAGTCCCTTGTTAAGTCCACACATCCTAGCCTATTGGTTTTCGAAACATGTGACACCTCCTTTCTCTCCTTCAACCCCTCATCTAAGCTAGACCAATAAGAGTCAAAGATCTTCTCTTCCTCCTCCTCCATTCACCCTTCTCCAAATGTTGAAGCCTTCTCTTTCATTCTCTGTTTGGGGTGGCCCATATATTTTGAATCCATCTCCTCCTCATGCGAGGCCCCTTCTTTCAATTTTCGTTCAGCATTAGATTTAGCTAACCTCCCCAACCTCCTCCTCCAACTCCACTAGTTCCTTCTCTTTCCCTTTATATTGTCTCCCTTTTTTCCTAGGAGGAGTGGGCTTTAATTCCATAGGGAACCCACTAGGTGAAGGTTGTGGGGTAGGGGCTCTAGGACCTGTGATCCTAAGGGAAACCAGTTGGGGTCGGGCGTTGGGATGAGCTAGAATATCAACCTCCACTATCCTAGGGGGGATCAAGGCAAGGTGGAATTAATACAGTCATAAAATTAACCCTTGATGTAAAATGGTAAAATTAATCCCCTTTCTCATTTTTTCTTTTACATCAGTAACCATGTACTCTAAATCATGCAACAAAAAGAATGGAATGGAAGTTAAATCATGGTGGTGAAAATGATTTAGGAGAGGAAAATGGTAGTAATAATAGACACTATACCTCCCTTCTAGTGTTAGGTACTTCATCAACATCAAACATACCCCATTCCATGGCTCAGGGAGATTTTCCCACATAAGACCGCCTCTATGTCGAATAGGTTCCTTCCCATCTAGGAAGAAGCATTGCAGACTAGCTTCATTGGCCACCCTTGTCACCTTCTACCACTTCCTACCCTTCATTGCCAAACATGTCACCAAAGCAATAACTTCCTTAGAGATATGGAAAGCTATGCCATTTATCATAACTTTGTGGTCCTCCCAAGAATTAACAAATTGCATGGAACAATTTTCATCATGCCCATTAAGAGCCTCCATAAAAGGCACAAACTTTCCCTCCTTCAGCATATACCACACCAGCGGCTTCCTCGCATTCTCCTCAATCGTGGACAATTCAATGTGGATAAGGTCACCACCCATCTCTACAAATTTCCCTAAACCATTCTCCTTCTTTAGGACCCAGAAACACTTGTTAAGAATGACACCACACTTAAGCCAAAAATCCCTCAGGCAACAATACTGGCCTTTATTATTAGTAATTATATTAGTGTCCTTAGTAGAAGTTAAAATCACATGTTCAATGCCACTATCTTCCTCCCAAGCTCTTCCATCATTCCCAATACACACTAAGAATTTAAATTTGAGCCTTTTTTCTACCCAACGTATGAGCACATGTATAAGAAAATCATTAAAAAAACTTTTCTCTCAAACTTTAAAGATCTTTCTTTTTTGGGCCATGCAAATTTATTATTGCCAGTACCAACTCCTTCACTCCTAGCCATTTGTCCTTCCTAGCATTGTCCTTTTTGTCAACTCAATATCATGATACAAAATTTGAAAATATCTCTCCAGCTAGGATTCATCATTCTTTATTTCTTAGTTCACTAAATCTCTTACCAAATTTGGCAAGGTATTAAATTCCCTCCAACATCTTAGTCCTTTCATCTTTAGGCCTAATGCCGCCATACCATCTACCACACTATTTCCCTCCCAAAATATATGATTCAAATCAAACCTATTAAAATTGAGCAATAGGTGTCTAATATCTTCTATCACACATTTTATAGCCCATCCTTCTTTCATATTACCTTTTACAGTTTCTATGATGATTTTGGAATCACCTTCAATTTCCACACTTCTCCAACCTATGCTCATTACCAACTTTAAACCCCAATACAATGTCATCACCTCTACGGTATTGTTAGAAACTTTCCCTAGCTGTGCAAAATACACCAATAGCATCATTCCCTTGCTATCCTAGACCATTCCTCCTCCCACCAAGCCTTCCTTCTTGGCAACACCATCAAAATTAAGCTTAACCTAGTTCGTAGGCAGAGGTTCTCATCTAGTTGTTTTCCTTGCCAATAGGTTGGAATTATCAATCTCCAATATCCCCTCCTCCAATTTCTAGCCCTTGGCCACTCTAACCTCTAGCCACTTAGGGGGAATGTTGGTTTTCTCCACTTGCTACAACTCAAATTCTCTACTATAAGTTTGTATATCTTTTCCACCATAAATTCATCCTCTCTCTCTTCATTCCTAAACACCCTATTGTTTCTCTCCTTCCAAACACCCCAACACATGGGGAGGGGATAACCTTCTATAACCTAACAAGGAAGGGGTGAGTAAAGGGGCCTTGCCAATTCTCCAAAAAATGCTCTAGATCCTTATTAAACACCTAGTCTACCCCCAACTTCTGTAAGAGCCTCCCCCGAACATTGAAAGCATATCTATAGTGTAGGAATAAGTGGGGAATATTCTCCTCCTTCGTCTTACACAAGTAGCATCTATTTGGTAATTGGAACCCCAATTTCTTGAGGTTTTCTACAGTGAGTATTTTCCCATGGACAATGGTCCACCAGAATAAATTAATCTTAGGTATTAGATAACTAAACCATATATTTCCCCAATGATTAGATTCCAAAATTTTATCAAACATTAATTTATAGGAAGACTTAATAGAGAACTCCTCAGTTAGAGTGGCCTTCCAAATGAATTCATCATCTTGATCCCTTCCCAGATCCTATATCCTTCTAGAAAAATATTTGGCTCTTCTATCAGGTCCCTTCGAACTATAGCATTCTGTTGCAACTTGACCTTCTTCCACTTCCTGACCAGGAAAATAAAATCAGCTACCATTCCTCCCCCCAACTCTTGAAGGTGGTTCTAGAGAGGTCCAAACTTTGTTTTAGTCAACGGTTTAGCTATAAGCCATAAGTCCTCCCAAAAGTTGATCTAATTTCCATTCCCTACTGGCCACCTTACACCTTCTTTCAAAAGGGTTATGTTCTTTACAGTATTTCCCCATATTTTAGATTACTTATAGAGATCATTTCTCTAGGTGCAGTGAGAAAACCTCAAATTCCCAAGATACTTAGCCTTCATGATACTGCACCAATTGGATTCCTCCTTCATTGAGTTCGACCCCATCTTGGTGAGAAGCACATTGTTCAAATCAACTATCCTCCTTACTCCCAAACCTCCTTTGCTTCTCAGTTTATAAAATGTATCCCAATTAACTAGACTTAGCCTTACCTTCTCACTTCCCCTTGACCAGAGGAAATTACATTGTATTTTATCCAATTTATCTGCCATACTTTGAGTAATTTTGAACAGTGACAAGAAGTACATTGGTAACCCTTGAAGGGAGGAAATCAGAAGTTGAATTTTATCCACACTACTCAGAGTTTTACCTTTCCATCCAATCAATTTTTTTTTTCATTCTTTCTAGAATCCAATTCCAAAAGTTGCTACAAGTACATCCTTCATAGTCAAGGGGAGGCCTAGATAAATGTCAGGTAACTCCATAGTATTACACTTCAAGATATTTACAATCTAATGCTGTAAATAAGGGGGGTGTTAAAAAAGAACATTTTACTTTTATCCAGCTTAATTTTCTGTCTCGCATTAGCTGTATATATCTCCAACACTAACTTCCAAGCTCTAGCTTCTCCCATCGAGAACACCCCACTTAAAAAAGTGTCATCCACAAACTACTATATCACCTCAAGTGGAAGTGTGGATGCAAGTCTAATGCCTTTAATCACTCGCTCCTCCATCTTTCTCAAGAATTCCCTACCCAGAACTTCAGCTACCACGATAAACAAATAGGGAGAGATATGGTCACCTTGTCTTAGTCCTTTTTCCTAACCAAAACTCCTCCAAGATGAACCATTCACCATCTTGGAGTAGTTGACAATTTCCACCATCGATTTCCCTATCCTTATAGTTTTTTGACTAAAACCAATATTTTCCATAACTTCATACAGGAATAACCAATTAATTCTATCATAAGCTTTAGAGATGTCAAATTTTAGAGCCATACCCAGATTACCACTTATCTCCATTGAGTACAACACTTCATGAGTGGTTGTGGCAGCATCAAGGATTTGACGACCCAACACAAACTCATTCTAGGTTTTCCTAATGAATTTCTATAGCATTAGTTTTAACATGTTCACCGATATTTTTGAGAATATCTTATAAGTAGTGTTGCAGAGGCTGACCGACCAAAAATCAGATAAGACTTCTAGGTCTTTAACCTTTGGAATCAAGGCAATGAGAATGTTATTAACCTGCTTGAGAAGTTTCCCAGTTCTAAAGAAGTCATGAGCCACCTGGAGGAGATCTAGTTTAATAACATCCTAGAGGTGTTGGAAGAATGCTATGGGGAAATTGTCAAGTCTCAAGGACTTATAAGCTTTCATAGAGAAGACAACTCTACGAACTTCCTCCTTAGTGACCATTGTGCAAGTTTCACATTTTCTTTAGTCGAGATTACCGTGGGCATGGAATTAATCAACCGATGCCTTTTGTCTTCCCTAATATTTCTCTCCTCTTCCAAATAAGAGTTCTTGAAATAAATAGTCACCCAGTTACCTATTTCTTCAGTTTTTGTATGCTTCACAGTATTTTCATCCTTGATAGTATCAATAGTATTCTTCCTTTTATGAATTGAGGCTAATCTATGAAAAAATGTAGTATTTCTATGTCCCACCTTGAGCTATAAAACACTAGATCTATGCTTCCAGAATCTCTCCTCTCTGATAATCATGTCTTTCCAGACCTTTCTACATTTTTCCTCTTCTGGAATCATATTTTTTGTGACGAGACCCTCCCCCATTGCTTTTTGAAGCTTTTCTAACTTTCCTTTCACCTCCACCTTAATATTAAAGATATCACCAAAATATCTCTTCATCCAGGGCTGTACATTCCTTCTAACATTCTACAGCTTAGTAGAAAGTCTATACATAGTAGTCCCTTCCACACAAATCCCCCACCACTTTACCACCCTAGCACTAAAATCAGGATGGGATTGCCACATAATTTTATATCTAAAAGGTCTTGGGCCCCCCTGAGACTCTACTTTCCAATTAAAAAAGATGGGAGCATGATCCAAGATAGTCATGGGTAATCTCGTGAGAGAGGAGGAAGTTAGGCCTTTCCAACTAGCCAAAACCAAAAGTCTATCAATTTTGGCTTGGATAAGGTCAGCTCCCTTCCAATTATTTGACCATGTGAACTTCACTCCACACATCTCCATACCCATTGAATCATTTATATTCATGAATTCAGCTAGATCCTTCATGCTATCATTAAAATCAACCAATCCTCCAACCTTCTCTAAAGGGTACAGAGGTGAGGTGAATTCTCCAATACAAAATATTTTCTTTACTTTGAGAGAGAAAAACAGGTAGCTCCTCCCAAAGACAAAATTGATATCATGATATATATATATATATAAAAGTTATAACTAAGGAATAAATTAAATTTGACATTAGTTTGAAAATGAATAATTAACTTAAGTGTGCATTTAAAATGTAATTAATATCTATGAATTTGTTTTACATAACATGCACTTTTTCATATTTATTTTTTCCGTTGAAAATAACCAATAGTAATTGAGATAAATAATTTTAAATAATATATTTAATTGCTAGAAAAAGTAAAGTATAGAAATATTGAAATAAGGTAAAAATATTTGAATATGATTGTACCAACCTATGACAAGTACAATAAGTGATCTACTTGTTTAGTTAGTCTCTCTACCTATATATATGATTTCTCTTAAATGTATTTTTTATGGAGGGTTTAGGAATCTGATATGGGCCCATACGCGTACCTCTTCATCTTAGAGCCAAGAAATCACCGGTCTTGCAGTTAGCAAGACTTGATCACTTGGTCTACTAGTGCATTGATGTTTTAGCTGGTGATCCTTATTTGTTTCCTTAAAAACTAAATTAATTAACATGTAAAAAGTCCTTAAAAAACTATCTTTTCAAATAAAATATTGTTAGAAACTAGGGGTCATAAAATATATGATCTATAGCTATTATTTATTACACTCATGAAGGTTGACTCCATTTACATTGTGTGACTCTGAACTTTGAAGGTTTCCTCATAGGCATCAGGTGAGATGTACCAACAAGACATTGTAGTATGTTTTGAACACACTCATTCTCATTTGATTTTAGACAAGTTATAGTCATTGGAAATGAATGTTTCTATTATTCACCACCATTATTATTCTCAAAAATTTGACTATCCCATTAACTTCATAAAGAGGTGTTATTCTTGATGGTGAGCTGGCTAATCTCTAGACAAAATGCACTAAAGACAAAAAAAAAGTTCAAATATGATTCTTTTTCAAATTCACGAAACCATAGCAAAATGTTCTCAAAAATTTTGTTGGTTTCAATTAGAAAATATACAGATCATGAAGATCAAATGCTGAAAATTTCAAAAAAATTCATTGCGTTTTCATTTTTTTGAAACTTAGTCAATGGTACAATTTGTAGGGAGGATGGCCACATCCATTCTTGATCATAGGATGAAATTTCAACTACAAATATTGAATTATTTTGGATATACAATCTATGAAGTGGTCTATTAAACTTTGAAACTCAAATTTGAAGTTGTCTACATTGCACATTTCAATCCTTGGTCAATTCCTCCTTGTATTATTGTATTTACCCTAGGCAATATCCTATTGCAATCACTTGTGCATAACTAGTGATTATTTTTTCCTATTTGAACAAATAAAATTTTAGTATTTTTCTTTTTTTTTTTTAAAAGAGGGGTAAACGCTTTGACCTGGAGCTATGAACCAGTGAGGCCACAAACGTGGGACCTCATCCCCATGAGATTTGAACCTTGATGGCAAGGATAACAACATAACAACTT
Organism: Cupressus sempervirens; assembly: GCA_028749045.1. Taxonomy (NCBI): domain Eukaryota; kingdom Viridiplantae; phylum Streptophyta; class Pinopsida; order Cupressales; family Cupressaceae; genus Cupressus; species Cupressus sempervirens. The sequence continues at coordinate 214,856,578 of CM053783.1, forward strand.
AACCATCACAACATGCCACCTTATTTAATTTAATTCTTTGATTTTTTCCAATGTTTATATGTTAAATCTTAATTTCTAAAATCAAGAAAAATATTAAACTTTAATTTCATTGGCTCATATACTTTGGGTCTTATAGGAATAGATTTCAAGGAACCAGAATTGAAATATGTATAAAAGATGAAACCCATAAAACATATCAAATAATTTATAAGATATAATAATTACATATGATAAATTAAAAATATTTAATATTAGAATTCTTTTTAAAAAATAGTTAAATATATATGTAATTTGAATGATATTTAAAATAAAATAAAGTGAATAATAGCATTACATTTATATATAACTTAATTCTTTTAATTATATATATATATATATATAAACTACTTTTCTCTAAATATTTATGATAATTTTTTAATCTCAATCAATTATTGATAAAATTATACCAAATAGCATCATTAAAATTCACTATTCTCTATGAGATTTTTAATATTAAAATAGTATAACTTATGATAATTCATCATTTTCTAACTATTAATTTTTTTAAACTTAAAGAAAATACAAGCCACTATGTAACACTTGTTGAAAGTTCAAAATAAATATGTCTTTTGATATATTATTCTTGTGTTAATGGAATGATAATATATTGATGGGGTTGTCTCAACAAGATATGACTAATTTCTTTTTCTTTTTCAAGATTTCAAAATAATTTATTTGAAAATTAGTTTAAAAAATAATATATTTCTATTAATAAAGTATAATAAAAGATTACATGTATCATCAAATAGTAATTGAAAAGTTGACAAACATGTATTATTAAACTTAAATAGAATAATGTTATGATTAGAATGATCTTTTTAGCAGGGTAATCACATGTTTGTTAGGTTGTCTTCTAATTTGAGAAAAATAAAATAATTGCTTCATCCAAACTTCTGTATTTCCTACTATAAAACATTGCTAAGAACTATGTCATAAATTATCTTTAATTTATTTACAATAAGTGAGCTCAAGCCCATAGTGACCATTTACATACAAATAATATAAACACCTTTTAAAATGACCAAGACTAAATAACTAATGCTAATTAAAAGTCAAATGTAAAGAAAAGTAAGATTAATAATTAGGTTGATTAGTGCTAGCTGAGATGGTAAACAAGCATGTGATGAAATATAAATTTAGAGTCACTTTTAGGTTTTTCTATGTCTAATCTTGTATAATAAATACAACTAGAATATATTTAAGTATGAATCATGTTCCTAGATTGAATATAACTATATTTATTTGAATGGATAATTTACAATAGTTCAAATATGAAGATCAACCTTACAAGAATGGTTGTGAATCTCTAAAAGACATTGATGTCTCATATATATATGTATATTTGTCTCTATAGGAATATCTTATCCATTTATATTATGTCTTATCATTGAAAAGTTCCAATCTTAGATAGAGCGTTTGAGGACTTTATTTCTTATTGTATTTTAACATAATATGATATGGTAAGTATCCCACTCTTAGGTAGATGGTTTATTCACGTGTTAGTATCATGTGGTATCTATAATATTCTTATAAAAAGTATTTCTATCAAAGGAAATATCTCTAAACCAAATTATAAGGGAGCTAAGGTTATAAAAATTAATTTTAATAACTCACCTTTCCATGAAGAGATTATTTAATTAACCATGAATAAAATTACCAATGAGTAAAAAGTTGCCCTTGCTTAACAAGAGTTGAGTTCAAAACCCATACCACTAAAATATTATATATTATTAGGGAGGAAGAAGCAGAGAAGATTAATAGGAGAAAGGTGAGAAAAAAATTTGGTATAAGGATATTTGTGAGAACAGATAAGGAAAACTCTATTGCCAAATAGAAAGAGGAAATTAATGATCCATCATCAAAAACTAATCTTATCCATGAAAATATCTCAATGGATGTATCCCCACAAAAATGTAGTAATTCTTGAGGAAAATGAGGAAAATCATGAAGAGTATTAGGATGAGGAAAAAATAGAATGCCAAACTACTAATAAGGAACATCTAGGTAAAGAAGTAGTAAAGAATATTTAGGAAAATGGGGAAGAAGAAAGTTAAAAGGAAGGAGATGTTGAGAGAATGGAAGAATCTAATTATGAAATAGGTTGCTTACTAACCAATGAATGCTTGGGAATAATTCTAGGAGACAACATGGGTATTATTCTCTTATTTTTTTGGTTGTTTGGTTATATGGTTTATTGATAGAACTATATGATAAATAGGAGAATGCCAATATTGAAGAGTATAGGAAGGAAAAATATGTTTGAATTCAAAACATTGTTGTAGTTATCCTATAATAATACATAAATAAATCCTAAGCCTAATATTACAAAGTTTAAATAAAAATGTAGATGGGGAAAAAAATCAAAAGGATTATGGAGCCGAAAGTAAATAATATCCTAATGAAATGAAGAAGATAATCATGTAAATGTTTCGGAGGAGGTCATAGAATACCTAACTAGAAATTGGAACCTCATAAAATTATTTTTCTTTTTCAAAATGTTGTGACTTTTATTACTATTGTTATAATTATTCTTTCTTATAATATTTGTTAATTTAATTATGTTTGTGATCATCTATTTTTCTTAGTTTATTCTTTTTTATTTTTGTTTCTAGATATAGAGATGAGGCCTATTTGACAAACTTGAGATTTTAATGGGTTATTTATTTCCTCATTTTTGGATTATGACCCTTTCAATTCTTAGTTTCTTTTATTATAGTAAAATAATTTTTTGAAGAGACCAAAAAACCCTTGACAAAAAGAAACTCACATTGACAGAGCATAGCCAAATAAATTGTTGAAAGAAGACAACACAAAAACACTAAGGCCCCATTTGGTTACAGGAAGATGAGGGTGAAAACTGGGTTATGAGGGCAAAAACTAGGTTTTGGAGCTTTTCACAAGCATTTGGTTCATCAAATTTAGAACCCAATTTCAGCTTTCTTCTTCCATTTTTTGACAAATTCTGGAAGATGGATCTTCCAAGAAATAGGTGGAATTCAAAATGAAAACCTAGTTATTGTAGATTATGAAGTCATTTTAATAAACTGTTGGGTTCACGAAAATTGTGGTTAGGTTTTTGGAAGATGAAAGGGGCATTTTGGAAGGCAAGGCAACATTGTTCTTTGATGAGTTTTTGGGGTTTCTGGCACCATTTTTGTTGGGAAATTTTGGGATTTCTCTGGCTATTTATCTGGATTCATCTTGGCCAACAGCTGTGGCTATGGGGTTTGTCTAGCTTTGGATGACAATGGCAGCTTTGTCTAGTTCTCTTCTCCCACCCACCTTTGCATTTTTTGGTTTTTTTTTCAACAATGAGTTCCATTATTTGCTCATGTCATTACTTTTGATTACTTGTATATGTCATAGTTAAAGCTCTAATCATCTATTCTAATAGCAATGAAATGTACAACTATAACAATAGTTTACGAGGTCATAAACTATGTATAGATCAAGTATGTATAGATCCATGCAATACCATTTAGTAGAGACAACTCATACACTAGAATTACTTTAGATGCCAATGCCAATGAAATGAACAACTAAACTATGTAACAGTTTATTTTTGTAATGAGTTCTAGTTTAGTGTTGTGAGAGATCAATGCAATACCACTAAATAGGGCGAAGTCATAAACTATGTATGGATCAACTATCTAGACATACTTTGTGTACACATAGTTTACGAGGTCATAAAATATGTATAGATCAATGCAATTCCATTAAACACAACCAACTCATAAACTATGTATGGATCAACTCAATGGCTCTGTTTCTATCTTCTTAGCAAACAAATTAATATATGTTGTTAATAGTTTGTTTTGAATCTACTTAGCAAAATAGTCAATATGTGCTCAGTAATGAGATCAATGAAATGAGCAACTAAACTATGTATAGATCAATGCAGAGATAAACCCTATTCCCACATGTCAACACTGCTCCTTTTCATCTTCTAAAAGATGAACCTCAATTTTAATGGACTCAATAGTTTATTAAAATGCATTCATAAATACCCAAATTCATGTTATAATTTGTACTTGTGTGTGTACATACATACATGTGTGTGTGTAGAAATTTTAGTTTGTGTGTGTAGAAATTCTAGTTTATTATTTGGCTTTGTTTATGATCTCTTAAAATATTTCTATAGTTGTACGTTTCATTGATATTGCTAGAGATAATCAAAACTTTAACTATGATATATACATGCTTGATCTATGGATGCTTGGCATTGATCAATACATAGTTTAGTTGTTAATTTCCTTGACATTGGCATGATTGGCATTTGAAGAAATTCTAGTTTATGAGTTGGCTTTGTTTAATGGTATTGCATTCATCTCTCACAACACTAAAGTGGAACCCATTATTGAGCACATATTGACTATTTTGCTAAGTAGACTAGCAACAAACTATTACATAGTCTAGTTTTTCATTTTATTAGCATTGGCATGATTGGCATCTAAAGTAATTATTTTTTATGAGTTGCCTATGTTTAATGGTATTGCATGGATCTATACATACTTGATCTATCCATAGTTTATGACCTCATAAACTATTGATATAACTATACCTCTCTTTGCTATTGGTAGAGATGATGAACTATTATAGTATAGTATTATGTGTAGATGAACTATGTATGAATAAAAGCCAAGATTGGCATGGATCTATACATACTTGATCTATCCATAGTTAACTTGTTCATTTCATTGGCTTGATTGGCACTGTTTAATACATAGTTTAGTTGTTGATTTCATTGGCATTTTAATGGTGTATTTTCATGCTACATTTTTATATTTAATGGTGTGTTTTCACACCACAATTTATATCACAACACTAAATTGGAACTCATTACAACACTAAATTGTTACATAGTTTAGTTTAATTCATTGGCATTGGCATGTCTAGCATCTAAAGTAATTTCAGCTTATTACTTGGCTCTATTAAGTGGTATTGCATTGATCTCTCACCGTACTAAACTAGAACTCATTATAGCAAAAAACTGTTACATAGTTTAGTTGTTCATTGTCATTGGCATGATTGGCATCTGCAGTAATTCTAGTTTATGAATTGGTCCTATTTAGTGGTATTGCATTGATCTCTGACCGCACTAAACTAAAACTCATTACAACAACAAACTATTACATAGTTTAGTTTTTCATTTCATTGGCATTGGCATGCTTGGCATCTAAAGTAATTCCAATTTATGACTTGGCCCTATTTAGTGCTATTGCATTGATCTCTCACTACACTAAACTAGAACTCATTACAATAGCAAACTATTACATAGTTTAGTTGTTCATTTCATTGGCATTGGCATGATTGGAATTTGAAGTTATTCCAATTGGTGAGATTGCTTTGTTTAGGGTCATTTCATTAAATCAATGACAACAATAAATTGGAACTCATTACAACACTAAATTGTTACATAGTTTAGTTGTTCATTTCATTGGCATTGGCATGATTGGCATCTAAAGTAATTCTAATTGGTGAGTTACCTTTGTTTAATGGTATTTCATTGATCTATGACATCACTAAACTAGAACTCATTTTTAATAAGAGCTATAATTGAACTATATTTACTTGGAATACACTGAGTAGCAAATGATGAATGCTCAATTGTAGAACTTGAGAGAATATGCTAATAGAAATGTGTTTTGGTAGCTAATTGTATAGTTCATAATTATGTCCCATGTTATACCTATAAGTCCTAATTTTCTTGGATATATTTTTATTTCATGTCTTCTTGTCCCTATTTGATTTCCTATGTATGTTCTTGCTGACAAGATTATCAAAAGTATAGTGAAAGTGCTTTTTTGTTGTGGTTTTTTGGTAGATGATTGTACAGTTCATGATTTTGTCCCATGTTATATGTATATTCCTAATTTTCTTGGATATTTTTTTATTTCTTGTTTTTTTCTCCCTATTTTATTTTTGATGTATTTGTTTCTTGATATGATTTTCAATGGTATTGACAAAGTGTCTTTCTTTTGTGTTTTCCTAATTGATCCTGATTTGCTAATATTGTGAGACAACAAATGTTGATAGAAAAATGAGCTATCTGATGATTGTTTACTGTTCATGTTTGTAAATGATTAATATTTTTGATGCTACTCCTTGGTGTATTCCATTAAAAAAAATTAGGTTTTACTTCTTCAAGCATGTTTAGTTTGTATATGCATGATTGATCATCTAGCAATAAAGACAGTAATGGGAAGATTGAGCAGCATATAAGAGGGTTTCTTTTCGAATGTGGGGCATAAGGGTGTAGAGCATGGATTTCCCTACATTTTATATATTTAACGATGTGTTTTCATACCACCATTTAGATCATGGATATTGTTCTTTCCCATCAGTTCGTGGATATTGTTTGTGTAGACTGTAGATTTCCCCACATTTTAATATTAAAGGGTGTATTTTCACACCACCATTCATATCATGGATATTATTTTTCCATCTTCTGTCTCATGCTACATATGTTACTTTGAATTATTGATCAAATTCATAATTTGAATATATTTGGAACACTAGTGTTTTGTACTTTTTTGCTAGAATCACATTGTTATTTGAATGTTGGTATCTCTTTATATTACTTGTGCTTCATAATAAAATAAGGTAAAAGCACAAACTTGTTTCACCCTTTTGTAAAGAAAAAGGCTAACAAAAGTGTAATTGTTCACTTTCAATGACATAAAACTAGTATTATTATTTATAACTTCAAAATGAAGTAAACTAATGAAATGTGTAGAAATGGATGAAATTTAGGATTATAAATTTTAATAATTATTTGGAATAAGAATTGATATATTTTCCTAAATTTTATAGATTTTTTTAGTTCTTGAAAAATAATGAAAATTAGGAGTCTAGTTCCCACCACAAAACTATATGGAAATAAATGTATTTCCCTTTGACGTTAGACTATGTCATAGATAACATGTATAGCTAGAACAATTTTTTTTTGAAAATGGCTTTAGGCTTATATTTTCTCTTTTATAATGATTCAAAATTTTAACTCACATGACATTGATAGTTTTCATCTCCCACCACATTTTTCAAAACAAATCTATTCTGACCAGAAGAAAAAATATTCATTCAAGAAGAAAATTCTCTCCTCCAGAGTGTCATATAATTTTAAATTTTTTTTTATATCATTTAATATTTTTTTCTTTCTCAAAGTAGAAATCTTTTCGAGTGTTCAAATATGTGCTTGTGGAATTTTTTAATTACAATATACTATATCTAATTAAACACTGTAAACACTATAGAGAATATTCTTGACTTTGAGCTCTATAAAATGGTGTTTATATGTTATTAAAAAAATATCATAAAAAATAGTAAGAGTTATTGAAACATTAGTAATGTGAAATAATTTTATTTCTTCAGTGATTGGATATAAAATACTATAAAACATGCATTTAATAGACATTTCCAATTGGTAAAGTGTGAGACCATATATAACTTAGCTAAAATTAATTTATCTAGATCATATGTTTCAAAAAAATTGATTTTTAGATAGAAATACTCAAATTTAGTTGTTCTGATAAGTCAACTTAAAAGGTGACACAAATTTGTACTTTTACCCAATAAGATTTTAAAAAATCTACATTAAATTCCAATTCCAAATCAAAAATGAACAACCAAATGCAAGAAATAGTTTTTCCTAGTCATATTCCATTCCAATTCCAATTTCTAAATTGGCAACCAAATGGAGAAGATGGATTTGTATATTCATCTTCCATGTCAACCAAACAATCTGACTATCTTCTCAAAACACAAAACTAGGTTTTCAAAAACCTAGGTATGAGATAATAAGGTTTTGAGCCAAATTCCTCTTCCCCAACCAAATGGAGCCTAGAGTACAAGCCCTCCCTACACTAATAAATAATAATAATTTTGAAGACTGACAAAATAACTCAACATGGATCTAGACATCAATGTTAAGAAGTTTATTGTCAAAGATGGTCCTAAAAAAAGAACAAGTTAAAGCCTCAACAAGAAACTAGTCGCCTCTTCCAAATCCATGAAGCAGTTGCAAGATACTATGGAGGAGATAACTACAATAAGGAATAAAAATACTAAGGGTCTTAAGGAGTTTATTTTTTGTCCTTTGATGTTGGGGGTGGCCTATTGTGCCTCTTATTGTTTCTTTTGGTTTTGTTGGTCTTGTCAATCTGTTGGCTACTAGGTGAGTAGTTAGTTATATTTGTTTGCTAGTGCAGTACTAAAATTATAATGCTTATATTGATTATCTTTATGTAATATTTTGTTAGGGGTTTTTTGGCTCCCCATGTAAAACTTATTTTTACTTTAATTCAATGAAACCATTGATTTGCCAAAAAAAAATTAGCCTCAACACTTATACAAATAGCCTTTTCATTAATCTCCATTAGGTCACAAGTATATGAGTCAAGGTCACCTTGAATTTTACATGACCATGGATTCTAGCCAAGAGCCATTGCCTTAGAAACTATGATAATTTGTTTGATCATGAGGATTACTTTTATTATGATCAATCATAGTGACATTAGAAGTCACTATTTTTCATATTTTCATTATACTACCTTTTAGGGATTCACCTTTATCATTTAACATTATGAGAATATTAGAGACACATTGTATTGTTATCTCTTTAATTCTAAGAACTTCTCTAAAACTTTTATGAGACCAGCCTATAATATTTTCTAGCACTCTGATTTATACTCCTTTATCTATTCTATTTTCTTCACATCTATGACCACAACTTCAATGAAGGAAAAAAATTATTCAAGTTTTTAGTTTCTAATCCTTGGCTCATAATGTATTATTGATCATTCACCTTCCCATTGAGTGTATTAATTTAGTTTTCAAAACAATTACTTTAGACAACAACCAATTAAATAACCTATTGAATGCTTGACCTATATTTAGTAACTATCAACATGTAAATCATATTCTAAGAAAGGAATATTATTCTAAATATTTGATAGAGACTCTTTCTTTATTTGTACCATCATTTCAAAGTCATAATTCCTATCCATCTTCTAAGGGTGCACCATATTCCCTAGAATACCACCTTGATTACCCATCCCTATGACTTTTCCTACCATCTCCTCAAGGAAATAATTATCATAATATTTCATGATGATGGGGGCATGACACACATATTCTTCATTAATCTCATTTTGAGACGATCTCTTCCCTTTATTCACCTTTTGGACATTTTCCCATGTTTGAGATTAGAAAATTCTCCCCTTTGGAGGATAGTTTGTTTAGAAAAAAATGTTGGGTTTGAAGTACTTGTAATAAAGAACATGAAAACCTGGTTCTTTATCAAAGTGACTGTCATCTAGGATAGTGGACATATTTTATTAATACACATATACATTTTTTTAAATTTTTATTTAATGATTAGACTCCGAAGATTTTATAGGGATGGATAAAAAGCATTGTGTACTTAATAAAGAGAAGAATAAGACCTTTTTAAGGGATTAATGAGTTATGGCTTATCCAATCCTCGGGGATTCTATAATCAAGAGAATATATTAGGTTGAAGGGCATGACAATTAGCTTATTATGCTCAAAATAATTCAATAACATCAACTCAAAACTAAAAATCTATGTTATTTTTTTTCTAATGTCATATAGCTAATAATAAGTTTTCCATCTCCACCCAAAAGGATTTGATCGTTTCATATGAAATAGAAAAAGCTTGTGATCACTTGCTTCAACATTTCACTTTTATATTTGTTGAGGATAATGGTGAATTTTTCATTAGATGACTTGTAGTCTTTATATACTATTTTTAATTTAATAAACATGTAATATACTAAATGGTAGACTAGTGATGAGGGAACAACCCAAGACAAAATGAACACAAGAGGAAAATGTGAATTTTATTATTAGAAATAATATGCTATTACATTCAAAAAAGTGAAAATAGAATCCACTACATGCCTTATGGGTTTACAATATTATCAAAATTTGGAGAAAAACCCTTCTCACAATACGTTCACCCATAGTTCGCAAAAATGACTTTACAATGCAAGAAATGACCTTAAGTAACCCAAATTAGGTTTATGGTTAGGAATAAATTTTAGAATATGTTATTTAACATCCACTGCCAAAGTAGAAGGTTCTAGGAAGAATGCCAGAAGTTGGTGCAAAATTAGAAGAATCTAGAAATGGTAGTCCAACTTTTAGGAGGCATAACCTTGATGCAAGACTTCGATTGAGTAATCATTTACATTTTTAGAAATCTCTCCAAGTACTCTATAGAAATATGGGGAGGCTTTACACATCTCCCATTTTTAGGCCTATAGGAGGCCATTTAGTGCATCTAATTTTACTTTGAAGTATTCTTAGGGGTCTCCAAGCAACTTAAAACTACAATAACTTTCAAACCATAAAGCCTTTTGACCTAATTAATTTTTTGGAATACTTTAAATTTCAATTATAATCATTGATCCACCTTACACCCTCTAACTAATCATAATTATGGCTCAATTACAAAATAACCTATTTTTTGCACTAGTACATATCTCAAGGTGCTCAAAAACACTAAGCCATAAAAGCAATAGTGGAACTATGAGAGTTGTAATCTCTATTTGGCCCAAATGGGTATCCATAAATACACACATCTTAAATAGAAACTAACACTAAGCATATTTTTGGGTGATGTAAGATTTCCCTTGCACCACTTGATGCATCTACATCAAACACCCATGGTAAATTGAAAAGTTACCTTGTCCCTTTGTAGCTGGTAGAGGAAAACCCAAATGGGAAACCTTCGTCTTGGATAACTAGGTCATATCTTCCAATGGTCATCCTTCGACTTCACTAGGTACCCATCATACTACATATTTATGGTGCTTTGGCCTACACAACTATCCATAATTTCTTCAATCTCCTCCTTCTCAGAAGTAGGAATGGGACATGGCTCCAGAATCATCTCCTCCTCTACACTATCATCATGATATTCTGTTAAGTCTACAATATTGAAAACATAGGAAATATGGATCCCATCTAGCAACTCCACTTTGTATGCATTTCCTAAATCATGTTTCTTCAAAATCTTGTAGGGCCCAAATTTCTTCATCTTGAGCTTGTTGTAGGTGCCAGTGGAAATCATTCCTTCCTCAAGTACATCGTAACTAGATCCCCAACTTGGAACTCCTTATGTCTCCTCTTTTGAGTTTGTCTAGGCTAACACTACAACTTCATCTTGGTAATATGTGCATGCACCTCTTCATGTAGGTTTTTGACATATTCAACAAAGTCGTCTAGCTCAACACTAGTCCTCTCTCCTTGTTGCATCTTTCTAAACTTTGGTATAGTCCTTGGACTACTCCAACACATAATTTGGAATGGTGATCTACTAGTACTCCTATTTAGAGAATTATTATAAAATAATTCCACTTGTGGTAGAATCAAATATCATCCCTTGGGCTTATCTCCTACTAAACACCTCAACAAATTGCCTAGACTTGTATTCACCACTTATGTTTGTCTATTAGGCCATTTATGATGTGCAAAATTGAAATTCAATTTCGTCTTCAACTTCTTCCTCAAAGTCCTCTAGAAATACTCATTAGGTTTAGTATCTGTGTCATAAATAATATTTTTTGGGAGACAATATAGCCTCACCACCTCTTAGAAAAATGAATCTGCAATATGCACTGCATCATGAGTCTTGTGGCATGGAATGAATTGCACCATCTTGGAGAAGCTATCAACAACTACAAGTATTGACTTATTACCCCTTTGTGTCCTTGGAAACCCAAGGGAAAAAATCCATACTTATGTCCTCCTAGGGCTTTAATGGAATAGGAAATGATTGATAGAGTCCAGTACTCTAACTGATTTGGTGGTTTGACACACTAGACAACTCTACACAAACTTCTTTACATTCTATGTCAATTGAGCCCAAAAAAATACTCACTAAGAAGGAATAGGGTTGTCCTAGCCACCAATAGGGCTATCTTGAACCTTGTCTTTAATGTTTGTATCCTCATCCTCCAACTCCCTATAATTTCTCATAGCCACCTTCTTTTTAGGTGTTGGAGAAACTTTCTTCTCAGTATTCTCAGTGCAGTCCAAGCCAACACATCTATCTTGACCCGGAGGTGTACAGAAATTATTTTCTCTCAGTCTCTAACTAGTCCTAAGGATTTTGTTCTTACCCATAACTCCCACACTATCCACATCCAAGACCTCAATCTTTTCAATTTTAATCTCCTTAAGGGTGGAGAGGGGACTTTTATCATCTAGGGGATGGTTGGAATATGAAGAAGCTTGGGGAGTAAAAGAGTCTAAAAGAGGGGAGGGGGCCATATATTTCACCTAAGGGTTAAGGGCCTTCTAAAATTTATAGAGATAAAACATAAGAGCTTGGTGGTAAATTATATAGCTCTTTCTCTTATCTCTTTTCTTACACACATTCCACACACAAGCTTCAGTAGAGTGTAACAATAGGTGAGGAAAAGATATAATTTCTCTATTGGTAAAGTAAATGAGTATAGAAAAGTGATAATAATAGAGGACCTTAAACCTATCTTCAAGAGTAATGTAGCTCACAAGAGCATTGCAGACCATGTACTAAGGATCTGGAAGTTTTTTGCAAGAAAACCTACAATGTAAGCATTTAGTTTCCTATCCCAATCAAAAGAATTTTCTCAAAGTTGCTTTATCTACAACCCTAGCCTATTTCCTCCAGTTCTTCCTTTCTAGGGATAGCCCACTGGATTCATAATGAACTCCATAAAAAATTCAAATGAGACAATATTAACTGTCCCCCATCGATCCTTGCAAGAGTTGATGAATTGAATGGAGACCCTTTTCTTGTTGTCTTCAATGCATTCCATAATAGGAATCAAACCCCATTCACATAGATAAGTCCAATAAATTTTTTCTTTTTGATTAGATTCCTCAATCCTTGGTGGCTTGATATGAGTAGTGTTACTCTCCATCGTTGTGTTGTTTAAAATTTCTAACATACTCATAGCTCTAAGAGATCAGAGAAACCAAAGGAATTGGGAAGAAAACCAAGAAGATCACCTTTTCTCAATTGACAACAAATCACAATAATAATTAAGGCATTAATACTATGGTAACACTTGGTTTTATCATAGGTAAAAAAGGAATAAAATATTTTCCCAACTTGCCACTTCATGCCAATTTTGTAGCCATATAACAAATGAGGAATACTTGAGGCCTTTGAAAATAGGAAAGTCACATCCTTTGTGATTGTTAAAGATCATTACATATCCTACCTAGGGCTTTGGACATGTTCTTACCATAATGAAGCATAGTTAAAGCACTTATTGAAATGACAACCCATTTCAAAATCACCATTGTATAAACATTCATAAGGGTAAGCACCAACTCAACTCTACCACCCACATACCACAAATTTGAAAACACCATCATAACAATAAATGTTTATCTTTTTGCACAAGTGATAATGTCACCATCAAAATTTCATACTCCATTTCCCAAACCCATTAATTTATACTCTAAAGTAGTGAAGTATATAATTCTCAATGTAAAGAAGTTAAAATAGGGCATGCAGATTCTAATCTTGAAAAAGTGAAGCAAACACTTTTAGCTATTACCATAGTCAATTGTTAGCCAATAAGTTTCACATTTGTTTTAGAGATTTGTTAGAGGAAGCATAAGAGTTACATCATTTTGTGGATTCATGGGTGATGTTATTTTTAGACATACTAGGAGGATGACACTAACCAACACACTCATGACCTGTTGAGCCTAAATTTCGATGGCCCATTTCTCTATTAGATGCATTTCCAAATGTATATCCATTATTTCGCATATAGCTCTCTATTCATGTTAGTCAATGTGTAATTGTGTTTTTTAAATTTCTCCGTGTTGTTTCAAATCAATTTTATTCAATCCATACAAAAGGCCAATAATTTTCACCCAATTTCTACCCAACTCTTTTCTATTTTAATTGATTTGAAGCTAGGTCGAGTAATTTTCTTTCTCCAATATGAAATGATGTGAATAATTTTTTTCTATATTATTGTAGTAGAATTTTCATTCTCTAATATGAAATGATGTGAATAGAAGTTTTCTATATTATTGTAGTAGATGCTATTCCTTGCCTTGTAATAGTATTTGTTCATCACATAATTATATACAATCTATTCACTTTAGTATTTTTTTAAACTAGGATTATATGGTAGTATTCATGAAGCTTGACCATATACTAAGATTAACATGCACAAATTTCTACAATCAATCATAGTAGAGAGATGCATATTTTGGATTTGATTATGTGCCATATTTTTGCATTGATGTTTTGAAAAGAAATAGAGGAGATAAAATGAGTGTGTTTCGAAATTTCGATGCAAGAATATGATAGATAGTCGAATCCAGAATATCCATCTCTCCACATACTAAGAATTTTATATAAGAGTAATCATATAGCACGAAGGCACAATTTAAATAAGTCAATCAAGGTAGAAGTTAATGAAACCTTGATTAGAATTTATGAGTCATATTAGCATATGTGAAAATTAATGTCGCCTCTTAAAAATGAAGGCATACTTGGATGATTATCTCACATATTAGTTCGGATGGTTAAGACTAGAGACAAGCTTTTTCTTAATAAAAAATATAATGGAAAGCTTCTCTCCATTATTCTTATAGCAATCCAAACTATATATAAAATCTGTATCTATATTTACTGAAAATTTCCTTCATTGCATGTAAATTTTTTATATCATTACTGCTAGAAGTGTTAGAGTTCTGAGAGGGGGGTGAATAAGAACTTTATAGATTTAATTCAAAATACTAATTTCAATCCTTTAACCATTCATAGCTGAAAATAAAACAGTGTTGGAAATTAAAAGCATTCACCACGAATAGAAAGAAAATACCAACTCACAAATTATAGAGACACGGATTTTTTCGAGTGGGAAACCCTCAAAATTCCTCAAATGGGATTCGTCATAGGGAGAAAAACCACTCCATGAAGCTATAATCTTTATTGCTTCAATTCCTTTACAATCAGAAGTGAGAACTGCTTAGGGTGTTCAACCCTTTCCATCTCTTGCTATTCTTACAATCTCATATACACATACAAATGTATATGTTGTATCTATACATGTATACAAGCTTATAATATAGCTTTTAAATACAAATATTTTCAAATCTTTCACAAAATGTATATGTGTCTCTTTCAATGCCTTTTTCACACACATCCATTTGAGATTTACAAATGATCTCTACAAATAGAGATGAAATTTGAATTTGATCAATTACATGGAACCAACTAAACCAGTTAGGGTTGTTTAAAAATCCCTTTTGAAATGTTGTTTTAAAAACTAACTTCAAAGCAGTTAAGTTTTGAATTTGTCCATGTCTCACAAACTAGCAACCATTATAAGTTTCCAAATTGTGCAAGAAATATTCCAGATTTGAAACCCTCAAAAATTTCAACAAAATCTTTGCAAAATGCCATTTTAGGATCCAAAATGATATAAAACTAAAATTGTCAGCCATATCCTTTTCAGAGTTGAACAAGTAATATTTCAGTTTTGAAATCTTCAAGTAACTTCGAAACAAAAAGCTTTGAGGAATACCATTTTTAGGGTTGAGACCCTTTTATACCTTGAAGAAATTGAACCAGTGAGTTTGTAATTTTTCTTTGAAAGTAATTACATTCTCTTACATTTCTTTATCTTTTGAAAGCCATTTGAAACAAATTAAATTCTTCAGCTAGTTTTCAAAGAAATTTCTTCAACCTATCATCTAGAGTTTATTTCAAAAACTATTTGCCATACAAAAATTGTATGCCATATTGAAACTAATTATCATACTAGAAATGAAGAATTTTTGCACAAAGGACTAACACCAGTTTTCAAGGAGACTACCATATTTTATTTTTTTCTAAAAAAATCTTTGAACTCCTGACTGCGTGAAGGAAACTTCCATATTTTATAAAATTGAAGAATAAATCAAAACCCTCATTTATGGCCTTTTCAAAACAAAATGACCGTATTTCTTTTTTAAAAGAAAGCCCATACTTGATTTTTCAAAACAACTAAAACTGAAAGGAATTTCAACTCTGTCTTTCCTTTTTTTAAATTTCTTTTTCAAAAATGATTATACAGTAATAGTATTGGAACATCATACCTGAGATCTTTCTTACCTCTCTTATTTTTGAAGACCCACATTAGTCTCAATAATTAAAACCCCATTTCCATTTTCGACCACAGTCATCTGATTCTCGCATACCAAACAAAGAACGAACAAATGAGTATCAAGAAAATCACAACCTTTATCTACTATTAAAGAAGATTTATGAATAAATTCTCAAACCTATTCCATGCAGCCCTTTAAACATTTTGCCTCCATTGAAAAAATTGAACCTTAAAAAATTGCTTTCTAAAGATCCAAGAATCTATTTATACAAATCAAGCAAACTCCACAAAAAGTAAAATAGTTTTGCATTTTTCTGTTAAAGAACCATCAAGAATGTTCTTTCATGGAAGATAACGTTTTAAGCTTGCAGAAATAATAGAGAGAGACCTTTCTCAAACCAGCAAAAAATTCCATATATTTTGTAGAGAGCAAAGAAAAAACTTCATAATACATTCTTTCAAAGTTTTTGTTTCAATCTGAACAAGCACCCACAAAGAAAATTACATTTCAATGTTATTTCAATTCTGCCACAAGATTTCAACACTTGGCAAGAACTTGTAGGTGACTATTAAATGTCATGTCCTATTTGTTAGTTTTTATAGTCTCATATGCTACCACCAAAAACAAGTTTTATGCCTCTTTATTTGCCACATTTCAAATATTTATGTATGCCTTTATGTTTTGCCACCTTTTTAATATTCTTTTGAATGCATTTTGCCAACTTCTGAATGTCAACATGGTAAAAAATCTCTCCCATTTTTTGAGGAATTTTTTTTCGCTATCTTAGATATACAAGGTGAATTTGAAAAAAAATTCAACTTATATATCCAAGATAATGAACGGAAAAAAAAATGTTGATTATACCATGATATTATGATCCATGATTATACCATGATATGCTGATCCACAAAGAACCAATAATCTTCAACCATCAGGAACAAAAATCTGAGAACAGAATCATCATTCAATACTGAAAACAAAAATCTAAGAACTATCAAAATAATGTTGATTACTCCCCCAACATTTTTGCATCAAAAAGATTGACCATCTGCTTTTCATGAAAAAATTCTATGAGAGGAGTAGAAACCTAACATAGAATGTTTGTTAACAAGAGTTTTATGCTAGCATTGATTGAGAGAAGACTCCCAAATGACTTCTTAACTGTTCAAACTGTTCTCTAGGTAGAGCTTTGGTAAAAATGTCTGCCACCTATCCCTGAGTAGGCACATAAACCAATTTGAACTTGTTATTAAGAACTTTATCTCTCAAGAAATGAAGTTTAATGGCTACATGTTTTGTGCGTGAGTGCATTATTGGATTTTTACTCAATTGAATAGCACTCATGTTATCACACATTATAGAAATAGGGTTTGAAACCTGAATGCCCAAATTAGATAACTGATAATCCATCCAAATCAACTAAGTACATGTTGTAGTAGCAACATATTTAGATTCACAAGTTGATAAAGTGACACAATCCTATTTCTTACTATGCCAAGAAATCAAACACTCACCAAAAAAGAAGGTTGCACCACTGGTGCTCTTTTTATCATCAAATCCACCCCAATTTGCATCAGTATAACCAAAAAGTGTAAAATCGTTGCTATGAGGATACCATAAACCATAATCAAGAGTGCCTTGAATGTATTTCAGTATTCTATGCACTGCATTTAAATGTGATTGCTTTGGATCAGATTGAAATCTTGACACTATACATACTGCTTGCATTATATTAGGTCTAGATGCAGTTAGATATAACAAACTTCCAATCATTGACCTATAAAGAGTTTGATTTACTAAAGGTGAATCATCATTTTTAGTCAGTTTGCAACCTGTCTCCATAGGAGTACGTACTGGTTTACAATCAACCATATTGAAATTTCACAACATTTCTCTTGCATATTTTGTTTGTGAAAGAAATAGTCCATGTTCAAGTTGTGAAACTTGCAAACCAAGGAAAAATGTGAGCACACCTAACAATGACATTTTAAATTTAGATTCCATTATTTTTGAAAATTTTTTTGCTAACTCATAATTACTAGACCCAAAAATAATATCATCCACATAGATTTCTATTGCCAAAATGTCATCATTTATGACTTTGATATACAAAGTATTGTCTACCTTCCCACGAGAAAATTCATTTGTAGTTAAATGCTTAACCGACCTGGAGTACCAAGTTCTAGGAGCTTGTTTTAAACTATATAAAGCCTTTTTGAGTTGGTAAACATAATTAGGTTTGTCAGGAGATTCAAACCCTTTTAGCTATTCCATATAGACTTCCTCTTCAAGATACTCATTGAAAAATGCAATTTTAACATCCATTTGATAAACAGTGATTTTTTTATAATTGGCATATGCAAGAAAGATTCTAATTGATTCCATCTTTGCAACTGGTGCAAAGGTTTCACAAAAATTAATTCCTTCTTGTTGAGCATAGCCTTTGCATACAAATTTGGCTTTATTTCTAATCACTTTGCCATCTTCTTTTAGTTTGTTACGGAATATCCATTTTCCACCTATGACATTTTTGTCACTAGGTCTGGGAACAAGTTCCCAAGTCTTATTTTTTTCTATTTGATTTATTTCTTCCTGCATAGCATTTTGCCAATAGGAATCTGATAAAGCTTCAATAACACTCTTTGGTTCAAAATCTAATATCAAGCAAAAATGTTTATCAATATTTACTTGTTCACTTATTTTGGCTTTTCCTCTAGTTAAAATTCTTTTTTCTACATCTCCAATAACTTGAGACTCAGGTTGTCTCTTAGCTATTATTCTAGAAGAAGTTTTTATTTTTGAACCAGAACAAGATATTTCGGGACTTGAGTAGATTTTTGGTTCTGTTTCATCAGCAAGTTCATTTTCATTAGCAAGTTTAGTTTTAACATTTTCAAAATGTTCCTCATGTAAATTTTTTGATTTTTGAAAAGATGAATCTTCATAATCTTCTTTGTCATTACAATGCACAAAATTTTCATCAAATATGACATTTATAGCTTCTACAATTTTGTTTAGCCTTTTATTATAGCATTTATAGGCTTTGTTGTGCGTGGAGTACCCAAGAAAAATTCCTTCATCAGATCTTGAGTTGAAGTTCTCTAAAGAATCATCATTCTTTTTTATAAAACATTTACAGCCAAAAAATTTAAAATTCTTGACATTTGCTATTTTTCCATTCCATAATTCATATGGAGTGTATGCTATTCTAACTCTAATTTGTGCTCTATTTAGGATGTAGAAAGATGTATGAACAACTTCTTTCTAGAATTTATCAGGAAGTTTTGCTTCATTCAGCATGGTCCTGGCCATTTCTTTCATAGTTCCATTTTTCCTTTCTACAACACCATTTTGTTGTGGTGTCCTAGTAGTAGAGTATTGTCTTTTTATGCCATCTTTTTCACAATACTCAATGAATTACTAAGAGGTGATTTCTCCTCCCCTATCTAATCTTAAACATTTTAGTTTTAAATAAGTCTCTCTTTCTACCATTTTTCTAAAAAAATTAGAGCGGTCAAAAGCTTTTGATTTATGTTTCAGAAATGTTACCCAAACCATCCTTGAATAATCATCTATGAACAACGTGAAATATTTTTCACCATTTAATGAAGTAGTTTTAGTTGGACCACATAGGTCAGTATGCACTAATTCAAGTGGTCTATTTGACGAGTATTCTTTTGTTTTAAAAGATACTCTCGATTCTTTGCCCTTAACACATTCTTCACAAATGTTTTTTGGTTTGGTTATTTGTGGCAGTCCTCTGACCTTTTTGTTCTTGTTGATTCTAGCAAGATTATCAAAGTTTAGATGTCCCAATCTCTTATGCCATAGCCAATTCTCCTCTACTTGACTCATAAGACAAGTATTAACCAATGAAGTTTCTTGAACTATAGAATCAATTAGGTTATAAAGATTTCTACTTGTTCTTAACCCACTAGCAATAACTCTATCTCTTCCATTTTTTATATAAAATCCTTTTGCATTAAAAGAAATAGAGTACCCACTATCACAGATCTGACTAACAGTTAAAAGATTATGTTTTAAACCTTCAACAAAGTATACATCATGAATTGGTGTATCTTTATTTAGAATTATTGAGCCTTTTCCTATTATATAGGCTCCAGAATTATCACCAAATTGTACAAACCCTCCATCAAAATTTTCTAGGGTTTTAAATTTACTTTTACACCCAATCATGTGGTGTGAGCAACCACTATCTAATACCCATGTTGCAAATTTTTGAGCGAATAGGGTTGTTTCAACAATTAAGGACTTTTTAGTTGTCCTTACTTGCTTCAAGATTTATTTTGGTCTCAAATTCAATTTACATTGATTTGCATAATGGCCATAGTGAAAACATTTAAAGCATCTAATAATTTTTTCTTTTGCCTTGACTAGTGCTATTTTCACAAAAGATAGCGTTGTGCCCAAAAATATTGCAATTGAAACAATAACTATTGAAAAGGAATTTTGTTTTTTGACTAGTAGATTCTTCAGATGAACTCTGTAAAACATTCAATTTTTTATCTTTTTCCTCAAGTAAGAGTTTTTGATTTTCTATAATCAAATTCTCTTCTTTTAACTCTTCTTGAGGTTTCCGATTTTCAATTTCATGATTAGCAATTAACTTCTTTAATCTTTTAAGTTCTTGCAAAGATTTTAGAAGTTCTTCTTAGAGATCTACTTCTACGTCTGAATCAGATGAGGATTCAAATTCACTGGATTCATGTTTAGGGGTATGGACTATTTCAGTCATGAATGGTCTTTCCCCTTCTTCGTCAGCATCACTAGATTCTTCATTGGAATCTTCTTTTGACAGAAGACTTTTGTTTTTATAGTCCTTGAATCTTTTAATTTGATTCCAAGGCTTCTTTTGGAAAACTTCTCAGTTTTCTCATCACAATCTTCAAGTTCGACATTTGGACATTTTGCAGCAAAGTGTCCTAACTAACCACAGCTAAAACATTTAGGTTTTCCTTTATATTTCTTTCTCATTTTTCTAACTAGTAATGCTTCTAAAGCATGTATTAGGTCTGAATCACTCTCATCATATTTTTTAGCCTTAAAAGCAATTTCTTTTGATGAGGAACTAGCTTGATTGCTAATCCTCATTTCATATGCAGTTATAGTTCCTTGTAACTGATGTAGGGTCATTTTTGAAAAACAATTCTTTTCTTCCAATGTAGATATTTTAGTTTCAAATTTAGCTAATACTGACCTAATCACCTTTGAAACTACATGTTCTTATATCTATTCACCTAGACCCTTTCTAGCATTTACTACTTCATCAATTCTTAAGAAGTATGTTGCAATGGTTTCATCTTCATTCATTTTTAGATTATCAAATTATGTTTTCAGAGTTAGCAGTTTGGATTCTTTTACTTCATCATCTCCTTGATAGATAGTTTCAAGTTTGACCCAAATGTCATTTGTTGACTTACAATAAACAACTTTAGCAAAACCATCTTTTGTGAGACCACAAAGAAGGGCATATCTAGCCTTATGATAGTTAGTTTCTAGATTAGATTGTGTAATGGTTTGTATCATCAATGTTTTGAATCACACTACGTGATCCATCATCAGGATGAAAGAGCAAGACATTTTTTACATCTCTTGCTCTTTCATCCTGATGATGGATCATATAGTGTGATTCGAAACATTGATGAGAAAAATTGTTACATAATCTAATCTAGAAACTAACTATCATAAATATTATGGATTGTGGAAATTTGATCTCATTAATATCTAGCCTTCTTATCCAACTCAAATGTCAGTTTATCATTTGGATCAGTAGGGACTGTTGCTGGAATGACATATTTTGTCATAACAACATCCCACATTCTTACAACTAAAGAATGAATAAAGGCTTCCATAATTACTTTCTAGAAAACATAATCATTTCCATCAAATAGTGAAGCCCTATTAAGGGGAGCTCCTTCAGCCTGTGCTATAACTTCCAAATAATCCTAGAAACAATTCCTAAGAGGAATTCTATGCTTTGAAACCACTTGTTGGAAGTGTTAGAGTTCTGACGAGGGGGGGGGGGGGGGGGTGCGGGGTGAATCAGAACTTTATAAATTTAATTCAAAATATTGATTTCAATCCTTTGACCATTCATAGCTGAATATAAAACAGTCCTAGAAATTAAAAGCATTCACCAAGAATAGAAAGAAAATACCAACTCACAAAGTATAGAGACATAGATTTTGTCGAGTGAGAGTAGATTTTTTCGAGTGAGAAACCCTCAAAATTCCTCAAATGGGATTTGTCATAGGGAAAAAATCACTCCATGAAGCTATAATCTATATTGCTTCAATTTCTTTACAATCAACAGTGACAACTATTCAAGGTGTTCAACCCTTTCTATCTCTTGCTATTCTTTTAATCTCATATACACATATAAATGTATATGTTGCATCTATACATGTATACAAGCTTATAATATAGCTTTTAAATACAACTCTTTTCAAATCTTTCACAAAATGTATATGTGTCTCTTTCAATGCCTTTTTCACACACATCCATTTGAGATTTATAAATGATCTCTATAAATAGAGATGACATTCGAATTTGATCAGTTACATGGAACCAACTGAACTAGTTAGGGTTGTTTAAAAACCCCTTTTGAAATGTTGTTTTAAAAACTAACTTCAAAACAGTTAAGTTTCGAATTTGTCCATGTCTCACATACTGACAGCCATTATAAGTTTCCAAACTGTGCAAGAAATATTCTAGATTTGAAACCCTCAAGAATTTCAACAAAATCTTTGCAGAATGCCATTTTAGGATCCAAAATGACCCCATTATAAAACTAAAACTGTCAGCCATATCCTTTTCAGAACTGAACAAGTAATATTCTGATTTTGAAACCTTCAAGTAACTTTAGAACAAAAAGCTTTAAGGAATACCATTTTTAGGGTCGAAACCCTTTTATACTTTGAAGAAATTGAACTAGTGTGTTTGTAATTTTTCTTTGAAAACAATTACATTCTCTTATATTTCTTTATCTTTCAAAAGCTATTTGAAACAAATTAAATTCTTTAACTATTTTTCAAAGAAATTTCTTCAACCTGTCATCCACAGTTTATTTCAAAAACTATTTGACATACAGAAATTGTTTGCCATATTGAAACTAATTATCATAGTGGAAATGAAGAATTTCTTCACAAAGGAATAACACCAGTTTTCAAGGAGACTTCCATATTTTATTTTTTATAAAAAAATCTCTGAACTCCTAACTGCGTGAAGGAAACTTCCATATTTTATAAAACTGAAAAATAAATCAAAATCCTCATTTATGCCCTTTTCAAAAGAACATGATCGTATTTCTTTTTTAAAAGAAAGCCTATACTTGATTTTTCAAAACAACTGAAACTAAATGAAATTTCAACTCTATCTTTCCTTTTTTAAAATTTCTTTTTCAAAAATGAATATAGAACGACATACTTGAGATCTTTCTTACCTGTCTTATTTTCAAAGACCCACATCAATCTCAAAAATCTTTTAATTTGAAAGAATAAAACCCCATTTCCATTTTTGACCACAGCCATCTCATTCTCGCATACAAAACAAACAACGAATAGATGAGTATCAAGAAAATCACAACCTTTATCTGCTATTAAAGAAGCTTTATCAACAAATTCTCAAACCTATTCCATGTAGCCATTTAAACATTTTGCCTCCACACCTTTACAAATTGCTTGCCGAAGATCCAAGAATCCGTTTATACAAATCAAGCAAACTCCACAAAAAGTAAAACAATTTTGCATTTCGTTATTAAAGAACCATCCAGAATGTTCTTTTATGGAAGATAACATTTTAAGCTTGTAGAAATAACAGAGAGAGACCTTTCTCAGACCAGTAGAAAATTCCATATATTTTAAGAGAGCAAAGGAAAAGCTTCATAATACATTCTTTCGAAGTTTTTCTTCCAATCTGAATAAGCACCCACAAAGAAAATCACATTTCAATGTTATTTCAATTCTGCCACAAGATTTTAACACTTGGTAAGAACTTGCAAGTGACTATTAAATGTCACGTCCTATCCGTCAGTTTTTACGGTCTCATATGCTGCTGCCAAAAACAAGTTTTATGCCTCTTTATTTGCCACGTTTCAAATATTTATGTATGCCTTTATGTTTTGCCACCTTTTTAATATTCTTTTGAACACATTTTGCCAACTTTCGAATGTCAACATGGTAAACAGTTACAATCATTTGTCATCATCTGCCAACGTCAAGCATGCTGTAGCTATATTCCATGGACGAGCAGGCTCATTTATAGTTTTCGTTGAATAATCGGACTTCATTATATCCATGGCTTCTTTTATGTCTTACAATATCGATTATGGTCGGCCTTTTGGATCCTTCAGTCTGAATGCACTTAAGCGACAGATTAAACACATGACAGAGAGAGTTCATGTCGATGTCGGACATACACAGCTTTTGGTCTATGATGTTTGCAAATACACCACCATAGTCGCCGCTCCCCTCGACAAGTAGCATTACCTGACAAGAGAACATAAAATGCGTATATTTTACAGTTTTAACAAATCAGACTAATTTTTGTAATGCTACAGGTTCATTGTATTAAACCAATTCGTAGATGTTGAGTGCAACTTACGTAAAATCTAACCCATTTCAAAAGGCTCAGCTCTTCTTTGTTAGAAATAGTCAAAAGACCATGCTAATAAAATCCACCTCATAATTTGTTATAACTGTATTCTATTGCATTGCACAGCTGTTGCATATATTGCTAACAGATATGGATGTTGTCCTCCAGAATAGGTCATACAGCTTTATCTCCTTATCTTTTAGAAAGATCTTTTATTAATGCCCTCATATCATAAGGCTCTCTATAAATAGAGACCATTGCATACATTTGTAGCAATTAGTTTTATGAATAAAATATGTTCTTAGTTCAGTGTTTATTTCTAATTTTCATTGCCTAGTATATTAGATCTCTTATTTTTATCATGGTATCAGAGCAAGGTTTAGCCAAGTTCAGCTGGAGATTTATTTAGAAATTCAGCTAGAAATATTGCTAAAGAGTTTTGTTGCAGGCAAATAGTTTGCTGAAAATGGTTTGTTTGTAGGGCTGATATATATATATATATATATATATATATATATATATTTGGAGTGATATTTGGTTGCAGGGCTATTATGTTGCTGGAGTATTGCTAGATTTGTTTGAAGGCTGATTTTTGTTTTTGCTAACATGGGTTCTTCAAATGAAGTTTTGCCTATTTTTGATGGAAGTGGTTTTGCAGATTGGAAGATTGCAGTCAAGAATGTTGTAAGAGAGAAGGCTTTATGGAGGTTAGTAAATAAAGAAATTGGGGAACCTCAACAAACTGATAGAGAAAAGGAGTTGTGGAAATGCAAGTTGGAGCAAGCTAGAGGTATTATTGGTAAAGCTTTGAGCCCCAATCTAAATAGAAGATTTGTTGATATTGATAACCCAATAGAGCTGCGGGAGACTTTAGAAAAAGATTATAAAGATGCAGACATGGCTAGCACGTTTAGTATAGAAGAAAAATTGATGAATTTAGATCCATCTAATTTTGAAAAAAATGTTTGATTACTTCAATGAAGTTACTTTTTTAAATACTCAGCTAAAAAAAATAGGTGTTGAATATGCAAAAAAAGATTTTCAATTGATTGCAATGGTTGAAAGTAAGCTTCCCTAGCCATATAAAGTATTTAAGGGATCAAGGAAAAGGGTTCTTCAACTAAATCCCAATACCCCCCGGCAAACTTTTGATCAATTTTGCAAATTTGTTTTAGATGAAGAAGTTCAACTTATTAAAGAAGGGCATATTAAAAAGAATCATGCATATACAACCAAAACTAAATTCTTTAGAAATGATGGGAAAAAGAATTGCAAAGGAAATAATAAATTTCAAAATCATGAAGGTTCTAATCATTTTTCCATAAATGATGGTGCAGAAAAGCAAGCTAGAAGAAAGCCTTTTATTTGCAGGTATTGTGCAGGTGAGAATCACATGGAGAAGTTTTGTTTGAAGAAGAGGGACAATGAAAGGCAGCAATATAAGCCCAAGCAAAAAAGGTTTAAGGATGGAAAGAAGGATAATCATAGTTTCGTAGCTATCTCTTTAAAAAGGCAAGAGAAATCAAATGAGGAGGTAATTGCTACACCCAAAAGTAAATCTAGTGTTAAAGGGGGATACTTTGCTTCAGATTCTAATAAAGAATGGATTTTAGATTTGGGGGCATCATCTCACATGACTGGGGATAGATCTTTGTTTATTAATTTTTATGAAGGGAAGAATTCAGATCAAGAAATTTCTATTGGCAATAAAATGAAACTTTCAGTTTTAGGAACATGAACTGTTAATGTAACACATGGATCTTTGAAAAAAATTTTATTGGTTAAAAGATTGGGGATGAATCTTATTTCAGTATACAAAATAGTTCAAGCTGGATATGAGTTTGTTGTCAATACTGATCAAGTTATTGTTAGAGATAGAAAAGACCCAAGCAATATAATTGCTATTGGTAGAGTTGATCATGAAGAGAATCTATTTAAATTTGTGGGGTTTCTTGATAATAAATATACACTCTCTCATGATTTTATTACTCAGACTAATTATATGTCACAACTTTGGCATGCTAGACTTGGACATTTAAATTATAGAAAATTACAAGATATGGTTAGAATGGATATGGTTAGAGGATTAACAAAAATTTCAGCTTGTGAAGGTGTGTGTGAAGGTTGTGTGTTAGGGAAACATCATCGAGATCCTTTTGATTCAGGTAAAGCATGGAGAGCTAATCATCCATTGCAACTTATTCATAGTGATTTATGTGAATCAGGATATCCTTTAGTTTCAGATGCTAGGTACCTTCTCACTTTTATTGATGATTACAGCAGTAGAGTATTGGTTTATTTTCTTGAAAGGAAAAAAGAAGTGTTTGAAGTATTTCAAAAGTTTAAGGCATTAGTTGAAAATCAAAGTGGCAAAACAATTAAATGTTTAAGGACAGATAATGGGGGTGAATATTGCAATTATGCTTTTGAGTCATTTTGTGAAAATTATGGTATTAAGGTGCAAAGAATAGTTCCTTATACTCCTCAAACAATTGGGGTGGCTAAACAAATGAATAGAACTCTTTTAGAAATGGCTCGTTGTATGTTGCATTTTAAAAGTTTGCATAATAAATTTTGGGGTTTGGCTATTTCTTGTGCTACACATATTATAAATAGAATCCCCACCAAAGCTCTCACAAATATCACCCCTGAAGAAGCATGGAGTGGTAAGAAACCTCACATTGGATATTTTAAAGTATTTGGGTGTATTGCTTGGGAACACATTCCTGATGCACAAAGGGAAAAGTTAGAACCAAAGAGTCATAAGCGTTTGTTTATGGGTTATAGTGAAGAATCAAAGGCTTATAGGTTATATGATTTGACAACAAACAAGGTCTTTGTTAGTAGAGATGTGAAGTTTGATGAGCATTCACAACTTACAGCCACTCCTTCTCACTCTACAATAACAAATGCTTCTCATTTTTAAGATATTTTAGGAGGAAATGGAGACTACATTGATGAGGATGAGTTGTGCACTTCTAGAAATGATAAAAATACTAGTGAAAACAACACAACTAATGCTTGTAATCAGACATTTTCTGCAGGTAGTAATGATGAAGAAGATAACTTTTCAGCTAGCCAAAAGACAAGGAGTGTTGAAGAAATATATAGGCAAGGCTCAAAGATCCAAGGGAGGAATGGTAGTGCTCTCTGTTGAGATAATGGGTGTTGCACACATTGCATAATATTGTTATTTTATTATTTTATTTTATTATGTAATGTTGTGCCTAGATGGACGTGCAACATGTAAAGATTCCCATAAAATATTCTTGATGAGTTGTATTGTAACATTGTGAAAATATTTCATGTAATTATTTAATATTGGGGAAAAGAATTAAATGCCCAATATTAAATGTGGGGTCAGTGGGTTAGGTAGCACATGGTTTTAGCACATGGTTTATGTAATACCACTTAGTGGTTTTGTGGGACTTGCTACTATATAAGCAGCCACAAGGGTAGTTGTTATAGAGAGAGAGAGGAAAAAAAAAAGAGTGACAAAGAGAAGACAAAAGGCAAGAGTCGAGCGGGACAAGGCTTGACAGGTTAGCCAAGGGAGCATTTGTGAAGGTTGAAAGCATGGCATGGGATGTGTGGATTCATGCTTGTTCACATAGTTTGCTCGGTTGTGGCTATGGCCATAGAAGCTTCCATGGTTGTATGGCAATGGTATTTTTGCTGAATAATACATGATGATGGATGCTTTTGGAGGCTGGGTTTTTCCCTCAATGAGGGTTTCCCAGGGTATATCTTGTGTCACAATTTTGTGGGTATGTTGTCTATTCTCTTGCATGTGGATTTTTTAATTCCGTGTTTATTTTAGATCTATTATGGGTTATGTGGAAACGGTTATATTCTTTGTTGCCAAGTTTCCTTACAAGTGGTATCAGAGCTATGGTTTTATTATTGTAACCCTAGATTGAATCCATGGGAATGCATGAGAGGATAAAAGAAAGGGCAAGATATATGAATAATTATTGCAGATCTGAGGGTTTTGGGTTTGCTGTTATGATGGGATGTTAAAATATTTGGGCATGTGAAATTGTTGGACAAAAGAGTTTTTCGGATGTCTTCATTTAAATGAGAGTTTTGGGGGGTAGCTTGCAGAAATGACCTCCTGGGCAAAAACAGACCTCACCATTGGATCCGGGTCGACATTTTCATAAATTTTGATATATAATATGCCCTAGTTTGGCCATGTTTAGAGAAAATGAAAGAGTTTTTTGGTTTCAGCCCATGATGGCCGTCAAATTTAATCCCGTCGGAATTTTCGTCACTGAAAAAAAAAAATTAAAAATGAAAAATCATACTGAAAATGGTAAAAAGACTGTCTTAGTAAAATGGCCATAACTTTCTCTCAGAATATCGGATTTCAGAGTTCTTATAGGCGTTGGAAAGCTAATTTAGAGCACTACAAGATGGTGTAGGTTTGGTTCCATGATTTTGAGATTTTGTCAGATTTTAAGAGCCCTAAAGTTAGATGTTGTTTATTTTGAGCACGGATTAGGGCATAACTTGGGCATACGGAGTCAGATTTTGGACTTGGAGTAGTCAACGGAAAGCTCTTGGAGAGCTTTATACATTGTTTCAGATTTGGTGCAGGTTTGGCATGATTTATTTGGTGATATATTTATCTGAACTGTTTATAGGTATATTTTGACTATGGTAACTTGTGAGTTTATGGCATTGGAGATTTAAGTTTTGATGTCATTGTATACTCAAGTTTGGTCTCATGATGATATGGTTATCAGTGTTTGGTTTGGATATGCATGATGGCTTGTTGGATCTACAAGTTGTGCAGTGTTGTAAGCGGTCTATACTTACAGGTTGCATTTATAGCTTGGTTATGGGTTGTCTTTGCCCATTGATCTTTCATTATTGATGCATATTCAGATTGGTGGCTTGAATTTGGGTTGTCTATGCCCTAAGTCACATGATTTACTATTTTCTTCATGTAGAAGGGATGAGATGTTGTTACCAGGTACAGTCATGGTGGAGGATTGTGGTTGACTATGCTGACAGGTTGGACATATGTAGAACCAGATGCTCGGTTCATGGATGTGATCATGGTGTCATGGATTTTGGCATGACATGATTGGTTATACAGGTACATCCTTGATGTTCATTAGCTTGGATTTCTGATTTGGTTATGGTGGTATATCTTCTTGGTTGAGGATCATGGTTATTTGGTTTTTTTTGAGGAGCTCATGATGTGCACTTTGAGTTCTTTGATGGTTTGATGCCTTGATTGATTCTCATGGTTAGAGGATGGATTTTTTCATCATGATGTCATGGATAGCTTGGATACACGATTTAGTGGGAGCTTGTGACAGTGATGGGGTGACAGTGCAGGATTAGTTCCTGGTTTGGTTTATATCTTCTTGGTTTGGAGAGGATGGATTTTATGATGCCATAGGTGACTTGGTACCACAATTGAGTGGGAGTTGTTGGCATTGATATATTTATTGAGTGTTTGCAGATGTTAGAGGTTTGTCTTAGATCCTGTTGCTGCAGAAGCGTCTTTGACATTTGCATGGTTCACTTGTTATCTTCATGGTGTTTGAAGATGGTTAGATCTTGAGGACTCATGGAGTTCTTGGTTATCTTCATGGTGTGTGGAGATGGTTCTTCCTAGTATGTGGAGATGGTTTTTTTCATGGTGTGTGGAGATGGTTGCATCTTGAGGACTCACAAGGTTCTTGGCAAAGGTGTGGTTTATGCTTTTATTTGGCATGTTATCCTTGGTGTGAGGATGGTTTCATTATTATGTCATGGTATACTCTTGATACGCGTTTAGAGTTGTGACATGTTATGGTGTGTTCATGTGGAGCATGTTATCTCTTTAGTTGAGATGGTTAGATCATGTTGTCATGTTTATGTTCCTGAGGCCATGGTTGGAACTTTGACATTGATCTTGGTTTAGTTTCTTGGTATTGAGTACACTGATCATAAGCTGGATACTTCATGATATTGCTATGTTGCATTTGGAGTTGGCATGAATTGATTGGTTACAGGTGCTCATGGATACTTAGAGACGGTGGTGATGCTGATTTCTCTTGGATTAGAGAAGTATTTGTTGAGATGGTTGATGGTTTCAGCAGGAAGTCCGAGGGGCAGTCACCTGATATGGACTTGAGAGGAGATTGTTCTTAGATGAGTCTTGGTTGGAGACTTGGGTATCTTGATGAGCATTCTCATTCCCCACTCTTGGTCTACTCGGCGGTTTGCTACTTGAGAGGTATAGCCTATTATTTTTTCTCAAGTACATTATATTTATGCTTGTCTTTCATGGATATGGATCTTGAGCTATGGTACATGAGTTAGTTGTGGAGGGTTCATTTGAGAGATGGTTTAGCATTGGTTATCTCCATGTGCATATATTGTTATGCTGGTTGAGTTTGGGAGATGGTTTTATATTGGGCATTATTCCTTGGTTTAGGAATGGTTATTCCTTGGTATAGGAATGGTTTATTGAGTTTGATCTTCTTGTGAGAGGCTTACATCCATGATTAGTTATATTGTATGGTTTGGGTGTTGTTGAGGCTTCTTGTTGGGGTTTTATGGAGGAGATCATACTTGCACAGTTTACATCTAGAGGTGTGTGTAGAAGGACATGATACATGTTATGATTTGCATGGTTTCTCTGGTCTTGGTTATCTTCTTGGATGTTTAGTTTTGACTACATTGGATTTGAGATTGGTTAGAGATTGTGATCACTGGTTTGTGCTCATGTATGTCATGTGAGAGATGACATGGTTATTCCTTTATCTCTTTCCTCTATTGGTTGTGGAGAATCTGGGAGACTGTTGGAGACTTGTTATGAGAGTTGTTCTTGCAGGATATTGGATTATGTATTGTGGATGTCCTTGATACTACATGGATTCACTTCTTTGAGATGTGTTGAGTGGATTGGTTATAGATTTGACATTATCTTTTGCAGTGGGAGCTTCTTGATATATATGTGGCAGGTATTGCTCTTGAGGCTTGTGATTGCAGGTTGCAGATTGGATATGTCGGTGATATGAGAATTCACTTGTTATACCTTTGAGGTATGGATAGTTGGATGGGTTTGGCACTTTGCTGTGGGTGCTATTTCAGCTATGGATATTTTGATAACTACGGATACATGTGATTACCTTTGGATCAGGTTTTTGTGTTTGGAATTTCAGTTGGTACAAGATTTTATGATCTTCTAATGCGACACGTTGGGTGGCTTTCTCTTTGGATGGCTTCTATGTATGTCCAGTGGGAGTGGCATAATAGGAGGTGAGATCATTCATGTTTGAGATGCTGGATACTTTGATTTTGTTGCGGGTACCAGGATGGAGCACTTGGTGTATTTTGATCCATGATGGTGGATGTGCTGGTAGGGATTGTTCCCTTGTTCATTTATGTGGCTACGGATTGACCCTATGCAATGTATACAACAAGTGGGAGATTGTTGAGATAATGGGTGTTGCACACATTGCATAATATTGTTATTTTATTATTTTATTTTATTATGTAATGTTGTGCCTAGATGGACGTGCAACATGTAAAGATTCCCATGGAATATTCTTGATGAGTTGTATTGTAACATTGTGAAAATATTTCATGTAATTATTTAATATTGGGGAAAAGAATTAAATGCCCAATATTAAATGTGGGGTCAGTGGGTTAGGTAGCACATGGTTTATGTAATACCACTTAGTGGTTTTGTGGGACTTGCTACTATATAAGCAGCCACAAGGGTAGTTGTTATAGAGAGAGAGAGAAAAAAAAAGAGTGACAAAGAGAAGACAAAAGGCAAGAGTCGAGCGGGACAAGGCTTGACAGGTTAGCCAAGGGAGCATTTGTGAAGGTTGAAAGCATGGCATGGGATGTGTGGATTCATGCTTGTTCACATAGTTTGCTCGGTTGTGGCTATGGCCATAGAAGCTTCCATGGTTGTATGGCAATGGTATTTTTGCTGAATAATACATGATGATGGATGCTTTTGGAGGCTAGGTTTTTCCCTCAATGAGGGTTTCCCAGGGTATATCTTGTGTCACAATTTTGTGGGTATGTTGTCTATTCTCTTGCATGTGGATTTTAATTCCGTGTTTATTTTAGATCTATTATGGGTTATGTGGAAACGGTTATATTCTTTGTTGCCAAGTTTCCTTACACTCTCATGGCTAAAGTATTACAAGTAAATGACCCAAGATCATATGAGGAAGCTAGAGGGAAGAAAGAATGGGAGCAAGCTATGGAAGAAGAATATGATGCTTTGGTGAAAAATAAAACTTGGGAACTTGTGCAACTTCCCAAAGGTAAGAATGTCATTGGTTGCAAATGGGTTTATAAAACAAAATTTAAATCAGATGGTGCTATAGAAAATTTTTAAGCTAGATTGGTTGCTAAGGGATTTAATAAAAAAGAGGGTGTTGATTATAAAGAAACTTTTACTCCTGTCATTAAAATAAATCTAGTTAGAATTATTCTTTCTTTGGATACAACTCTTGGGTGGCATATTCATCAAATGGATGTAAAAAATGCTTTCTTAAATGGAGATTTATATGAAGAAATATATATGGATCAATCACTAGGTTTTGTAGATCAGCAATATCCTAATCTTGTCTGTAGATTAAAGAAGTCACTTTATGGGCTTAAACAAGCACCAAGAGCATGGAATGAGAAGATTGATAGGTATTTTTAGCTTCATGGGTTTCAAAAATGCAAATCAAATCCAAATCTTTATATGAAGAAAGTGCAAAATGAAATTATTCTTGTTGTAGTTTATGTGGATGATTTACTCATAGCTAGACCAAATATTGGGTTAATTAGTGATTTCAAATCAGATCTTAAAGGGACATTTCATATGAGTGATTTGGGTGAACTGAATTATTTTCTTGGCTTGCAAATTAGTAGACTTCATGATGGGTTATTTATCTCTCAAGCAAAATATGCTTTGGATCTTTTAGATAAATTTAACATGCTTGAATGTAAGCCAACCCCTAGTCCTTTTCAATTTGGAATTAAGCTTACTAAAGAATGTATTTCCAAGAAGGTGGATGCTACTTTATATAGACAGCTTGTTGGTAGCTTGGTTTATGTAACATAGTCTAGACTAGACATTTGTTTTGTAGTCAATTTGGTATCTAGATTTATGCAGGAACCAAAAGAAACTCATTGGTTGGCTGCCAAAATAATTTTACGATAAATTCATGGCACCATTTACTATGGCATTCATTATAGTTACAAGTCTTCAATTTCTTTGACTAGCTTCACAGATTTAGACTGGGGAGGTGACATAGATGATAGGAAATCTACTGGTGGTTATATTTTTTAGCTTGGGTCAAGTCCAATTACATGGAGCAACAAAAAAAAAACTACTACATCATTGTCCTCATGTGAAACACAATATAGACCAACAAAAGAAGCTAGAAAGGAAGTAGTTTGGATTCGCAACCTTTTATTTGAGCTTGGTTTTGCACAAAGTTCAGCTACTCCTTTGTATTGTGATAATCAAAGTGCTATCCAAGTTGCAAATAATCCTGTTTTTCATGCTAAAACAAAACACATTGAGATTGATGTTCACTATATTCGGGATCTTGTTCAAGCAAAATTTGTTAATCTTCTCTTTTGTCCAAGTGAAGACCAAGCAGCAGATATATTTACTAAGAGTATGCTTGAGGCCAAATTTCTGAAACTACGAGGCATGCTCGGCATGATTGAGGTTAACATTAAGGGGGGATAGTCATGTCATGTTCCCCTCTCCTTTTTTTTTTTTGTAAATAGGTACCTAACAAGGCTGAATGTCGGGACCTATCCTATCTATATTTTTTATTGTAATTTCTCTCATACATTATCATTAGTGGTAGAAATTAAAGGAGGATGTTAGAAATAGTCAAAAGACCATGTGAATAAAATCCACCTCATAATCCATTATAACTGCATTCCATTGCATTGCACAACTGTTGCATATATTGCTAACAGATATGGATGCTGTCCTCCAGAATAGGTCATACAGCTTTATCTCCTTATCTTCTAGAAAGATCTTTTAATAATGCCCTCATAACATAAGGCTCTCTATAAATAGAGGCCATTGCATACATTTGTAGCAATTAGTTTTATGAATAAAATATGTTCTTAGTTCAGTGTTTATTTCTGATTTTCATTGCCTAGTATATTAAATCTCTTATTTTTATCATTCTTCACATAGATCTAGATCAATCGCTTTCCTCCCGCATATAATCTCCAACAAAACTACTCCTAAGATGTACACATTGCTTCTCTCTGTTAACTTACTTGTATGAAAATACCTATAAATAACAAAAGAAAAAATTTAATCAATTTATGTTTATCATTTAACTTGAACAAAAGTTGGGGAACAAAATTTAGATAGACTAAAACTGTAAATCATCATACTCTAGATCTAAGTACCCCACTGTTCCTTTGACTGTTGTTGTTATGTGACTTGAGATTACTTCATCGCCAATGATTTTTGAAAGACCAAAATCAGCCATTTTTTCTCGGAGATTGTTATCGAGAAGTATGTTAGAGCTCTTCACATCTCTATGAACGATTTTTGGAGTGCAGCTTACATGTAGGTATTCAAGAAATTATTGTATTGAGTTTTTTTCCACCAAGGGCTAACTAGCATGTGGTATTACCTTGTGCTGAGTCGAATGCTACTCCTAGTCTTGTTTTCCAATCCAGCGTAGAATTGTTAGATAAAGAGCCTGGATGAGCGAGTAATCATGAGTAACTATATCTCAAGTGAAAATTCCT
Source organism: Cupressus sempervirens (assembly GCA_028749045.1). NCBI lineage: Eukaryota > Viridiplantae > Streptophyta > Pinopsida > Cupressales > Cupressaceae > Cupressus > Cupressus sempervirens. The sequence goes on from CM053783.1 coordinate 214,892,110, forward strand.
ATTTTATTGATGAAACATAATAATTTTCCTACCGTAGAGGCGGTACTTAAGTGATCCTCCGCACATATGTTGATATACAAGCATAAGTTCTTCTCACTCGTTGTAGTACCCAATCAAGTGAACTAAATTCTTGTGGTGCACTTGAGAAAGAAGATTTATCTGACCACCAACAATATTTGGCTAAAAATTCGTGTTTGCAACTTTTATCTTCAATCCCAAGAAATATTATAATGAACATCATTGACAGACATATTACCTCGTTCAAGAACTCTACTAGCCCTTGTTTTGAGGAGGATGAGAGCAACTTTAAACCACATTCTTTCTGTCAGCTAATGTGCCGAAGTAAACACTTCTGAAACTACCCTCTCCAATATTTTGGCTAAAATTGGACGTGGTTGTCTTCATCTCCAACAGACTGAATGAACTGCAACTCGAGGGTTTTGGTACCATGTTTCGTAGCAAACCTGTTAGGTAGGCAGAGGCATAGTAAAATATGAAATGCAATAAATGTGCTGTGGCACAATATTTGATTATCTTTTTCTTGATTGATTAAAAATGAATACACAACACTCCTTTTATAGGCAAGTTTACATGAATCTAGAAATCTCTGACATTTGCTGACAAGACAATAATCTACAAGATTCTGGAAACTACTATAGCCGACAACCTAAACCTAACCTAAACCTAAACTTCTAGAAACATTTAATGATGAGTTAGAGTAGAAATTATTATTTCTAACACTCTCCCCTAATTTCTACTATCAATTATTAAAAAACTTCTTTAATATTTACAACTCTCAAAGCCTCCTTCAAAATTTCAAATTGTACTTGTGGTAAGGCCTTGGTGAAGATATCTGCAAGTTGTTCCTCTAATCTGCAATGTTGTAGATTAATTTCTCTCCTATTAACTAGCTCTCTAATGAAGTGATACCTTGTGTCAATGTGCTTTGTCCTCTTGTGAAACACATGGTTCTTTGAAAGTGCAATAGCAGACTTGTTATCACAATAGATTGTAGTAGGTCCATCTTGAGCTTGTATTAAGTCTTTCAAAATCTTTCGCATCCATACTGCTTGACATGCTGCTGTTGTTCCTGCCACATACTCTGCTTCAGCTGATGAGAGAGTTACTACAGGTTGCTTCTTTGATGCCCAGGCTACAACACCTGTCCCAAGATGAAATGCATATCCAGATGTACTCCTTTTATCCTCAATATTCCTTGCAAAATCACTATCTGTATATCCAACCAACTAAAAATCATCTAAAGTGGAATATAAAATGCCATGATTCATAGTTCCTTCAATATATCTCAAAATCCTTTTTCCTGCTTGCCAATGTGAGGTCTTTGGTGAATCCATGAATCTAGAGATTAAACTCACTCCATACATAATGTCTGGTCTAGTAGTAGTGAGATACATCAAACTACCAACCAATCTTCTGAATATAGTTGAATCAAAATCTTTTTCAATATCTTCTCTATTTAATTTGGTGCCTACTACCACAGGTGTAGAAACTGAACTGCAATTTATCAATCTAAATCTTTTCAAAATATCTTTTGCATATTTACTTTGGCAAATAAAAATTCCTTTGTCATTTTGAGTAACTTCAATTACAAGAAAATATTTAATCAATCTTAGATTTGTCATTTTAAATTCCCTTTTCATTGTTGATTTAAACATGTCAATAGATAAATTACCTGTGAAGATCAAATCATCAACATATAAACAAACAATCAAAATCTGACCTTGTTCATTGATCTTGGTATATAATGTAGGTTCACTAGTGCTTCTCTTGAATCCATTCTCCATCATGTATGAATCTATTCTACTATACCAGGCTCTTGGAGCCTACTTCAATCCATAGAGTGCCTTCTTCAACTTATAAACTTTGTCTTCATGTCCTCTTATTTCATATCCTGGTGGTTGCTACACATAGACTTCTTCATCCAAATATCCATTCAAAAATGTTGATTTGATGTCCATTTGGTGAACCATCTATTTTTTTTGAGTTGCAATAGCTAATACTATTCTGACAGTATCACGTCTTGCTATAGGTGCAAATGTCTTGTTATAGTCAACCCCATATTCTTGTGAAAATCCCTTAGCAACTAACCTTGCCTTATATTTGTCTACATCTCCATTGGCTTTAAACTTAGTCTTATAAACCCATTTTACACCAATAGAATCTTTTTTCTTAGGAAAATCAACTAATTCCCATGTATCATTTCCCTCAATTGATTCTATTTCATCATTCATTGCATTAATCCAATGTTCTTCCTTAATTGCATCTTCAAAATATATAGGATCTTGAGTAAATAAAGAAAAATTTGATTGCAAATCTAATTTACTTCCTTGCTCATAAATCTCACTCAACCTTCTAGTTTTCTTGCTTGATCTCAGTTGTGCAAGTATAGGGTTTGAATTATTACTTACTTGTGAATTTGAAGATTCTCCATGCTCAACTTCAATTTCTAAGTGATCTCCTTGTGGACTTTGTGGTGGAGTTCCTTCTTGGTCACTTGGTTGATCCTCTTGATCTTCATGATCCTTTTTATCCTTCTCATCATATGTTATTGTTCTAGCACTTGTAACATTTGTATCTATATTTCCATCCCAAGATTCATCTTCTTTAAATACAACATCCCTACTCACAATGACTTTTCTAGTGATAGGATTAAACAACCTATATGCCTTAGATTGCTCATCATAGCCAACAAAAATTCATTTCTCACTCTTATCATCTAACTTACTTCTAGTTTCTTTAGGAACATGTCCATATGCAATACAGCCAAATATTTTGAGATGAGAAACACTATGAATCTTACCACTCCATGCTTGTTGTGGAACCATGTCCCTCACAATCTTTGTTGGACTCTTATTCAAAATATAAACAGCACAAGAAACTGGCTCAGCCCAATACTCATTAGGAAGATTCTTACCTTTCAACATGCTCCTTGCCATCTCCATTATTGTCCTATTTTTTCTCTCTGCAACACCATTTTGTTGTGGTGTGTAACTGGTAGTAAATTGTTTTTTGATTCCATGATCCCTGCAATAATCTAAAAATTCATTTGACTTATACTCTCCTCCTCTATCAAATCTCAATACCTTGATAGGTAAACCACTTTGTTTCTCAACAAAAGCCCTAAATTCTTTAAATTTGCCAAAAGTTTCAGATTTGTATTTAAGAAAGTAAACCCATGTCTTTCTGGTAAAGTCATCAAAAAATGTTAAGAAATAAATACTGCCCCCTAATGATGGTGTTTTCATTGGACCACATATATCCGAATGTACAATTTCTAAAGGTACCCTTGCTCTATATGACATCCCTTTTGGAAAACTTTCTCTGTGATGTTTGGCCAAAATACAACTTTCACATGGACTTAAAGATAGGCGGTAGTAGACAAGTTCTCTCATGCTTCTCAGTTCTATCAAGTCGTTGATATGATTTGTAAGAGATCCTAATAGATTCCTTCCCGATAGATCACTATCCCAAACGAATTCTTATCAATTTTCTGTAAACAACACTCTTGACATAACAAAAAATATAACTTAGATTACATTTTTCAACTTACATTTCTACTACTCTGACTGCAAGGCTTGTGTTGCAATTGATTCCATTCCACAAAACAAGAAAGCAAGGATCGAATATCCAGTCATCCATGCCAAAAGTAGTTTTAATCGTCAAAAAATTGAAAGAAGCAAACGTACAAAACACCATTCAGACTTGTCAAGATCTTTTCACTGGTCCACTATATCATTTGTGCATAGTTGATTGACTAAACCTTCTGAGTTAGGAGTCCCTCCATCTCAAAGGAAACATTAAAGCTAGGGAGCTTTTGGGATTCTTTGTAATTACCAAAAAGAAACCACAGTCTTTAAGAGATAGTTTACATTCATAATCAAAAGCAGCTGATAACATGACTTATTAAGAGGCTTTGGGAAAAAGTGCAGAGATTGCATGTGTGTTGCCCACTTACAAAATTGTTTCAATTTTATAGGCCATGGTTAATATTTAAAATTTGCCTAGTTTTAAGCCTTAAATTGGTCATTTCATCTTTGAATTTTTGTGAGTCTCTAAACTTCCACATCTCCAGCTTGTTCTTAGCTTTGCACAGCATTTGAAATATTTAAAATTTGACTTCTGAGCCTCAGGTTATTGCAAGTTAATGGAGAGACCCAACATACATGTTTTCAAGTTTATCATTAACCATTAACCTCTCAAAAGGTTAATGGTAACACCCAAAAACACATTTTTCCTAACCATTAACCTCTCAAAAGGTTAATGATAACCCCCAAAAACACATTTTTTCTAACCATTAACCTCTCAATAGGTTAATGATAATGTCCAAAAACATGTTTTTCTTAACCTCTCTGAGACAATCATTAATCTTCTTTGTTTAGCTGATTAAGGTTAAGAACTGGAAGTAAGATCATGTAAAAGACAAGTGTAGATATTGTGCTTGGTTGATCTTAAGGTGGAGGAAATGGAAAAGGATGGCCAAAAAATAGTTGTGTTCACAAATAATTTTGAAATGCTCACAGATTTTGATGTTGAGAGTGAAACTTTTTAATCTGTCTACCAACACTATCTCATCAATGTGTATTCAAAATTAGGGCGAGTTGAGGTTGCTTGCCAACTGTTTGACGAGATGTCTGATGCAAATTTTATTTCATGGAGTCCCATGATTGGACGGTATGCTCAGAATGGACTGGGTTCAGAGGTGCTGCAGATGTTTAGTAGAATGTTAGAGGCCGATTACTTTCCAAACAATATTATATTGGCTAGTGTTTTTCGTGCCTGTTCCTATATTTTGATGCTAGAAGCTAATAAGCAGGTTTTTGTGTATGTTATCAAGAGTGGAGATTGTGAATAGGCATCGACAGGGTGTGTTGTTGTTAATATGTTCATGAAATGTGGAATAATAGAAGAGGCATGCAAACTATTTGATAAAATGAGGGAGTGGGATATATGCAAACTGTATTGGTTCTATTCCCGTCTCTTGCATTTGGATATGATATATGATTCCAAGGCTTCCTGGTCCAAGCTATTGTGAGTGTAACCAACATTCAAGGCATTAAAAGAAACACAACCTTGAAAAGACATTTTGCCTCTTTACGAGCATTGTCCATATCCTAGCATTTGGCGTATGTGTCAATGTGCATGTGGAGACACGGGATGCCATAATCAACGAGCTTATCAAAGGTGAGCACTGGCAGGAGTCAATTGAAGTGTTTCATCATATGCAGAGCCAGGGGTTGAAGCCACACAAATTTACAATTGCGCCAGTTCTCAAAGCTTGCGCTCATCTAGAAGCTCTGCAAGGAGGAAAGGACATCCATGATTATGTAAAGAGAGTTGGACTTGAATTAGACACCTTCATAGTGAATTCTCTTCTAGCAACATATACAAAATGTGGACTTTTGAATAAAGTTCAACGGCACAGGTTTGACAAAATGTTTGAAAGAGGTGTAGTTACGTGGAATGCCATGATTGTGGGACACCAAGTGGAATTGGCCAAGTTGCTTTTCTAGCGATGCAAATCAAATGAAGAGAAATTGTTCCTATTATGGGCTTTTGCAGCAGGCCTAGGCACAATTGGAGATCTAAAAATAGATGGGTTATTCCATGATTTTCTTGAAGATATAAAAATAATTTTGAAAGGAGATAAGTCATTAGGAGAAAAGTTCAATGGCAATTTGTTGAAAATTGTAGCTGCCCGAGGAGACATTGAAATGACGAAGAAGTTGATTAGCAGAGATTATCAGATTGAGGATATTTGGGATCCAAGATGGATGAATATTCTACTAGGAGATATTCAAAATAATGTAGAGAAATTTTCAGGACAAATTGATATGATCAAGGAGCAAGGAAATGAAAAACCAACAATATCAAATAATCTTGGGAGATTAGACTATGCACAAGGTCTGGCAGCAGACGGTTCTAGCTCCTCCTCAGAGACAAGCCCTGTTTCCACTAGCACCCAAGCCCATGGTCATATGTGTGTCATTTCAAAGGGCTCTTTCTCCTTTAGTAGTAGGAGACACTTGGATAGAGAAGGTATCTCAAGGGCCTTGGTTCCTTCCTCTTCCATGGATAAAAGGCACCCTACCAATCAACAGCCCAAGGACTCCATAGCTCTCGTGCCTCTTCCTTTAAGAAAAGATTTTAAAATCTCTAATTCTGGCTCAGCGCATTGGGATAGGCAGATGGTTTCATATAGGTCCCATTCATTTTATGAGAGAGAAGGGTTGAACATATCATCTAGATCTTCAAATGTTTAAACAAGAGAAAGGGAGAAAGAGAGCAATAAGCTTGGGGAATTTCAAGATTAGACTTTTGTTCATTTTATTGAGAGGAGTGATGCTAGCTAAACTTCATGACTTTATTTATAAACCTTTCAAAATATGTTTTTAGATGAGGAGATTTGAAAGTGATTTTTTGAATGTGGCGTATCAGATGGCAGTCAAAGATGTGATGCCACACATAACAATGTTAGACTTCTTCAAGCTCTATAACTGCCCTTGTGAAGACCCACTTATTGTTGTTTCTTGGATGACCCAAATGCCATTGTTCCAATTTCAGTGTTTTGGCTTCTCCCATAGTGTGGCTCCGGTAAACATTCATGTGGCATCTCAAGTGTGGGTGAAAGTTTCTTATGCGACAGATTTTGAAGTAGCCTGGGTCGATGTAGAAGTTGTGGAGATAGTAATTAAGCAAGTTATCATTCAAAGGGTTTATAGAAAGCCTCCTTCGACGATAGACATGGTAAATGTATGCCCAAAGGATCCTAGAGCATTGCCACAAGGAGTGGAAGATATGACAAAGCTTACCTATTTGCACGAGCCAGGAGTTCTACAAAATTTGGCATCTAGATATGAATCAGATCAGATTGATACCTACATGGGAAATATATTGATTGCTATCAATCCTTTAAAAAAAAAAAACTTCCTGAGCTGTGTTTGTGGGAAAGATGCAAAATGGCAAGGACACATAGATTAAGTCCTCATGTTTATGCTATGGTGGATGCTACATATAGGGCCTCACCATTTGCTTTCTTTTTTTTTCTTTGAATTTCTTCTATAATGAGTTTCCCACCAACTCATGTAGCACTACAATAGCTCTCACAAGTTGCATGTATGCTATGGGGGATTATTTCAGCATACTCGTACTCACCACATGATCTTGATCTCTTCACGAGAAGGAGGATATGAGTTCATTAATAAAGTATTGTAACTTGAATGAATCATTCAAATATCAAAAGGAGATTAGCTAGGATTAATTATTCAATCTTCCTCTCAAAAGGTGTAAGGTCTAAGTTTCAAGTCATTCTTGGTTAATTTTGTTGAGGTTAATTAACCTCACCCAAATCACGTATTTGGGAGGTGGTTATTAACCACGAAGAGGTAGTTATTAACCTTTGTCTCTATATAAGGGCTCTTTTGGGCTTTGTAAAGGGACTTTTTGGTTTTAAAAATAAGGGAACACTATGCTGAAATTTTGATTAAGGGATAAATTTTGGAAAGTACGTACACTTTTTATCGCTGAATTGAAAAATCTCTTTTGCCTTCTTGGTGCAAGGAAATGAAATGAGATGTGCTTTGGGTTTCTTATTTTGAAATCAAAATTGTTATATGCAGTAGTAGACATTATCATGGTGCTATGCGAGTGTTTACGAATGATAATGAATGTACTTGGTAATACCAGTTGCCTTCAAGCATAGTTCTTGATTACCGTCGTTATCAATCTTGTTTACCGAAGAAGGTCATGAGTGCGTGTGGTGAATTCGTCTTGGATGACTTTCTCTTGAACTTTGAAGATTTAAATTCTTTATTTGAAAATCCTTTCCAAAAATTATATCATACAAGGGAGCTACCCCTCTAAACGTAGAGGAAGGCCGCATACCAAGGGCCTATCCAACTGTTGTGAATGGTTTGCCACACACTCCGTTGGGCAAATTCTACTGTGACAAATCTGTTTACCAACAATGTGGAATGGTGTATTTGGCATAGAAACATTCGCTGTGTGGCCAACATTTATGTAATTGGCATCTGCTATCCACCTCATATTCCTCTCTGAATCAGTGGAGTTCCTTCTCCCACTGCAGTCAATGTTAAGGAATCCTGTTTTGCCAAAAATAAATAAATAGAATCATGATCAATTAAACAGAACCAAACACATGTTAACGTTAACTTAATTATGTCTGCTTAAGTTAGGGGTTCATTTCTGTACTTGGTTGAGCAGTAACAAAGATGAAAAACCAAAGGATGGTCACGGTGAAATGGAGAATAGATACACCTATATTTCTCCCTCTAGTCTTCTACATTTTGTCACACAAATCTACAAACACCAGCATTCTCAACAATAATTGCCAAGAGGATCTCAATCACCCCTTCCCTCTCAATCACTAATCTCTCAAATGGTGAGAAATTGATAAAAAACAACTGTTAAATCATCCCAATTTTTTATGTAATTATTATCTAAGGTCACATTTGAAAAAAAAAAAATTCATACATAGTAGCCATGAAAAATCATAATGATATCTCAAATAGAGTCATCAAAATTAGAAATAAGAAATATTGTCTCTTAAAACCTCGATTCTCATTAATCCACTAACAATATAAATTTTAGAAAATATATTTTTCTACGCAATTTCTACTCCTAAGACCATGCTTGGCCATATTAAGCTGATGTAGAAGGTTACATCTTAGTACTAGAAAGATCAAATTAAAAGGATTCATCTTACGTAAGGAATCATTTTGATCCTTTTATTTTCACACCTTCTCATTCCCATTCATTCACAAAGGTATCATTGATGTTCTTTTACTCTATTAGATTAGAAGGATTATTTTGCAATTCTGGATGATAAGAACGAATCTTTATTCAGGATCCCTCTTAGATACATGCAACCAATCAGTTAAAGGGATGAGTTAAGCGGCAAAATAGATGAATCACAATTGTTGATTCATATCTAACCCTAAGCCATCTAGGTCTTCTGAAGGAAGACAAACCCTAAAACATTACATGTGTGAAGAGAGATGTTTGCATGCGCAAATAGACCATTCATGGTGGCTAAATAGTTGTGAATCAAGTTATACATTGTAGTGTTTGGTTAATTAAGCAAGAAAGATATATTCTAAGCTTTTTGGCGTTCCTTAAGTGTTTATTTTTTATTATTTATTTTTGGTTTTTAATTTTTAAAGAAACTTAATTTCTATAATTTTTTTAACTTTCATTTTAATTTTTTAATAATTTTTTTCAATTTTGTAAAATTATTTATTAAAATTTTTATGATTTATTTATTTTGATTTTTTTGAATAAAAATGTCTTTAACTTTTTGTCTTGTATTATTGTATATATTTATATTTATAATTTTTAGGTGCCTATTTTTTCGAGCCCTATTATTTCGGGCTCTATTTGACTTTTTCTTATTTTTGTCAACTATTATTTCAGGATTGTTTTTTATTTAATATAAAAGTTTGTAACTGCTCCTTTGTCTTTTTTATTGACAAAAAATCTTAAAATATTCCTATATTGAACATTTGTGATGCTATTGTATAAAATACCTTTTGTCATAATTAGAGTTAATTAATTAATTCATTTATTGTCTATTTTTATTTAATTGAGGAAATATTTTTTATTAACAAAAAATCTTGAAATATTCTTATGTTAGATATTTGTGATGTTATTGTATAGAACACCTCTTGACATAATTAAAGTTAATTAATTCATTCATTTATTGCCTATTTTTATTTAATTGAACAAAGTAAAATGCCTTCTACAATAAGTAGGATATTTCTCAACGGTAACTTTGTGTTAAGTAAATGAGAAAAGATGGGATGATTTTATGGTACGAAAAGTTGGACGCCCACTCCAAAACGACATTTTAATACGGTAAAGAAATTCAATCATTATTAATCCCTGTGAGCTTCCAATGTCATGCATGCAAGCTCTCTACATTGACAACGTGTTCTATACAAACACATTCATTATCGGCGAGACATCGAAGTAGAATCATGTGGCTTTGGAAGCGATCTCCCGAACAAAGGCGTTCAAGTTACTGTGAGAAGAACCTCCTTCGCTTGCAGCAGATTTCAACAATTCCTTCCATTTCAAAGCATTGTTTCTCAACTGCTTTCCCTCTTCACTTCCCAATTCCATGGCCGCTCTGATACATCTCTCCGTCTCTTCCCTTCCCACGACTCCATCATCTCCCCTCCTCATTCTCACCCCTGTCTTCCAAACATCGCTCACAAACTTTGAGTTGGTCGGCTGGTCCGTCCAAACGCCCAATGTGACCATCGGGATCCCCAAGCTCAGAGCATCCAGAGTCGAATTCCACCCGCAGTGGCTCATAAACGTCCCCACCGACGGATGGGACAGCACCTCCAGTTGAGCACACCAATCCACCACCAATCCCCTTTCCTTCGTTTCCCCCATGAATCCATCCGGCAAAACCTCCCTAATGTGACCGTGTCCTGGAGGAGCTCGGATCACCCACAGGAAATTTCTCCCACTCCGCTGAATGCCCAAAGCGAGCTCTTTGATCTGCTCTTCGCTTAGGACCAAGATGCTGCCGAACGAAATGTATAACACCGACATGGCAGCTTTCTTGTTCAGCCATTCCATGCTGTCCGCCGCCTTCCATGGATTCGCACCCACTTCTCTATCCTCCGAGTTGGGATCCTGCAAGAAAGCCCGTGGAATGGAAGGGCCGATTGGGAGAAAAGGGAGGGAGTTTGATTTAAGGGAATCGATGATTTCAGGCTCTAGAACATACACCGTATTCGCAATCACCCACGAGACATCCTTCACAACGTCCAATTGCCGTAGATAGTACTTGATGAATCCGTTTGTTCCCAAGAATGCGGAAGGTAAATCGGTCGATTTCAGCTCAGGAAGGCCCGGGATTGTCACAATTTCAGGCAGTTTTCCACAATCCCACCCTTTTGCTGGAAAACAAAGCCATCAATCACAAAATTAGATTTTGGGGATTAAAATATACAATCAGAGAGAAACAAGCTAAAGATACGAGTTTTTAAGTAGTTTGAAAAACAAACAGAGCGAAAGAGGGAAACTGGGTAGGAATCATACTGTTTCGAAAGTGATGATAAATAGAAAAAACAGCAGCGGACTGCGTCCAGAACAAGGCCTGAGGGATGCCCAGTTTATTCGCAACATCTCGAACCCACGGAAGGAACGAATTGTAAATTATGCAGGAGACCGGAGGATGATTGTCCCCCGCGAGGGCATTGAGTCGGCGGATCAGGTGTTCGAGTCCCGAGCCGTCCAAGTTGTCCAGCATGTGCTTGAACACTACTGGATTTATGTTCGAGTCCAGAGTTGGATCGTCTTCTGGAAGGCCGTCTGGAATGCATTCAAAGCGTATGTCCAGCTTCAGGTGCTTCAGAGATTCACTGGCCTGAATCACTTTGCGGTGATTGTAGTTGAATGTGACGAACGTAACCAGCAAATTACCTGTGGAGGCCAGATTCTTTGAGAACTGGAGCATGGGATTCGTGTGGCCCGTTGCTGGGTATGAAATCACAACTACGTGACCACCCTTCTTCGCATCATTCCCTCCATTAAAACTATCCATATTATAATCTTTATCTTTTCTTCAACCAGGAAATAGCTGGTACTCACAGGCAGAAGTTGAATCTGATGAGCTCCTCCTCTCTACCAAAGAAGAGATTTATATTGCACCTTCTTGTACTTTCAAACGCCGATTTGTGCGCTTACGAGAATTTGAACCGTCTTTCTATGAATAGAATAGCCACCGTATATGACCAAATGAGACATGTAAATTGGGATATTATTATTATTGTTATTGCATGACGATATGGATGATGAAAGTTGTTGCGTGATGGACGGCATAATTTCACTCCAAGAACTCTAGAATCAATATCGACCTTGTATTGCCTGTCACTTGCGCTCTTATGGTAGACGCATGTTCTTACGTCAGACAACCCACCTTGGGCTTGGAATGCTGACATTTGCCTTGAAAAAAACTTTATCCTCTTACCTGTTCGAACGTGATTCTCCTGTTGAAGTTAGTCCCAAACAACATTTTCTTCACTTCTTACGTATTCAACTCGGAGACAAATTTCCCCATGCATCAACTCACCCGCCCCCGATTAGGAGAGACGAGTCACTAGTTGCCTTGGCTGACTTTGTGCACCTAATAACTCCTAGTTGCTAGTTGTTTTGGTTAACTTTGCACATCTACAATTCTTAATCTGTTTGTTGAATTTTGTTGATTCTGTAGAGGAGTAAAGAGCTTGGAGCTAACCTTTCGTTTTTACCACATTTACAGAACTCTTCGTAGAACTCGTAGATTGTAGGGTGGTCTAAAAGTGTCATTTTAAAACATTCATCCAGAACCTGTCTCGTTCACCCCTCAATAACCGCTCACCAAAAAAATATTGCATTTTGCACAAGTGGACCAATCAACAACCAAGAAAGCAAAAAAATGATCAACTATTAGTATATGTGTGAGACCATTAGTACACATGCTATCATTTTGGGCCTCTTTATGAGTGGTAATTAGGGGGCAATCTATAATGGTAGATGTAGCAGTCATTCAAACATGGTCGGTTACTGGGTCATCTCCCCTAGACACTTTACTAACTAACGATTGTACCAAATGGGGTGCAAGGGTGTAACCGATAGTGATGTAGATCTCTGGAGGTTTATGAACGCTCTAATTACATATAAAGGGCTAGGGCTCTTTTCACTTGTATAATAGAGCAAATAGTTTGCTTTGTACAAAATGACTTATTTTACAACAAAGTGATGGATAAAGTCATTATTATCTTAATCAATTATCTTGAACTTAATTATAGATGAGATTCTACAACTATGAGAGAATTGTAGGAATTGGTTGGGACTCTAACACATTGGACCTTTGTATTGAAATTCATTAATTCTATGATTGTCATTTACTTTTAACCTTGAATGAGGCCGGACCAAAATGAACTCTAACTCAAAAGTAAGGTCTAACTCCTCACCTTAAAAAATCTGCCACAACTATAACAATAACCCAAACTTGAAATTAAGTGTGTTAAATTTATTTATTCACTAAAATTATCAAAAACACTATATATTAAAATGTAAATAAATTATTTATATTTTACCATGTTTATCAAATAGTTTTAAATTTGTTACACAATAAAATTAATAGCTCATAATATATAATTATTATTATTATTTAAATAAATTTTAAATATAACAAATTTATAATATTATGTGATTTAATTAAAATTTACAAATTTTAAACACTAAAGAAAATTGTTCACTACTTAAAAATCTTTATTAAAAGTTATGTACATGCAAAGGAGATAAGTATTTTTTAAAAAAAATTGCTATACCTGTATTATTAACTTATTTATCAATTTTATCATATACTTTAAAATAGTTTGTTTTTATATTTGAACATATTTGAGACAAGGTGACAATTTAAAGGACTTAAAAAAATTATTATTAATTTTATTTGAACTTAAAGGCAGCTGCTAGACATAATTTGAAATAGAGGGGAAGTAACGCAGTAAAATGTAAAATAAATTACTTCATTTGAAATTAATCGAGTTTGAATAACTGTTGCTATGGGTGGTTCGATGTAAGGATATGTTGTTGAATCTTATTGTTTGATGATATAGACTAAATCATGGAAGAAGTCCCTCTTCTAGGCTTGAACATTTCCACATGTTTACACATTGTCTTACATCATGCTTGTGTAGTAGTTAACTTCACAACTATTATGGAACTCATAAACATTTTCACTTTTATTTTAAACACCAAAAAAAATTTAGACTTCCATACTCACACCAAGATATTAGAACATGGCTACAACATGGCAGGGAGCTTGGAGTGCATCTAAATCTTCCTATATAATGTTGTTGACAATAAATTTATCCCACTTTAAGAAAAAAAAATTTAGGATCTTTTGAAGTGGGATTGTCTATTATATAGGTATTTAGTTTCATCTCAAAGTATTTCTCTTGTTTCTTGAGGATTACTATCACATTTTTTTTTTTGTATGAATTCTATATACTTTTTGAAATCCTCACTTTTATCTATTTCATATTTGTCAAGTAATATAGAAATATAAATATAATATATTTCTTATATGTGAATTATTTGTTTTAACTATTTTTTAGCATAGAATAATTTAACCAATGCTTTTTATATTGTATTATAAATTTGTATAGAAATCTATTGAGCACAATCCCTTCTAAAAGAGGTCATTTCTCCTACTTTTGATTCCATGGGTTCTACAAAGAAAAGAGCAAGCCACTCAAGATATATAATCTCATTTTTTTACGTAGCAAGTAAAAGAAGTGAATTCTTTATAATGATGCACTTTTGATTTTTTCTTGAATTTTATCAAAGTAAATGTATTGAATGTCATTAAATACCAGCTGATAACATCACACCATACTAAAAATAATTTTAATTAGCTCAAAGTAGAATGACAAAGAAGGTTAATTGACTAAGTTCTAATTAGTAAAGACACTAAGGTGATGACTCTTATGACTACTCCATATAAAACTTATCATAGAATGGAATAATAGATAAGTTTATATGGAAAATAACTATGTACAAATCAATACATACATATGTTTGTTGAATATATATATATATGTGTGTGTGTGTGTGTGTGTGTGTGTGTGTGTGTGTGTGTGTGTGTTACAAAATGCTTCCAGCTTCCAACTTCATGCATAATATTATACCATTTAGTAAAAAACATAACTATCTAAACAAGTTTTTTTTGAATGCTATACATCAGTAGGCATTCCACTACAATTGAATATAATGAAGTATTACAATAGGAAAATGCAAATTATCTTTGAAGATCATATAATAGAATGAAGTACTATAGTACTACCGAATTTTGAATGTAGAGATAGACTATAGTATGTGAGACTCTACTCTTTTCTCCATGCAAGAAACACTTAATTACTATATGACCACTCTTCCAAAATACAAATTTCTTGCACTCAACATAAGCTACTGGTCAGCCACCCTTAAACATCACACGCTAAGTCAAAATTAAGCTTGAAAAAAAAATCAACTTTGACTATTTAACACTTTTAGTATAGGAATCAAGCCTTAATGTATGATATTTAAACCATCCAATCAACAATCTCCTTAATAAACTTCCTATGATTGACGTCAGAGGAGCTGCATCACTGTAAGCACTTGTTGCCAACTCCTGCCATTGGAGAGCATTGATTCTCAATTGCTTTCCCTCCTCGTTCTCAAATGCAATTCTTAGGCACCTCTGAATCTCGTCCCCCGTCACAATCCCATCTTCCCCTTTCCTCATTCTCAGCCCCGTCTTCCAAACATCCGCCACGCATTTTGCATTGGTGGGCTGGTCCGTCCAAATATCCAGAGTAACAACGGGGACTCCCAAACTCAAGGAATCCAGTGTAGAATTCCAACCGCAATGGCTCATAAACACCCCAACAGAGGGGTGAGAAGAACTTCCACTTAGCAACACGAGTCGACCACTAAGCCCCTTTCCACGGTCTCCTCCAAGAAACCAGCGGGCAGAACTTCCCCAATGTGACCGTGTCCTGGAGGAGGTCGAATCACCCAAAGGAAGTTTCGGCCACTCCGCTGGATCCCCAAAGCCAGCTCTTTGATCTGCTCCGGGCATATGACCGCAATGCTGCCAAATGGGATGTATAAGACTGATGAAGGTGACGATCAAACCCCTCGCGTCCAAACTCTTTGAGAACTGCAACATGGGATTCGTGTGCCCTGTTGCAGGGTATGATATTACCACCACGTGACTAACCTTCTTCCTAATATTCCCTCCGTTACAACTCATCTTCACTTACAGATCAGTGATTCGAATGGGTTGGAAGATAATTAAAATGCTTGGCACCGCCAAATCTGATAATCGGTGAGCAAATTTATGTAGCTCACATCCACCGACAGCTCGACAACATAACTCAATAGGTTTGCCTCCCACGTTTTGCTCGCACAAATGTACCTCGTCAGCATCTTCATCACACTGCTCTTTGATACCAGAGAATCGAGATCATCGTTTTGTGCTGCGGATTCCTCCATGAAACTAGATGGGCCATCCCAGGTGACGGACACTTTTCAGGTGAGCTACATAGGTTTCTTTTATGCCCCACACCGAGTGGTCCAGTACCCTCATTCATTGGATTCCGTTTATTTAGAGCCCACTAAAAAATATCTGGCTTACAATGTTTTTAACTTATTTGCCCAATCTTTGGCTCTATAGTGCGTTATTATTGAAACATTTGTGTATTAGTATTAAATCAATTGTGCAAGTTTTGAAGTGGTTAAAGAGAATATTTAACAAGTAAATAGGAAATATGCATGAGACGTCAATTCAATCAATCACTTTTGACCTTGTGTGCATAGGATTCATTGTAACTAGCTAGAAGCCAAAACGATACACTACAACTACTTAAGTCACATTCAAAACTAATTAAAGAAATTGTCAAAATCCAGTGTACCAGTGTACCATGTAGGAGCTTAGAATTTGTAAACTTAGCTATAATGGCTAATCCAGTATACAATTTATGAGTGTAGAGTATGTAAACTTAACTATAATGGCTATCATTAGCCTTTCCCTATTCACTTCATTGATATTTTTTAGTTTTGAATTTTGAATTTTGAAATGTACAAAGTATATATGGAGAAGAAAAACAAGAGACACATTACATACGCTTTTGTTGTTCTAATAGTTTGTGTTTAATAAGTTGATTTTTTTTAAAAATTAAAATAAATTGAATGATTTTGAAAAAATATTTAAGAATACAAGATAGATGTACAATTAGAAATACCATTCAATTGACAAAATAAATAATCAATAAACTTGAAAAATGATTTAATGAGTTAACTATACAAACACATTGCAAAAGAGTTTAAACATTTTTGAAATTAAATTAACTATTTATAGCATGAATCAGTCAATGAAAGACAAATGCAAATTTTAAATTAGAGAATTAAACATAGATTATACTAGCAGTTGCATGCTTTCTTGCTTGCAATGATAAGCCAATAGGTGCTTGATGATAAAATTATTTCTTATAATATAAACTAATGTGAACAAATTTGATTATTAATAATTTTTAGTTTGAATAACATAAATCTTTTAAATAGATTAATAAATATTATTTATTTAAATTCAATTTATCAAATATGAAAAAAAAATCATTTAAAAAACTCCATAACAGAATCTATTATAAAAAAATAATAAGAGAAATACAAAAGAATAGACAAAAAAATAACATCTCTAACAAATATTCTATTGACTAAATAAATTATGGAAACTAAAAAATAATATTTATAGAAAAGAATAAAATTATATAAGAAATAAATTAAAATAATTTTAAAACTAAAATCTAAATCAATTTTAAAAATCAAAAGTTACATAAATAGAAATAAGAAATGAGCTAATGTTTATGAAGATCACAAGTAATTATTCTTTAATAAATAGAAAAAGGAAAATAATACAAGCTACTGAATCCAATTTTTAAGCTCTTGAAACCAAGCTTAATGCCTTCTATACTATCTCGAGCTCCTAAATTTCTCAAGCTAAATCAATTTGTCTCAGTTGGTTTGATCAACCCCGAGGGTGGTTTAGCAAAGTTAACTACGAATGGGGAGGCCCTCAAAAAATTGTTTGATACCTAGGTATCCCCTTTTCCATAGATCCCTCTCTTAAGGATATGTGGGCTTGGATTAAGGATAAGATTTTATAGAAGCTTAGTAAATGGCATAACAGATGCCCCTCCCTTGCAGGAAGAGTTTAGGTTTGTCAAAAAAACTCCTCTTATAATTTTTACTACTCCTCAACCTAGATATTTAACAATTATCAAATTCTTGAAATTCATAAAGCCATTAGGAACTTCCTTTGGTCTGATGGTAAAGGTAAAAACAAAAGGTACATTGTTAAATGGGACTAGTGTCACTCTAATAAACTCCTTGGAGGTTTAGGTTTAAAAGAACTTAAGTTTCAAAGGGCTACCCTTGTCACCAAATGGATCTTTCACTCTCTAGAAGGAGATGAGCCTTGGACGGTCCTTATTAGAAGCAATATTGAAAGAGGAATTCCTAAAATTGCGAAGTCTTGGAAAAAAATCCCTTTCTGTAATATCATAGAGGACAATTTTCCCATTATTGTTCAAGGCTCTTTGGTCTTTAAAACTATTTTGAAGGCTTGGGAATATGTTATGCAATACATCACTAATAAAACCTTCTTTGATCATGAAATTCTTATGGTGAAAGATCTATTTGGTGGAACTTGTATCTTGCTGGAAAACCTCTTGCTCTCTCCCAAGGATGCTTTGCTAAACATTGGAATAATATGGGAATATCTCAATTCATCTGTCTTTTTGAGAAAGATAAGCTTATCAACTAGAAGGATGTCAATGGTAAATATTGTATTCCTTTTTCTCAAGAAAAAACCTATAACATGATCGTCAAAGCTTGTAAGTACTTGCCCACAGTCAGCCTTGTTGATTCTCATAGATTTCTTAAGCTCAAATGGCCAGATGGTATGAATGTGGAAAAAATTAAAGCCAAAAATATTACAAAGTCATTGATGCCAAAAATGACATTATTTATCATATTAAAAAACTCTAGTATATTGAGTTAGATGATAATATGTGGAAGAAACACCTTGACAAACTGTGGAAATCTCCTATTGAGTGTAATATCAAATGCTTCAAATGGCTTCTACTTTTGGATAGACGCGGCTTGAGGAAAGATATTATTGACAATAATGCCTACAAATTTTGTGGTCTTCCTAACACAAGAAGACATATTTTCTTTCATTTCTATTTTTGCAAAAGTATTTGGTGTATGTTTGGTATCAATTACCTTTTCTTTGTGAATATTTTTGAAATTATTACTGGATAGATTAGTGATGTTAAAAAAGATACTAATATTTTCTGGAACATGTTATCTTCTAACATTTTGTGGTAGATTTGGAAATGAAGAAACAAAGAAAGATATCAAGATTTTCCTAGGTCGCTTACTGAGTTTTTTTGAAAACTCGCATATTTTAAAATTTCCTCCCAGGTGAACATGAATATGATGCTAGATAGGATGAAGTTTAGAATATTTCTCCAAGCTAGTCACTCCACCATGTTTGTCTACAAGTTGAACGATGGCTTTGACTGGAGAAGCCATGTATTGATAGCTTTGCCAACTTTGAAGAAACCTTAAGGAAGCTCACTAAGGAAGTCAACAAGAACAAGAATGTGACTAATCATCAAATCAACATGCTGGCTCAAATTCAAGAGAAGAAGAATATTGTTTGGATGGAGGGTGTAGAGGGTTGGACTACTAGGGTTGAGGATGACAATGATATTCTGCATTAGTCCTTTTTTATCTATGAACCATAATTAGTTTTTCTTTTGATGGCTTTATGAACTCTTTTAGGCTGATGCTTAGCCTCGCTAGGATAACTCTTGTTATATTTTGTTTTTGATCACTTATAATTAATACAAAAAAAATAAAATAAAATAAAATAAAATAATTAAATAAATTTCAAAAATAGTAAACTAAAATGATTAAGTAATGGTGAAATTATTGACACATTTAAAATCGACATTTGGGTCTATGCATTGTTCACACGCAATATAATTTTAGATCTTTGATGTGGAAGAGTAGTCATTTTTTTTATTAGGACAGCTCAAAATAAATCATTTCTTCATTGATTTACAATTGGTCCATACACCTTTTATATATATTTTTAATGGCTGAAATTGAATGATTAGGTGTATCAAATAAGTTCAACAATTCCTAATTGAGTTTTTATTTGTAGTAGACGATTTCATTATTGAACAAGAGCTTTTGTTGAGCTGGAGTCTTTGTGTTTTGTCCAAAAAAGAATTAATGATCAAAATGTAGTGATTGTTGCTTTTAGAGATTTATTACATCTTTTGTATTTATTTTTGTGTTATTAAATATTTTAATCATTTTTTCTTGTTTGAACATATTTTGGTTTCAGTTACATAGATTTTTGTTGAAACCTATTTTCATTGAGTTAAAATATTTTATGAAGTTGACATCAAAGTTTTAGATCTTTATACAGTGTGTGACATCAAGATCTAAGATCTTCCTTCATCTATGACATATATATTAAAATGTTTTGTTTGATGTATGAGTACATGATTTTGATTCATAAAACATTTATAAAAATAAAAATAAAAATAAAACTAAATTTATATATACAAACCTTAGGAATAAATTTATATAAATAATTATTTCAACTAATTTTTTATAAACAATTGTAAGTAATTATAGGGAAAAATGAATTTCTTTGAAACAAAAGTATACTAGCTAACATTTGTATTGTATAATAGACTATGTGCAGAATGAACGAATAACATGAATGAAAAAAATTATAAATAAATAAATTAATATTATTTATTCTATAATATTTATATTTATTAGATAAATTATTTATAAATATCAAATGATTCTATACAAAATAAAGACAAATGAAACTACCAAATTTTTAATAGTCTTTTCATTTCTTAAACTAATTAATAAAATAAAAAATAAAAAATATTTTAAAAATATATAAATAATCATTAATATAATAAGTTTATTGTTTTATTAATATAAATAAAAAATAATGAAACAAATTGACTCAAAATAGAAGTAAATGAAACATAAAAAAATCAAATGATTTAACCTAAGCATTAAAAGTAACAAATAATTATGTTTTATTTCCTGTGTGCAAAACTGTCAAAAATGGATAGGAAAACTTTGGCCCATGGAAGGAAAATAGAGGGATTTGGAAACTTCATACAAATACTTCAAATGAATTTTAAGATTTCCTACTCACAAATATTCAGAATATAGCCGAGGAAATTATTGTCAAACCAATTAGAAAATAGCAATTAATATTAGAATAATTGATTTTTTAAAATTAAACCTTACAATTTTTAAAATTAAACCTTACAAAGTTTATAAAATGACATTGATTTGTTTTCCATTAATTAATTAAAGGGGGCTAACATGAACATTAATTCCCTACCTTAAATAAGGTAGGGTAAAAACACAAACCTGTTTCACCTTTTATAAAGGAGAAGTGATATCAAAATTTAAAGTCTTCAACTTTAACAATATAAAAGTGGAATTTGTGCTTAGAATTTGAAGATGATGTAAACTAATGAAATGTGTAAAATTAGATGAAGTTTATGTCTGTAATTTTTTTTTTTTTTAATTGGTGGAAAATTTTATCTTTTTTTATTTTTATTTTTAAAGCCTTTTTTTTTTTAAATGCTGAAAATATAGATTTTTTTTCCATCAAAAAAATATATGCAAATGTTATATTTTGGTTTGATTTTCAAATATGTTAGAGTGGACATGTATACCTAGTGCATCAAAAAAGAAAAATTGAAATTCGGCCAATATTTTTCAAGTTATAACTGGTCAAAGTCAAAGTTATCAAAAATTGATAGTATTTTTCTCCTATCAAACTTTTTCTATCAAATTTGCATATTTTCTAAAAAATTACATATTCTTGAAGAAGACTCTCTTCTCTAGTGCGGCATTAAAAAATAATCATTTTTTAACATGATTTACTATTTTTTTCTTATTTTTGAATAGACAACTTCTCGAATCTTAAAATACCTACTTGTAATATTTTCAAATTATAACATATTATCCATAATCAAAATAATAATAAAATTATATGATTGTAATCTTGACTCCGAGACCTACAAAACTATATTTTTTAGTTTTAGAAAAACTTCAATTTAGTAGGTCAAATTGGCCTTCAAAGTGAGAAGTTTGCAAAAGTTCTTATTTTTGCTTGTGTGGCTGCCACCTAGGATGCCACAGAGGTGGTTTCAGCCAAAACAGTTCTGGCTAGAACTAAAAGGGTTTCGGCTGGAACTCCTGTCGGCCCAACTAACCACAAGCGGTTAGTTTGACTGTTTCAAGTATAAAATAAGTTAGTTTCAAACTGTTTCATGTAACAAACAAGATTGGTGTTTTCTTTATTTTAATAAATATAGAAAACAATGAAAAGTAGAAGAGCATTTTTGGAAGACAACGATTTTTGAAGTCATTTTCAGCAATTATTTCACAAAAATCCTCAGACTCGTAAAGGATCAAATATTTGTACGGTATTTTTTCCCATCTACTTATTTTTATTTTTATGTATTCTAGATTGAAGCATTAGTTGGTATTTAGTATTCAAAATCTTTTTTTTTTCTATAGATAAAAGTATTCAATGGGCAGTAAAAGAAAAAGATCAAGGAAATATGATAGGAAAAGAGATGAAAAAATGAAAGTTCATACTAAATGTAACCAAAACCAACCTACTAAAATTTCTGAACAGGATGAGATTCATGAAGAGAATGAAAGTAATGAAGAGGAAGAAATTGGCAGTTCTATTGATAGAAACAAATTAGAAGGCATAACAAATTTGATGGATTTGGATGAGGACCTACTTTTAAACCAAATTCCATCTAAAGATTTGATAAATGATAAAACCATTAGAAAGCATTGTCAGAACATGTGGGATGAATATTTCAAAGATAAAAGTATATTTGGATAGGCACAATTATTTATCAAGTAATTTAGTAGAAAGGATATTAGACTTGTTTTAGAGTTGTTGGGTGTTGATAATAGGAAAAACCATGCACATAATATTAATAAAACAATAGTTGAAAACTTGCAAAATTCTTATAACAAAATTGACAACACAACTCGAGGAGGTGATTTGAGTAATGCATGTAGAGCATTGATGACTACTATATCTAGTAGAAAATTTTACACATAGGAAATAGGTAAGTGAAATTTTTTTATGTACTACATATATCCAGAAGAATTGTTCAAAGATACATCAAGAGGAGAAATATGCTAGATGATAACATTGAGAATAACTGGGTGAATATTTGTAGAGTTTCTCGAAAAGATAGAATTTTTGAAGATGAGAAAAGACAAGTTATTGAATTTTGGACCACACATTCCCATGTTTCTTCCAATAGGCATGATACTATACAAATTAAAGATTAAGAGACAGGGGCCAAAATTGAACATCCAAAAAATTTCATAGATATAACTCAAAGTGAATTATTTCAAACATTCAAGCAAGAATTTTCAAATGTCAAAATATGTCAGAGAATGTTTGAGAGTTTGTGTCCTTCCTTTGTACACATAAATAAGATGTGTGAAACTTGTTGTTGTCAAAATCATGTTGAATTTGGTCTACACTTGCAATCATATAAAAAAGTTATGGTAGTACTTGATCCTAATTTGCTCATCCCTAGCAGTACAACACAATTTGTGAAGTCCATATTATGCGATAAATTAGAAGATTCAAATGAGTTCAAAGTGCAATGCATCAAAAATGAGTGTGAAGATTGTGGAGATTTATGTAAATTTTTTGAAATGCAAATTGAGAATATTAATGAATCCACACCAGTCTCATGGATGAGATATGAGTATGCGACATGCCAAAACAAGACAGGAGATGAATCTAGAAAAATTGTATTGAAGGAGAGTGAATTGCATTATGATGAGTTTATGGCCAGGTTTCATCCATTGATATATCCACATATCCAACATTGTCATGGTGCACGATGGCAAGCTAAACAGTTTCGTGAATCCAAAAGTCATTTTCCACCTGGTTGTATACTTTTAGTTGTAGATTTTTCTAATAATTATACATTTGCACCTCAAATAGAGCTTCAAGGGCAATATTATCATTCTAAACAAGTTGCAATATTTGTGCAAGTGACCTATAGACATGCACAATTTGAGGTGGATCAGATAGAAAGGTTGGATGAAAATGAACGCATCATCATCAAAGAGGTTCATTTCTATATTACTGATGATAGAGTTCGTGATAGGAGTTATGTGGCTCATTGTTTTGCAATGTTCTCTAAAGATCTCAAAAATCGTGGAATAAATATTTTAGAGCATTGGATTTGTTCTGATGGATGTGCAGGTTAGTAAATATGAACTTACAGATTTATTTAACTTTATTTTAACTTATATTTATTTGTACACATGTGCCTATTTCAATTTGATACATGTACACAGATAATTGTAGATACTTATCATGTTTCATGTTCATAGGAAAATTCAAATCTGCAAAAGAAATTAATTGGTTAGCAATGCAACATGCTAGAACCAATATTAGGTTTTCATGGAATTTCTTTGAAAGTGGACACAAAAAAGGGGAGCATGTATAAAGCGTGTGCTTCCACAACATGAACATGCAGGTAAATATATGCATTTAATGTGCATGTTTAATTCTAGTAGCATATATAATTTTAAAGTGTGTGTGTGTGTGTGTGTATTGTATGTACATACAGGGAATAGGATAGAGAGTGCAAATCAAATTGTTGAATGGTGCAAAGTTCATTTTGCTACTCGAGATACTGAATACAATAAGCATTACTTTTGGGAAGTGAAAGGTGAGTTCTAAGTTATATTTATTTTTAAATGTATTTTTCAAATTGTTCAGTTTTATATTAGATATAAATATTTTGAAATATGACAATTATTTTTAATGTATTTGTAATAGATATAGATTGATCTAATCCTTACAATTGTCAAACGATCCCTAGTATTAGAAGTTCGCATCAAGTGATGACTACAGGAAACCATGAACCTCTAGTAATTAAAGTAAGAGAGAAAACATGTTTTTGTGATGACCGCATTAAGGACAATCTAGTGAGTGCATGTAAAAATATTGTGAATGGATATGTTTCACATTGGGATTTGAAGGAGATAGTTAGAAAGCCTCCTTTTGAAGATGCTGACATTGACATTGACATTCATGATCACAGTATATTCAGCTGATTATGAGTGCATTTCTGATTTAGTTATGGTAGGTTTGTGTGCATATATTATAGTACATATATATAAATTAATATACATGCATATTCATTTTAAAATTAATTTATATTTATCTATATTTTTATATAGATGTAGGAGATATTTTTGCAGTTCAAGCCTTACCAGATAATGTAAAAAATATGGACTATTATCTTTTAAGATGCACAAAAGCAAAACACAAGTTGCTAGAAGGGACTATAGATGTTGATGGACAATCATATCCAATTGGATCAGTTGTTATTGAAGGAACATATTATCAACAAACAAGGGTAACTGATAGTGGGATTAAATTTATTGAATACAAGCCTGGAGAAAAAGATTTACATTACTGTAACCATGTTATAGCAACAAAGTTACAATTTGAAGCAATACAAAGAAGAGGACATCGTGGAAATCAAAAGTGGAAACTGTCTATTGAAGAACATGAAAAACTTCTAGAGATAATAAAAACTAGAGAGGATCCTAACAATACATTTTTTGTGGAGCTCTAGTTTACCTATGTACTTATTGTGGAGCTTTAGTTCATCTATGTCTATATAGCTAGATTATACTTTCAAATGTAACGTTGACAGAATATTTGTTTTATAAATTTGTATACATTGGATCATTTCTCTTAGATATGTGAAATTAGACATGTTTTGTTATTTTTATTTAAATTAGACATGGATATCTCATTTAAGACAACCTAGATTAAGAACTCCCCTTACGACAACCTATTAGGACCTCCCCTTAAGACCACCTATTAGGACATCCCCTTAGTACCACTTTTTAGGACCTCTCCTTAAGACAACCCCTTTAGTATTTGTACGTATTTATATGTACATTGTTTATGTTTTCTTACATATGATTGTTAATAAATGTATTTATGTTATATTCTACGTTGTACTCTAGATTTATATTCTTTATATGTTCTTACATGTATATGTTATATTCTATGTTATACTCTTTATATGTTACACATGTACATGTATATGTTGCCCTTAAGACATGTCATTAGATATAGTTAATTATACTTAGATTAAGGCATTAAAAACAATAACATATACATATTTACATAAATATTGAAAACATATATGTCAACATTTAACACATGAACATAGTTACATACATCTACAGAATAAAATATACATGAATATATTGAATTTATGTATTAAATTTATTGAAATATATATATCAAGAATAACACATATACATAAACATGAATAACACATACATAAACATAAACCATTAGGACATTAAAAGATCAATTTAACATGTGTACATACATAAGACATTAAGTTCTAATACTCTTAAGTTATATTCTTAAATGCATGCATTAAATTTATTGATTAAATATTGAAAACATATGTATACATTGAACATGAACATAATATGTACATCTATGTAAAATAACATATCTATGAAATAATGTACACATACATGGGTAAAATGTATCCAAAATGCCATATAAAATGTCTCCAAAAGACGACATCAAATATCTCTAAAATGCCACATGCATGCATCAAATTTATTTGAAATAACATGTACATCCATATAAAAGTATCTAAAATAAGACATGTTTCTGAAATAACATACATATATCCATATAAAAGTATCTATAAAATAACACATGTATCTAAGATAACATACATCTCTGGATATAAAAGTATCTGAAATGACATGTCCATGTATATATATATAATATCTTGGCAACATCAATGAAATAGACATGTATGTGTAAACTAACATCAATCACATCCCCCTCCTGATCTTTGACTCCAAAAGGCTCTATGATCTAGATCTACACCCTGCACATCAAATGAAAGAAATATATAATAAAAAATACATAACATAAGACATATAAAATAAAAAAATACATACATACATACATACATACATACATACATACATACATACATACATACATACATATATATATATATATATATATATATATAATAAAATATATGGGTAAAAGCACAAATCTGTGTCACCTTTTATAAAGAAAAGTGATATCAAAATGTGACAGTTCAACATTAATGACAAAAAAAATGGTATTTGTGTTTAAAATATGAAGATGATGTAAACTAATGAAATGTGTAGAATTGTATGAATTTTATGCCTATAATTTTTATTATTTTTTTGACTAAGAATTTATTCATTTTATTTTATTTTGAAGTCCCTTTTTTAACTGTAAAAAATATAGGATGTAGTTCCCGTCAAACAAGTATGTGCAAATCATCTTTTTTTGTTATGATTTGGAAATATTTTATAGATGACATGTATAGCTAGTGCACAAAAAAAAAAAAAAAAATTTGATGTATATTTTCTTTGTTATAAGTACTCAAGTTCGACCTTGTCAGAATCCAACAGTTTTTTCCTCCCGTCAAAACTTCCCTATCAAATCTATACCTTCTTGAAAAAAAATTACATATTCATGAAGAGGATTCTCTCCTCTAGTGATAAATATATTTTTTTTATTTTTTTGATATGATTTACTATTTTTTTTCATTTTTTGAGAGAGCATCTTCTGAAATGTTGAAATATTGACTTATAATATTTTTAGATTATAACATATTATAACTAATCAAAACACTCAAAAATTTATATAATGATGATATTGAATCTAAAATCTATAAAAGGGTATTTTTAGTTTTTTTTTTAAATTGAGTTTTGATAGAGAAATGAGATTTGACCAAAACAGGTTTTTGTATCACAAACGGTGACACAGATCTATGCTTTTACCCATATAATAAAAAATACATAACATACTTGTGAATCATGTCATGGAGGATCTGTCGGGGTCTGAAGATCTCTAAAAATGCAATAGACTATCACTAAGACCCTATAGAACACACATGTACATGTACACAAGTTAAATTGAATCACTCAAGAATATGTATGTGTAAATTTTATAGTAACAAATAAATATAAACATATATAAATTTACAATATTTACCATAGCATCATGTAATGCTTTGCCAATCTCACTAATATCTGAGTCATGTAGGGGTGATCCCACAATAATGGGTTCCACTTTTTGACCAATTTTGACATTCAAATCAATATTTTTGCAACAAACGTCACGTTCAACTAACTATATCTCGAAAACTATAAATAATTTCGAAATGACATAAACTAATGATTTTGAGTACTCTATTCCTACTTTGTAACCATATTTTTTAATCTGAAAAAAATAAATTATCTAGGTCAATTTTTTCATCTCCTTCGAAAAGTGGTACATAACAAAATTCAATATTTTTAAAGAGTGATAGTCTGTTTGACGTGCACATAACTTTTTTCTAGAAATGATAATGACATAATTCTTTCAGTGTTAGATTTGTAACATCAATATCCAAAGGATGCATTTGGTTTGATTCATTTTGGTTGAATATTGTATAGTTTATGAAGTTTTGAAGTGACACAAATCATAATTCAAACATACATTCCGTTTGACACAAATAATTTGAAGTCAATTTATCAGAAACCCTTTTTTTTTTTAATAGAAAGGTATCTCAATAAGCTAGTTCCTACATATTTTTAAAAAAAGAATTGACCTAATTTACTAATTTTCCCGAGGTGTCGAAGTTGGTTGATGCTGAATCGGTAATGAACCTATAATGAGTTAAACTTATATTTGAAAGTCTTAATGAATATAATATGTATTACAATTATAGTCATTGGAAAGCTTGCTTCAAGTAGCACAAATTGGCATTTTTAAATTTTATAGTAGAAGATCATTCAATCTCAATTTTAGGGGTCAAAAGAGCCAATTTCATTTTTTCTCCAGAAAACAACACCAAAAATTTGTAAATTGAGATGTTTGCATGAACACAATGTTCACACAAAATTGTCTAATATGTTCATGCAAACAAATGTTTGCATGAACATATGAGAAAAATAATCTAGTAGTTGGAAATATAATTTAACGTGTTCGTGCGAACATTTATAATAATTTGTGTTCGTACAAACATACAAAAAAGGCAAATTTATCAAGATCTCAAACGAAAAAGTGAAATTTTAATTGCAAAATCGCCATTACAAATATGTTCGCATGAATATATTAACAAGGTATGTTCACGCGAACATACCTTATTTAAACTCAATATGTTCGCGCGAACATATAACGTTATATGTTCACACGAACATAGTTACCATGTTCGGGCGAACATATGTAAAATTCTATATGCAAATTTTTCATCATTTCATGATTTCCTTCGTCCCCCAAAAGTGGTACCCAGTATTGTGGGTTCACCCATAGTGATAGAGTGATCTATGAATCACAAAATCTAGGTGCTCTAAGGCCAGGTTGTGTAGGAGCAGGTGCTACAGTATCTCAAGTAGGTGTGGGGACTCTTGTTCGGACAGGAGCTATATGACCCTCTGTAGGAGCAGGTGTTGTAGAATGTGCAGGGATATCCTCCTATCCCAATGAGGGCTATGGTCATGCTATGCATGACAAAACATGGCTGATGTGTCCACCAATGTTACGAAGAGGAATCCCCGTGACCATCGATAATGCTTGATATGCTCCAAGAAGATTAGATACTAAATAAGATTTCATACGGTGCAATGCATCCATATCTAATATGGACGAAACCTCTAGTGGCGATGACCATCTCATATAGATCCTCAACTCCTGTTCTAGAGGATGCACCTGTCGAAATGAGAACATGAGATCGTAGAATGTATCTACCACATCTATCTGAAGATATCTCCTATAACTGTGTGACAACTATGGTAATGCTAAAAATATATTTGAGTCCTCACTATATCATCAAGAACACTCAAGCCCACAGTGGTCATCTGTGGACCTCTTGGCATGACCAAAAGGTTTGGACCCACCATTGCCCATTTATTAACAGGTGCAAGGGTGTTCGTAGGTATAAATCACTCTAACAGTTGACCTGGGCCCTATCCAACATGACCTAGAAAATCTATATAGTCGACATGCTGATGTAAATGAAATTTTGCAAACAATTATTTGCATAAATAAAGGGGAAACTCATCCTTCTGTGGCCACCTGTGATGTGCGGCTAACCATCAAGGATACATAAATGGAGCGAGGAGTGGATCTATACACTTCATCACTAAATAACCTCTAACCCTAGGCCTATCTGTATAAAAGGGAAACATGGTCTTCGCCATAGTGGTGGAGACCTGACCATCAATTTGTGAATACTTCACGATGCCAATGACACTATGAGAAAGGGAAGAGTAAAATGTCTCAATACTAATATCATCAAATGGGTTGTACCCAAAGATTGTGTTGATCATCTGGCACAACTCATCTCTAATAGAAACAACCTTCTCCCTATTAGGAAGAGTGGTAGAAGCTAACAATGTAGAATCAAGATACCTTAGAGCACAAGATAATCTAGCAATAGTATCTGTAAATAAACGCTATCTCTCCTCAGTAGATGATGTCTGTCTACATGTTGTGCCTGACTCAGCACTAGGACCCCCTCCATGAACACTAGCCTCCCCTGAGGATGTAGGTGCTCCACTAGTACCAGATGCCATAATAATATATATGCAAAGATCTAGATATCTATAAATGTAGAGTTAAGATATACATACATAAGTACATATAAAACTGAAAGTTAAATTTAATTCAAAACATGTATATATATAAATATGTACAAAGTTGAATGTAACTAAAAATATGCACTTGTTATTTAGTACATCTAGCTCATGTATGTGAACATCTAGCTCAAATATGCACATCTAGCTCGTTTATGTGAATAAAAAATATGCATGTATGTTATTTAGTACATCTAGCTTTACTATGTTAATGTTTTCTAAAATGTAACTAATAGGTTTTTAAAATGTAATGTTATTTAAAGGACATATTGGTTTACTATGTTAATATTTTGTAAAATGTAAGTAATAGATTTGTTGAACTAATGTTTATTATGTTAATGTTTTGTAAAATGTAACCAATAGGTTTGCTATTAATTTGTACTATGTTAATGTTTTGTAAAATGTGACTAATAGGTTTGTTGAACATTACTGTTTATTATGTTAATGTTTTGTATTTAAATGTAACTAATACTTGTTTGTTAAACATTAATGTTTTCTAAAATGTAACTAATAGGTTTGTTGAACATTAATGTCTACTATGTTAATGTTTTGTAAAATGTAACTAATTCTTTATTATTAACTACCAAAAAAAACATTTAAAATATAATTAATTTAATTAATAAAACATTTTTAAAACAATCTATTTAATTAATATTGTCATCTAATAACTAAAAAACATTTTTAAAAATAAAAAATTCACCTACATGTTATAGCCGAAACACTCTAATTGCGCTGGTGACGGCTACGGTGAAATCAATAGTGAAAATGATTGCCCAAGAGAGATTTTTGGTTATTTATAAAATCACATTAGTTCCGACCGAAACCCTTTCAACCATAAGTGTTTTGGTTAGAACACTGGCTACCACATTAGCGTAGGAAAGTTCCACGTCTGTCTGGCCGAAACTATTCTAGCCAGAATTGTTTTGGCTGAAACCCCTACATATATCACAAAGGGTGACATAGGTTTGTGCTTCCACTCGGAAGGGACTAATAATCTAATGTCTTTCAACTAGACTAGGTCAACACATATAGTTTTCTTATAGAGATACATTTCAGAAACTTCTCAAAATTATTAGTTCATGTCTATGTGATGTAGGAGCATCCTAGGGTAGTTAGCAATCCTGCATGTTGGATGGATTTTAGCATTGGAGTTGAATATTCGGTCACCAAATGAGTCTAGTGCTTGGTTTTTACTAGGTGTAGTGTTGGTCTAAGGGGTTCAGTGGTTGTAGGAGCTTGACATATACTATTGCTTAGCTTACACTATGTTGTTTGACACTCTCTACAATGCTCGACATGTGTTGGTTGTTTGGCACTTATGGAACTCGACAATGCTTGTGGGATCTTGGTGATGCTTGTGATTTTTACTGACATTCAACAGTTTGGGCTTGTCGAACAATGTTCTTGCGGATTTAATCAATGGTCTTGGAGAATTTAATGCATGTGGCAGGAGATTATGATGTAAAGTGTCCATGTGAGTTTGTGTGGACCTATTTGGCTCTTGGTTATTTTTCCTATGAGTATTTAATGGGTATTGTAAGCCTTCTAAGGAATCTAGTATTTAATATTTTTTGCAAGCTAACTTGTGGCTCAACATGTGTTTAATGTAAGGGTTTATTTAATTTTTAATTTGCTAGGCTGACTTGTGGCTTAGTTGGGTATAAGTAGAGGGCCTTGTTAAAAAAAATTAGCTTCTCACCAAAAAATTAAATTCAAGACCTAAGCATACCCTAATGTTCATATATTTGAAAATTCAAATATTAGGGCATGCAAAAATACTTTGGCTATATGCGGTATATCCTAAGTCCCAAGGTTGATTCATGTTTCAATATATTTGTGGGGCCACAACTTTTCATACCATTAGATTTTCCTAGATCTACGGTCATCACCTTGTCACCTTATGAATTTACAAGGGTCTTATGGAAGAAAACAAAGCAAAAAATGGACACAGCATGCTGGACCTTCTTTCCTTAATTCTAACAAAGCACATTATTCATCTTCCTAGCTACTAATCTTTCCAAGATCGAGGGTCCTCACCATGTTGTTATGGAAATCTATGAGTATTTTAATCTATGCAACATAGCAATAACCTACCACATGCCTTGTGGCTCCTATTTTCCTTATGGGCTACGGATGAGGTGGATCAAGGTCAAACAAGTTGGTGCACAGACAAATTCTAATTGGTTTAGATTTTTGGCATAGTTAGTAAGTTGATTGCATGTTTCTAGGCTATCAGATGGAAGGAGATCAATCTCTCTCCTTATGTTGCTATGAGAAAATGATTGAGCTTTAGTTATAAAAACATAGTGAGGTCTTGACATGTGTCCCCAATGGGCCCCATTTCTTCAAATTGCGAAAGGTGAAAGGTCAGAGCTATTATAATATGACCATGTTTCCATGCTATGATCTTAAAATCCAATGTTAGGTCATGAATTTAATTTAAAAAGTTGCTAATGTTATGATATTCAGCTATCGCAATGTATCGTAGAAGTTTATGGTCACAAGAGGTGGTGAGAAGGGTAACAATATTATGATATGTGGTTATCATAAGATCGTGGGTGCAATTGAAGAGGTCTTCTGAAGACACAAAGACAAAGGGTTTGTCGTAGCATCATGGAGATCGTAAGATCATAAAGAGATTTCAAGGAGGGCCTGATGTTAAGATAGGTTGATGATTGTCGAATCGTAGAACCTTGAGTTGACCATGATAGGGGTGTTTCACTCATCCAAGCTAGAAAAGAGAAGGGTCTTCATCCAATAGAATTAAAAGAAAGGTATAGGATGAACATTGAATATTATTGACTTTTTGATACATCTGACTTGGAGTGCTAATAACAAAGAAGAAACAACTCTTAATGGCGGATCAGATTTTTTGATCATCTACAGATTGCTTTTAGCATTTCCCATGCCTAGAAAATGCAAAAGGAGCATGCACTCATCACCTAGTTATCCATCTACCCAACTATGCATTAAGGACACCATTTCATGTCAAGATTAGGGCTCTTCTAGTTAGGGTTGATGATTTCCATGACTCTAAAGGCATATAAGGTCAATATATCACCTAGATTCCATCAATTGTCCTATGAAAGTCTTAAATGCATGAATGAAATTGTGAAGCAATTGGCAATTACGCTTGAACTATAAAAGCAATTTTTTTTGTTTTCTCAAGGGTTCTCTTTTTCTAATTTTTAGAGAGCTCTCTCTTTTCAAAGTTTTAGAACTCTTATGTAATTTTTCCTATGCTTACTAGAGATTTTCTCTACTATATCCATTCTTTGTTAACCAACTGTGTGCATATCCCTATGGCCTTGCTTGCTGAACATATTTGACAATCAAATATCATAATCATGTTCATACTTGGTGACTAATTACATGAAGTGAATCCATTGTATTCCTTCTTTGATTCAGTTATCTTTGGCCTATTATTATATAGAGATTGAAAAGGTCTAGATAATGGTATATTTTGAGAAATCTATTAAGTTTTTAGTGCATTCATTGGAAAAGAAGTAGACCCACATATTATTTTGGTGCATTGCGCTCTAAATTAGATTAGGTATCTTTGTGTACATGCATTCCTTCTCCCTTTTCCTCTTGAAAATCGATTAGATGCATCCTGATAGTAAAGCAAGTCGACCTTCTCTGGAGACTCAATCTCAAGTTGGAAAGTACCACACTTTCAAGATTGTTTCCATGTTACACGAGGCTATCTTAGAAGTATTCCCTTAGACTAGGGTGCAAGCTTTTTTGTCAACATTTTCTTGGCACACTTGTTAGGACAATCATTTATGAAGATTTCAAGTCAACTAGTGTCAAAAGGAAGGATTTCAAGCTGATGTTGAGGAAATAGTGCTGCTCTCAATTTTCCAAGCCTTTAAGAGGCTCATTTCCATAAAGCACTTGGCCACTCTACACTCTACACTCTATGCTATTCATATCTAGTTTCAGACCAAGGTTGTTGTGATTCATGCCCAAAGCTAAAGTAAGGGCATCTTCTAGAGATAATTTCCAATATCAAGAGATTTCATTTTCTAATCCTATAAGAAGAAAGACTAGATTGTCCCTATCACTAGTTAGGAGTATAGAAGAAATCCATACACTTTCAAGATCAATTTCCACTCCTCCAATTGCAAGGTCTCAACCTAGAGTATCATTTGCTCATATTAATAGATCATTTGCTTACATGGCTAGAGATCATGCATTTTCCACCTTTAATGGTGGAAGTCCCCTATTGGTAGCTCAAAGACATGACATACTAGTATCATCTCTTAAAAGTATACTAGATTTGATTGGTGAAACATCCATCTCTCCTATAGAACACATTCTAGAAGTCTCAAATGTTTGTAATATTCATGGTATATCTAAGGATGATGTTACAGTTGGGCTTCTAACTTCTTCTTTAAAAGGGAAAGAACTTCAATGTATAGAGGATTGCCTCATAATTCTATAATAGATTGGGATGGGTTAGGAGTAGCCCAATGCAAGCACTTTGAAGATAAAAGTGATTACCTTTCACTGTTAGAGTAGTTAACCACTATAAAAAGACCCCCCCATGAATACATGATTGACTTCAATTATAGATTCCAAAAAATATGGGATAGAATACCAACTTTAGTAAAGCCTACCATGATATTACCACTACAATCCAAACTATGGGAGGGGATACTCTACTAGGTGCTTATGAGATTTCCATAAGGGCAAAGAATATTTTGATCCAGGGAGATAAGCTAGCTCCAAGGCCTCCTATGTCTTTCTTCCTTGATATGCCAAATCATCAACCAGTAATAGCCCCTATTCCCACATCCTCCACATCACAACCTCTTTCTCTAGCCCCTCAAGCTTCCACATCATCTAGTGAGCTAGGGGAGTTGGAGCTATTAGTCAAGATATTGGACAAAAGTTACAAATTCAAGATAAGAAATCAGAGGATAGTTTCTCTATGATTCAAAAGGTGAGAAATAAAGTGGTGACTTTGGAGAGACAACAAGCTAAGTGAATAAGGCCCCTCAACTACAATATCAAGACCCTACAAATAGTAGACTTCCAAAAAAAATCCAAATTATGTCTATTATAATCAAAATAGATCTAATGGTCATGCTTCTACTGCCAATACAAATTAGGACAGAACCTTGGTTCCCCAAAACAATTTTCTGATCTGGAGCAAGATTTCTTCCCTTCTTGTAACTATTCTTATGCCCATCGCATCTACCAGGAGGTAGAATCTTATTTGGTATTAACTACACAAGGGCCTATAGCAAGGCAACCATATAGTGTTAGTCAACCTACTAATGTTTCTTATTTACAACAGCAAAATGATTGTTCTTTTATGAAACCATCAAATAGAGGAACATTGTCATGCCAGTTATGATGCTATAGATCATAATACAAAAATTAAAAGGAGAGGTGTTGAAGATGCTATGCCCCTATCACCAAATCAAGCTTCAAAATAAAATGTTGTTCCTTGGGTACCAGTAATGAATGTCCAATCCAATGCTACTCCTCAACATAAGCATAACACATGTAACAAAGACCTTG
The DNA here is from genome assembly GCA_028749045.1 of Cupressus sempervirens. Classification (NCBI taxonomy): domain Eukaryota; kingdom Viridiplantae; phylum Streptophyta; class Pinopsida; order Cupressales; family Cupressaceae; genus Cupressus; species Cupressus sempervirens. Next base: position 214,928,062 of record CM053783.1, read on the forward strand.
TTGAACCTTAGGTTACTCAACCTCAACCACCCACCCATGCAAACCGCAAAACTTCAACAAAGGCAATTAACACTCCTTTTAATTTGGTGGATCAAATGAAAAGGACTACTGTAAATATCTCCATGTGGCATGTTGTTTCCACCATACCATTCTAGAGGGAATTGCTACAGAAGGAGTTAGAGAACATAGAGGCCAAAGATCAGCTACCTAGAGAAAAGAATGCAACAATCTTAGTGTAGCCAATAAATGGAGGAGAAAAAAGTAAGATAATTAGGCCTCCCCACTTTTTATGTTTCTTTGATCATAGGAGATAAACTAGTCCACAATTGTATGAAAGATTCAGGGGCTAGTAGTTTAGTAATGCCCAAAATTGTGGCTAATCTCCTTAGTATCAAGTATGAGCCCATGATTGGGGATGTCCTTTAGTTGGATGGTAGCTCTATCAAGACTTTAGGGATCCTAAAGGATGTAAAGATGGCATTACATGCTTGTCTTGGTTTCACAGTAACCCAAGATATATCAATAGCAGAGGTAGAACCTTATTTTGCTATATGTATTTCTAAAGACTTCATTGCATAGATATGGGGTCATATTGTGGCAGATTGGTCATGTATGTTATTTAGTACAAGATATAGGGCAAGAGCTTCCCTAAGGGTAGAGCCTTTAGCCCTCAACCACATAGAGACTTATAATCTAACCCCTATAAATATGAATTGTACAATTAGGGAGGAGGAAGAAGTGTACACATTCTGTGAGCCTGATACTTTATTGACAATGGTCCCTGATTTTCTTTTGGATGAGTGGACCACTGCCTATCAATTTGATCCAATACAAGAGGCTAAAGAGATAGGTCTTGAAGCCTATTGTATATTTGAAGAAGGTGTTTCTATCCCCAATCTCATGAAGACAAAAGAGGATACAAACAAATTATGGAAGTTGTTCTTTGATGGTTGCAAAAACAAAAATGGTTCAGGGGTTGGTGTTATGTTGATCTCTCCTGAATTAGAGAAGCATTATTTTTCTTATAGGCTCTAATTCAGCTACACAAATAATGTAGCATAATATGAAGCCTTGATCCAAGGTCTCCAACTGGCATGAAAGAGAGGTGCTAAACTCTTAAAGGTGTATGGAGATAGTGAGTTGATTGTACATCAAGTTAGGAACTAGAACATCACAAAGAATAATCTCCTCAAGTCATATAAACATAGAGTATGGGATCTTCTTGAAGAATTTAAGGCATTCAATATTCAAAGTGTTCTAAGGAACAAGAACAAATATGTTGATAGGCTTGCAACCATTGGTGCCCTCTATGACATACTAGAGAATGTTGCCGATGAGAAGGAGCAACAAATCAGGATTGTTCCTGCAAATTGCACAAATTGGAAGTTGTTTTATTTTGATGTACAAATTGTAATTTTTTTACAAAATGAGGTAGAATTCTCTGAAAAATCAATCCAAACTCCAAAGTCAATATACCCCCCAAAATCATGAATTTGAACTCTAACAAATTACCTAAGGGTCTCATTACCATGGAGGGAATTTTCAATTCTGATGGTCAAGTAAAGAGCAAGGGTTCAAATCTGATTTAAAGTAAAGTTGACTACACACCCACCACTGTTGCTAATGGAAAGACTCAATTTAGGAAAGATATGTACTGAAGTTGAACAAGAAGTTTTGATTAAGTTATTTCAAGAATTTAATGATGTCATTGCATGGACATATGATGACTTAAAGGGTTTTGACCCAAACTTATTTCAACATACTATAGATTTGAATCAAGATGTCAAGCTCGTTAGACCCAAAAAAAGGCTAGTTAATCCTAGGATTGAACCGTTAATGAAAAGGGAGTTGTCAAAAATCATAGAGGCTAATATCATTTTTCTTATCAAACATTCCTCATGGGTAGCTAATCTTGTTCCTGTTAGGAAGACGAGTGGAGAAATCAAACTTTTTTAGACTTTAGAGACATTAATAGGGGTTCTCTTAAAGACCATCACCCTCTTCCTTCTCTAGAACAAATCCTATCCAAGCACTAGTAAATTTGGAATCAATTTACAATGAATATTGGTCAAAATTTTGGCCCAGGTTGGTCAAAACTTTAACCAAGCAGTTTGTGGTAAATTTTCTCATCAGAATTTTGACCAGCCTAGAGGTTGGTCAAAAGTTCAACCAATACATTCATTGAAAAATTTTACTTTCTGCTAGCTTTGATTTGTTAGTGTTGGTCAAAATTTTCGCTAATGTTTGGTTGAATTTTTTTTAGAATTGGTGGAAATTTCCACCAATTCTTGGTAGAAAACTATCAAGAATTGGTTAAAATTTCCACCAATGTTTGGTCAATTTTTGTTATAATTGGTGGAAATTTTGACCAAGTTTTGGTAGAAAACTATCAAGAATTGGTTGAAATTTTCACTAATGTTTGGTCAAAATTTCTTTATAATTGGTGGAAATTTTGAACAAGTCTTCTTAGAAAACTATCAAGAATTGGTCAAAATTTCCACCAATGTTTAGTTGAATTTTTTTAATAATTGGTGGAAATCTCAATTGAGTCCTAGTAGAAAACTATCAAGAATTGGTGAAAATTTCTACCAATGTTTGGTTAATTTTTATTTTTTATGTTGTATCAAGCAATTGTTTCTTATCCAAGCCATTTAATTTGCAACCTTTTAAATCTCTACAAACATAAAGTTGAAGTAGGAAAAATTTTCTTCTCAAAGGTGTTCTCTAATTGTAAAGCATCAATTCCATTATCTATTCAACAAACAAGACATATCTAGTTCAACAGATAATGGAATGGATGCTTTACAATTAGAGGACACCTTTGAGAAGAAAAATTCTCCTGCTCCAACTTTATCTTTGTAGAGACTTATAAGGTTGCAAATTAAATGGCTTGGATAAGAAACAATTGCTTGATACAACATGGAACAAATGGACATTTATGCATAGGGCACCAAAAATTATGTGAGTGATGCAGATGCAACTGAATGTTTTGGGGTCAATGGCACCAATTAATATAAGGTTTCTAATCTCCATGAGGTTGACATTATGATTGTAAGGATTTTGGAGAGGGAACTTCTTCATTTTTTTCTTCATCATTGATTAACTTGTACCACAGATTGTGTAATGCCCCGCCAAGGGATCCAAAGAATTAACCTAGAGTTTCACTAAGTTTGGTAACATTTTTTTCTTTTACATGAAAGTAAATACCATACATAACTTATTCACAATAACAGAAGCAATAGCAATGTCCATCTGAAAGTAAACATAACATACATAACAAATTACATTCTTTAAAGATCCCTTAACGTTGAATTACATACAAGAATCCATCTAGTACAACATCCACATGAAATAATAATGATAAGTCCAATGTTTAAACATTACATTTCCAAATGCTCAATCATCCTCTGTACATGTCACAGGGTATGACAAGCTCAAAGAATATACATATGTAGAATAAGGTACATCATCCTAATCCAATCCATGATACATCAAAGTAGAGATAATCACATGATACATCATCATAAAAGACATATACATCCATCATACAGACCAAACAAAATAAACTAAGTGCAGCGTTCCTCCCAACCGTTAATAGAATCATTAGACCATCGTGGGCCCTAGCCATCCCTCCGTGCGTAACATCCCAAATCACCGAAGAGATCATCGATATTAACATAGTAGGAATGTCACTCCTAACATATACAACATCATATGTAGAAAGTAATCTAACATGCAAATATAAGCATAAGATAACATCATCTAACATATGCTAATCATAAATGAAAGGATACATATCCACCATCACGAACGATGCATCAGCCACGATGTCTCAATGAGTCTCAAATGATAAGAGTGGAAAATACACTACCACCCGACTGCGTGGTACCTAAGTGGTCCACTCCCACCATGCTGAGGAGATAATCTCAAGTCCCAAATAGGCTATCCAAAATCACATAGCATAAATCTCTATAAGTCTAGGAATCCTAAAAGTATACCAACTCAAAGGTTCCAATCACAAAATTGACATCTACTTCCCAGAGGCACACAATGACATGTAGGAACCTACTATGCAAGCGGGAAAGTGTCATCGCATTTATCATGTACAAGTTACCCTGGCAGTTAGCTAAACTCCACGGGTCCATACTGATCTCATGCGACCACTATTATCCTCTCATACTGACAAGGAATACTATGGAATGCAAGGTCGCAACCATGCATCTCACTACTCCCATCCTAGCCTGTACAAGCGCTCAAGGCATGGGCGAGAACAAAACACTTATCTTTTTAGGTTCATTCAGTTAGTATTAGGTGTGAATGTTATCAATTATTAATCCAACTTACAATGAGTTACCCTGGCAGCCTCTTAGGACCCCGACCCCCATTGCAAGCCACTTCCTGTTACTACATGCAGATATCCTACCCTAATGCTCATGGACTCATAAATCTCAAAATTACAAAAGATAATCCATAAAATCATTAAATATGCATAAAAGCATCAAATCTCCATGAGCTAACATCCATAGAAAATCATGAACACAACAGCTCTCTATTGGCAACTGAAGTATCACTAATAATCAAAAGTATCCAATGGTTCTCAATAACCAAAATATATCTCAATCATACTGATCGAAGACTCCAAAAATGGTTGACTCAAACATGTCACAACATGACATCATCAAGAATAAATCCACATCTCAGTCCCATCATGGCAACTAGAAAATAACCAAGGATAACTAATCGATGACCAAAATAATGGTTAAGTCAAGTGTCTCATAAATAAAAAATCTTAATTTGTAACAATCAGTATTCACATCCAATACATAGAGCATTCCATCACATAACCATGGTTGGGTTTATAAAGATCGAGATTAAAACATCATCATGACATCACAATCACAAATCTCCCAAGCCTCTGGTAGACGTCCTATAACTGGTCAACACTAGTCAACCCAAAACCCAAAACAATAGCATAAAGAATACACAATGTAAACACATGTTTTGGTTTTTCTAAGTTTTCAATTTTGAATTCAAATGCAAAAGTCTCAGTTTACGTTTTCCAAACTATATCAAGTGGAGAAATTTCACTTTTTACCTAACCCATGTATTTGTTTGATAGATAAAAAGTTTCTCCATTAGACTCAATTTTCTAATTGATCTAATAATATTTTATTTATATAAACTCTGTTTGAAGATAGACATTTCCTATGAACAAAACTTTGATTATTTATTCTAATAATTAATCTTAATTAAAACTAAGTCTAATTAAATTAATTATTAATATCTCTTCATAATTGACAAGCTTAATAGCAATACTTTAAATCATTAGAGTGACCCATTAATTGAGAACTTTATCATTAATTATATATACATATATATACTTGTATACATACATATACATATATATATACATATATATATATATATATACATATATACATATATATATATATATATATATACATATATATATACATATATGTATATATGTATATATATATACATATATGTATATATGTATATATGTATATATATATATGTATATATGTATATATATATATGTATATATATACATATATACATATATACATATATATATGTATATATATGTATATATACATATGTATATGTACATATATATATACATATATATATATATATACATATACATATATATATATATACACATACATAAATATATATATATATATATTTAATAGCATTTAATAATTAATAACATTTCAGCATTTAAAACAAAATCGAAACTCAAATCGCATATGAAATAACGTTGCGGATTAAACCTTATATAATCTGAAACTCACATATGACTCAACATGATTTAAAATCGCGCGGCTATTTAAAGTACTGCACCACAGGTACATTGTAGATCACAGGTACACTGCGGATCACAGGTACACTACGGTCTCATAGGCCTGCGATGGATGGGGTGTATGATACCCGCCCAACAGTTACATATATATATATATACATATATATATATACATATATATATATATATACATATATATATATATATATTTTTTAAAAACGTTTTCAATGTAACATTTTTTTTATAACATTTTTTCGAAATGAAATTGAAGTCGCAAATGCGTTTTAATGAGTATTACTGCGATAACTCGGCTCTGCTTTCCAATTAATTATATATATATATATATATATATATATATATGCATATGTATGTATATATATATATGCATATGTATGTATATATATATATGCATATGTATGTATATATATATGTATATATATATATGCATATGTATGTATATATATATGTATATATATATGTGTGTGTGTGTGTATATATATATACAAATATACGCAAGGTTTTATACAGTAGAAATTTATATACGAAAATACAGATCTGAACTATATATATTTTTTCACAAAGAATATATATATATATATATATATAACTTTCCTACAATTATTTACTCTCTAAATTTTCTCTATAATTTTTTTCAATGAATTTCGCTACAATTCAACCCTAGCCCCGTATTTTTTAGATCTATAATATTCTCAATTAAATTAACTACCCATAGAGAATGCATGCAATAACAATAGGAAATTCCTCAGAAGACATATGGAAGACACGAAGAAGACAAGGAAATGAAAGATGCGGAAATAGCATAAATAAAATCACAAGAATCTACCCGAATTCTGATGCTAAATCGCTCTTCCTCAGAAAACCCGCAGAGCAAGCTCCAATATCACATGAAACATGGAAAACATCATGAATGTGAGCTAGGCTGGGTGGTAGAGCAAGACGGTAAGCAACCGAGCTAATCCTCTCCAAAATCTCGAATGGTCCCACAAAACAAGGTGCTAGCTTAGAACCCTTTGCATATCAGATTAGACTCTTTCGTGGTCACATTCTCGAGAAAACCTTATCACCCACAACAAACTACTTATCTGTCCTATGAGCATCGGCATACTTCTTCTGCCTATCCTGTGCCATAGTCAAATGCTCACGGATACGCACTACCTAGTGCTCCATATCATGAAGCATCTTAGGACCCAACAGAATGAGATCCTCGAGGTTGTCCCAACTCAATGGTGTACGACAAGGACATCCATATAATGCCTGAAAAGGTGCCATGCCAATAGAACTATGATACCCATTGTTGTAAGAAAACTCCACTAGGTAGAGATAGTCCTCCCAATGTGTCTGCCTATCCATCACATACATCCATAACATATCCTCCAAAACCTAGTTCACCCTCTCTGTCTGACCATCTATCTCTGAATGATATGCCGAACTGAAGGTTAACGGTACTCCAAGCTCATGCTGCAACGATGTCCAGAATGCGGATGTGAATACAGGATCCCTGTCATAAATGATCTTTCTAGGAATACCATGTAATCTCACAATGTCATGCATGAAGACATTAGCTACAGAAGCTACTGTGTAGGAAGACCTAATTGATGAAAAATGTGCCACCTTAGTCAACCAATCAATGGTAACCATGATAGCATCATGACATTGAACTGTCATAGGTAATCTTACTATAAAATCCATGGAGATGATATCCCACTTCCAAGAAGGAATGAGATTTGGCTGCAATAGTCCAGCTGGGTGTTGATGTTCTGCCTTGACTCTCTGACACTCAAGACACCTAGCCACAAAATCAGCAATATCTCGCTTCATCCCAGACCAAAAGAACAAACGTCTCAAATCAACATGCATCTTCTTGACACCTGGATGTGCTAAGTAAGGTGTACGATGGGCTTCTGCTAGAATCAAGGTGCGAAGCTCATCCAGTAATGGCACATAAATCCTCCCCAAATGTCTCAAAAGACCATCTGATTCTCGAACGTAACCTGCAAACTTACCTTCCAAGGGTCTTTCTGAATCAATCTCTCTGCACACTTCCTGATACCAGGAATCTGTAGGAAGTGCTTGAAGAATCCGACTCCTCAAATCCACACTAAGAGTCATCGATGATAACACATGTCTCCTGTGACTCAAAGCATCCACCACCACATTCTCCTTACCCTGAATGTACTTAACCTCAAAATCATACTCGCATAGAAATTCCATCCATCGTCTCTAGCGAGCATTCAAATTAGGCTGAGTAAAAATGTACTGAAGACTACGATGATCGCTATGTAGCTCAAACCTGTGCCCCAACAAGAAATGTCTCCATCTTGTCAAAGCATGAACTACTGTTGCTAACTCAAGGTCATGCATAGGGTAATTTATCTCATGATCCTTGAGCTTGGGTGATTCATATGAAATCACCCGTCCATTCTGCATCAACACTGCTCCAATCCCTTCAAGAGAAGCATCTGTACACACCATGAAATCACCTTCTGGATTAGGTACAGCTAAAATCGGTGCACTAGTCAAAAGATCCTTGAGCCTCTGAAAAGCTTCCTCACATTTCTTTGTCCACACAAACTTCTTACCTTTCCTTTGAAGAGAAGTGATAGGATGTGCTATCCTAGAGAAGTTATGGACAAATCTGCGATAATAACCAGCTAGGCCCATGAAACTACAAATCTCTGACACATTAGTTGGTATAGGCCACTCTATTATCGCCTTAATCTTTGTAGGATCCACTGAAATACCATCACCTGAGATGACATGCCCTAAATATTGAATCTCCGATTTGAAGAATTCACACTTAGCTGCATTGTCATAAAGCTAATTGTCTCTCAAACACTATAAAACCAACTGCAGGTGTTCCTCATGCTCCTTCTGAGTCCTAGAATATATCAATATGTCATCAAGAAACACGAGAAAAAACCTGTCAAGATATGATCGAAAAACACCATTCATCAAACTCATGAACACTGATGGAGCGTTAGTCAACCCAAAAGGTACCACTGTGAACTTGTAATGCCCATAGCGAGTTCAAAAAGCAGTCTTGTGAATGTCTACTTCCTTCATGCGAAGCTGGTGGTATCCTGACTTAAGCTCAATCTTGGAGAATACTATAGCTCCCTTGATCTGATCAAATAAGTCATCAATCCTAGGCAAAGGATACCTGTTCCTAATAGTCACCTTGTTCAACTATCTATAGTCGATACAAAGGCACAAAGAACCGTCTTTCTTCTTCACAAAGAGCACTGGAGCTCCCCATGGTGATACACTAGGTCGAATGCTCCCTTTGGCTAGAAGTTCCTCTAGTTGAAGATGTAGCTCGCCCAATTCCTGAGTAGTCATACAATAAGGAGCTTTAGAGATAGGCTCTGCTCTAGGAATCAGATCAATACTAAAATCAATGTCCCTCTTTGGAGGCATGCGTAGAATCTCACTTGGAAAAACATCTGCATACTCCTGCAAAATCGGGTGATCTAAAGTCTTCCTTACAGGATCTTCCTCATCAAGATCATTTACCATAAAAGAAAATATCTGACATCCCTTATGAAAACTCCACTTCATTTGCATAGCAGAAATCATCCATAGAGGTATAGGCCCACACTTATGAACTACAGAGTTTGTGGAGACCTTTATGCCTGAGGCTAGTTCCACTTGCCAACCATGATCTTGCTTCATTGCATCTAGCTTACACTTAGAAACTATAGATGGTGAAATAAATGAATCTGTAGCTCTTGAATCGTCCACCAAGTGGCCCCAAAATTCTCCAAATTATTGATCGCAAATCTTGCTTTAACATTGCTATCGAACTCCTGCATAGCAAAAATCCTATCGAGGGAAATACGCGACTGCTCGGCCACATAATCAGAACCTTGCCCATTGAAAGGCTTGACCTTGGATCTTGAAAGATCTTCCATCTAAGTGGACACAATGGACCTCTGATGATCCTTCTAAGGACTCCTAGACCTAGGTCTATGCTCTTGTTCTGTTTGATGCACTTTAGGCTATTCTTGAACAGGAGGTAAACTTTCTAGAATAGTCTGCATCATCTGTCTTAGACTAACCTCATCAGACTCAACTTGGTCCTCTCTACGGATCTCTTCCTACTTCCTACTAGAGTGCTCTTCCCTGCTCTCTACACGAGCCGATCCCTCATGGGCAGACTCATGGGCACTGACAGCTCTGCCACGACCACGACCTCTTCCACGGCCTCTAACACAGCCTCTAACAGAAGACCTAGTCCGAGACACCATCCTAGTTTCAAGTTGAAGAAAAACACTTTATAGTTCAAAGTTCTAGTTGTTCCAAAATACCCAGAGCTCCCAATGTAGAAACTCGACCTCTGATACCAAATGTAACGCCCCGCCAAGGGATCCAAAGAATTAACCTAGAGTTTCACTAAGTTTGGAAACATTTTTTTTAAAAATTTTTTTTTTACATGAAAGTAAATACCATACATAACTTATTCACAATAACGGAAGCAATAGGAATGTCCATCTAAAAGTAAACATAGCATCCATAATAGATTACATTCTTTAAAGATCCCTTAACATTGACTTACATACAAGAATCCATCTAGTACAACATCCACATGGAATAATAATGATAAGTCCAATGTTTAAACATTACATTTCCAAATGCTTAATCATCCTCTGTACATGTCATAGGGTATGACAAGCTCAACGAATATACATATGTAGAATAAGGTACATCATCCTAATCCAATCCATGATACATCAAAGTAGAGATAATCACATGATACATCATCATAAAAGACATATACATCCATCATAAAGACCAAAAAAAAAAACTAAGTGCACGGTTCCTCCCAACCATTAATAGCATCATTAGACCATCATGGGCCCTAGCCATCCCTCCATGCGTAACATCCCAAATCATCGAAGAGATCATCGGTATTAACATAGTAGGAATGTCACTCCTAACATATACAACATCATATGTAGAAAGTAATCTAACATGCAAATATAAGCATAAGATAACATCATCTAACATATGCTAATCATCAATGAAAGGATACATATCCACCATCACGAAGGACGCATCAGCCACGATGTCTCAATGAGTCTCAAATGATAAGAGTGGAAAATACACTACCACCTGACCGCTTGGTACCTAAGTGGTCCACTCTCACCGTGCTGAGGAGATAATCTCAAGTCCCAAACAGGCTATCCAAAATCACATAGCACAAATCTCTATAAGTCCAGGAATCCTAAAAGTATACCAACTCAAAGGTTCCAATCACAAAACTGACATCTACTTCCCAGAGGCACACAATGACATGTAGGAACCTACTATGCAAGCGAAAAAGTGTCATCGCATTTATCACGTACAAGTTACCCTGGCAGTTAGCTAAACTCCACGGGTCCAAACTGATCTCATGTGGCCACCAGTATCCTCTCATACTGACAAGGCATACTATGGAATGCAATGTCACAACCATGCATCTCACTACTCCCATCCTAGCCTGTACAAGCGCTCAAGGCATGGGTGAGAACAAAACACTTTTCTTTTTAGGTTCATTCAGTTAGTATTAGGTGTGAATGTTATCACTTATTAATCCAACTTACAATGAGTTACCCTGGCAGCCTCTTAGGACCCCGACCCCCATTGCAAGCCACTTCCTGTCACTACATGCAGATATCCTACCCCAATGCTCACGGACTCATAAATCTCAAAATTACAAAAGATAATCCATAAAATCATTAAATATGCATAAAAGCATCAAATCTCCATGAGCTAACATCCATAGAAAATCATGAACACAACAGCTCTCTATTGGCAACTGAAGTATCACTGATAATCAAAAGTATCCAATGGTTCTCAATAACCAAAATATATCTCAATCATACTGATCGAAGACTCCAAAAATGGTTGAGTCAAACATGTCACAACATGAAATCATCAAGAATAAATCCACATCTCAGTCCCATCATGGCGACTAGAAAATAACCAAGGGTAACTAATCGATGACCAGAATAATGGTTAAGTCAAGTGTCTCATAAATAAAAAATCTCAATTGTAACAATCAGTATTCACATCCAATACATAGAGCATTCCATCACATAACCATGGTTGGGTTTATAAAGATCAAGATTAAAACATCATCATGACATCACAATCACAAATCCCCCAAGCCTCTGGTAGACGTCCTATAACTGGTCAACACTAGTCAACCCAAAACCCAAAACAATAGCATAAAGAATACACAATGTAAACACATGTTTTGGTTTTGCTAAGTTTTCAATTTTGAATTCAAATGCAAAAGTCTCGATTTACGTTTCCCAAACTATATGGAGAAATTTCACGTTTTACCTAACCCATGTATTTGTTTGATAGATAAAAAGTTTCTCCATTAGACTCAATTTTCTAATTGATCTAATAATATTTTATTTATATAAACTCTGTTTGAAGATAGACATTTCCTATGAACAAAACTTCGATTATTTATTCTAATAATTAATCTTAATTAAAACTAAGTTTAATTAAATTAATTATTAATATCTCTTCATAATTGAAAAGTTTAATAGCAATATTTTAAATCATTAAAAAGAGTGACCCATTAATTGAGAACTTTATCATTAATTATATATACATATATATACTTATATACATATATACATACATACATATATATATATATATATATATATATATACATACATAAATATATATATATATATATATTTAATAGCATTTAATAATTAATAACATTTCAGCATTTAAAACAAAATCGAAACTCAAATCGCATATGAAATAACGTTGCGGATTAAACCTTATATAATCTGAAACCCACATATGACTCAACGCGATTTAAAATCATGCGGCTATTTAAAGTACCGCACCGCAGGTACACTGGGGTCTCGCAGGCCTGCGGTGGTTGGGGTATATGATACCCGCCCAACAATTACATATATATATATTTTAAAATGTTTTCAATTTAACATTTTTTTATAACATTTTTTCGAAACGAAATTGAAGTCGCAAATGCGTTTTAATGAGTATTACTGCGATAACTCGGCTCGGCTTTCCAATTAATTATATATATATATATATATATATATATATATGCATATGTGTGTATATATGTGTGTGTGTGTGTGTGTATATATATATATATACAAATATACGCAGGGTTTTATTCAGTATAAATTTATATACAAAAATACAGATCTGAACTATATATATATTTTTTTTTTCACAAAGAATATATATATATATATATATATATAAAAGTTTCCTACAATTATTTACTCTCTAAATTTTCTCTATAATTTTTTTTCAATGAATTTCGCTACAATTCAACCCTAGCCCTGTATTTTTCAGATCTATAATATTTGCAGTTAAATTAACTACCCATAGAGAATGCATGCAATAACAATAGGAAATTCCTCAGAAGACATATGGAAGACACGAAGAAGACAAGGAAATGAAAGATGCGGAAATAGCATAAATAAAATCACAAGAATCTACCCAGATTCTGATGCTAAATCGCTCTTCCTTAGAAAACCCGCAGAGCAAGCTCCCTTCTTCAGAACTCTCGAATCCTCCAATGCTCCAATTGCACTCCAAATGCTATGTCTAAGCTTCTAGGAATGCCTGAATATAAACAGCTCTCAGGAAACCTTTAGAATGCTTCTAGAAATAGCTGAAAGGTGTCACCAACTAAGCATGGTTCTTTTCCAACCTTTTTAATGAGTCATAGGGTTGTAGACACCACGTGCTTAATTAATGCACTAACCCCCATGTTGTTGACACATGAGAAATAGAAAAAGTGTTTTAATTCCCATGCAAACTTATAACTCCAATTTACTTTTTAAATAATTTATATTTAAATTTTATAACTTTCATTTTAATTTTTATAACTTTTATTATTATTATTATTTTATTTATTACTTTATTATTATTTTATAATTATTATTAATTTTAATTTACTAATTTTCTTTTATTTAATTTTTTTTTCCTCAATTAATTCTCATTTAATTAATTATAATCAAAATATCAAAGATCATGATATTTTATTAATTTTTCTCAAATAATTAATTTATTAATAAAATCTATTTATTAAGACTTAATTAATAGAAAATTCACCATAGACCTCCAAGATAAAATATGAAAACCCATCATAGAACAAATCATACAAAATCAGTCTAAAGGGTTAAAAATCATGAAATATGTCATCCAACACATTCGGTGGGTATTCAACTCTGATACTTGTCCTAACTCACTAGGACAAATGGTTTTAGGGTTTGGGATTTGGACTTGAGAATTTATCTCCCTTCTCTTATCATTGAGATAGTATAATAGGGTACGCTCATCTTGGCAATTCAGGGAAGTCGATACCCGGTACCTGCAACTTACAGAAAAACTATGCATGTACATACAATATATAATGCTAAGCTAAACAGACAATGGTAGGAAGTGGTGCATCGTGTAGATCCCGACTAAGCAAGTGACTACGACTCCCTTCCTTAACCACATCAGAAACGCTATACAATAAGAAAACACGCAGACCATACACATGCAAGTATGGGGTAAGTATCCATAATAGAACACATGAGATAATAAACCATCTAACTAATCATCATTAATAACTGAAAACAATATAATGATCATCATACATACATGAAATGTAAAGTCTAAATGATCTCATCATATGTCAACTGAATCCATATCATAATATCTGATAGTCTCAAAACAATACCATTAAACCATCAACATAAAACTAGTCCATCAAAGTCTGATAATAATAGCAACAATGAGTCTAGAAAAGATGTGAACAAGGGTAGGCACTACAGATTGATGGTCTTTATCTTTGTTGTGGGCTCCTATCCCCTATGTGAGTGTTGATGTAGAAGCCAAAGCAAAAAAAAAAAGTGAAAGTGTGTTGAATAAGGTTTCTAATCTTGACTTGGTCAACATTTTTTATTTAAGGGCTATTGAATAGGCATGTTAGATACCCAAAAAAAGCTTTACATTGAGATCTTTCTCAAATTATTATCAATATGTCATCATTGGACTAACTACCTTTGGGATGTGCTCATTTTGGATAATAATAGGATGATTTTTATAAAATATTATATTGTTCCACATGGGATAGCAAGAAATGGTAATTGAGTTGAAACAAATATATACAACTGTGCTTTAACATAATGTACTAGCCAAGTTTTATGTAAGAAAAACACACCTATCAATAAACAAGTAACCATGCACTAGAAATGTCATGATGTAATAGATGGTGTAACTAATGTGCACATTTCTTAACTTGCTCCTTGCACATCGTATATTAATTTTGTATTTTAAATATCATTTCTGACACCATAATTTCATACAGGTAAGAGAATGCAAAGCAAGAGAATTGACCATAGCATTTCGATTATCTTAGTGTAGAACTGGCCAAAGTCAAGTGACTAGAACTTGAGAAAGACTCAACGAGTCAAGATGTAACCAACTTATCCCTTAAAAACTTTTCTTATGAAAACAAATCTTCAAATTATCACAAAAGAAAAGGGATTCCCATGAAAATTCCACAACATGAATAACTAATACCAAACAATCTAGTGTTTAAGAAAAAGTAAAATACAAAAAATAGGAAAAATTTTATAGTCCAAAGCTTTAATTTGTTTACACTTTACAAGGCATTTTAAGTGACTTCAACAAAACTAAAGGGCCTAGTCCAAGAAGATTAATGACACAAAAACTATCAAAGCTTAAACATACAGAGACCAAATTTAAAAATCCATAGGTTGCCATTGGTCACCTTATTTTATGACCCTAACTACAAAGCTTTTATATTGTTCCAGAATACATGGAAAATGCTTCTAATCTGTAAAACATGTTCGAACTTGCATAAAGAATATTTGAATTCTAAAAGCTCACAATCCTATTTTGAATTTTGGGAATAAACATAAATTTTTGGGATAGCATTCACAATTCCAGCTACTAGGAATGATAACAAAAAGTGTCCATTACTCCAATATTTTGCAATAGCCCTCAAACAAGGCACATTTTTTATTGATGACATTGATGATGGATTTGAAGAATCAAAATGCACAACACGGATAAACATATTTTCTACGATGACATATGGTAATTTGTGTTTGTGCTACAAATAAATGAGCAGTTTGGTTTTAGCATTTTGGAGCTAAAGATTTCTTGACATAGCATAGGAACCACCAACATTGTCATTTTAGTTCTTAAATTATCTATCATTTAGTGTAAAAACCTAGAAGTAGCCCCACGCCTTTTCTCAACTTCAAATGATGCAAATGAAGAAACACACTTTCAAAACAATTGTTGAGACTCTAAGAGAGTTGATAGTGCTACTTGTACCTTTACCTTTATCTGAAACTTGTTGAAACATGATTATGTATTTTATATTTGATAAAATAAAATATTCGTTATAGAAACTATATCCTCAAAGATAATGCTTAATCAAACAATTATCTCTAGACCCTTGAGTCACTAGATTGAATTTTATTAGAAGGTTTTCTTTGAAATTAAGTCACAAAGATTAGAATATAAATATTTTTTGGCATATAGCTTCACACATCCAAAGCCATAATACAAACTTATAACAAATACAAATATAGATTATAGATAGCTAATTATATGAGAATTAGTAATGGTAGGGTTATTAATTGTATTATATGAGTAACATTTACGATCACTGAACCCCAGTTAATAGGTTGAGAGAAAAACAACTTAGCATAAAAATTGTTGGAATTATAGATGGAATAACTGAGAGGGGGACTGAATCAGTTACCACAAAAACCAATCCACATATCCCTTAGATGTCTTAAATACCTATTTACTACTAATACTCGATAAACACTGTAAAATTGTTTTAACTCTGTAGATTAACTTTTTACTGATAATCTAGCATTCATAATTATTAATATGCATGCAAAGGTTAAATAAAATGAATACAAGAGACACCAAATTTAACGTGGAAACCCAATATGGAAAAAATCACCAAGTAACTAGCTACCAATTTTTCACTCTTTTGAAGTGAGCCCTGTTAGGAGCCAACCTTGTTAAAGGTTACAATACAAACTATTAGGTGTGACCCTATTAGAGGATTTAATCACCCTATTAGGAGTGGCCTTGCTAGAGGTTTTTAGAACAATTCAATTGAGCTGTCACCTTGTTAGAGGATTTACAAAATGGTTGTTAAACCAACTCTGTTAAGAGATTTGAAATCACTGCTATAATTGTTAGAAAGAAACAATGAATTGACCTGAACAAGATGCAACTGGATTTTCTGATTACAGGTCTCTGTTCTACATCATTAGATCCTTCTTGATCAAATATGGCTTTGCTTCTCCTCAATGATCTCTGATCATCCTTCAAATTCGCATCCACAATAATTAGTCCTCATATCACATCAATTACACTACCACACTTAGAATTCACAACTTGACCTCTTATTTATACCATTCAGATTATCAAGTCAGCTCATTCACATGTTACATTTACCAATAAACCATACATCAGTCGACTACAAATATTACTTTAGACAAATAAATGTTATTTCTTAAATCAATGAAATCCTTCACTGGCTGACCCTACTTGGTAAATACTGCTTCCAAAAATTTCCTAAGTTAACCATCTTGACTTGGTTAACATTGCAACATCTAAAAAATCCTTTGGCTACCGAGTTTACTCAGTAAGAACTAAATTCCTTCATTGTCCGTGAGAGCTTGGTAAGAACTGTTTCTTCCATATTTCCCTTTGATGACTGAGTGAGCTCGGTAACAACTAAATTTCTTGAAAGCTTGGTAACCACTATCTACTCAAAAGACATTGAAAATTTTCTTTACTAACCTTCTGAGCTCGGTAGACTTTGTCCTTTACCTTGCTGACCAACTGAGCTTGGTAGACTCTGTCCTTTGCCTTGCTGACCAACTAAGCTCGATAGACTCTGTCCTTTGCCTTGCTGATCAAATGAGCTTGGTTGACTCTATCCTTTGCCTTGCTAACTAACCGAGCTTGATAGACTTTGTCTGATGATTGAGATGACATTTGTGTGACATCAAAGACAACACACAATTGAACAATCATATCCAACAAAAAAAGTGTATTGCAAGCCTTTACTTCTAGGATATCAAAATAGGATGGTGGTCCTAGGGCCAATCCAAGCAAGCCTTGTAGTGTCAAATTTCATGAGAAGAGTGGAAGTTTCATCACAGGAGTGGAAGTTTCATCACAGGGTATCTTTTATTCCCTGGAATGAATTCTACTAATGAGGTGGAATGACTTGTGGTGATTGAAGGCTTTCAAATGGGGAAGGTGAATTGAATTCATAATTTAAAAATGGAAGGGGACTTGAAGACCATAATTATGGACTTAAAATAAAATTACTCTCTAATTCTTATTAACATGGTGAATACATTTGAAATATTTTGTCAGTTGTTAAATAAATATTGAAACCATGCCTATCATTTAAAAATATGGTTAGGAAAAGTCAGAATGTTGTACAAAAGAAGACAAAAAGGATAGGAACAACTTATTGACAAGATGGAGGCTACCATTATCAAGATTTGTAAATAATAGAATATCAAATATGAAAAAAGTGGTAGAAAAGATGACTTATTGGGATGAGAAGATGAGAGGTAGATGGATTTGGGTTTTGTGATTCCTTGGTATGTTAGTTTGAGCATCACTTGGTTTTGAGAATACTATAATATTCTCTACTTAACAAGGCCAACCATGTGAAGGTGGAAGCTCATCTGGCCTCACCTCCCTCCCCCTAACATCAATCTGAATAACCCATTATCATCTAATTACATACTTCATTCATTCATTCGTCCATTTATGAACTATAGCATTCAATCAGTACAATCACATAACATTCATTAATATGATATAAAATTCATTAATACACAATACTAATGAAGACTTCATTAACACATAACAATATTCATTAACATAAAATAAAAATCAATATTAATACGCAACATTCATCGATAATTACTTAAAACAAAGTTCTTTCATTATCCAACAAGATTTATCAAAGACCATTTTAAAACATCATTTCTTCTTTTTGTTTTTCTTAGCTCTGTTAAGAAAAAGGTTGATAGGAGGATCAATATCTTCATCATTTTCCTCCTCTTGTGGCACATGTAATGTCAAATTACGATGGCTCCTCATATTTGGAGGAGCAAGAGGCTGCTACACTAAAGGGGGCTCTATTGCAAGAACAAGTAAATGGGTCAAATTGGCATACTCTTTTTCTTTTTTTAACTATTACAAGTCTATAATTAACTACTAGTACAAAATAACATGCATTTTTCTTACCTGGCAATTCCACATCATATACACTAACATTTTGATCCACTGCCATGTCAACATGCTAAACACTTGGGACATGCTCTACTCCTTCACTATAATGTTCAACATGCTCTAAAATATTTTAAAAAAATATACACGTCAAATTGCAATTGAAGATGTTAAATTGTATTCATAATTGCATAATTAATTTCTAATAGAAAATTAATACCTCCACCACTATAATGCAAATCATGGCCTTCATTACAAGTAGGTTCTATGATAGGATATGAAGGCTATAGTAAAATGTTATGCACATTGTTATGTAGTCAATTTATGTTAAGAAATAACACCAAAAAGGAATTTTCTCAACTATTCAATTTCATTTACTTTTCCCCTAACCAATTTACCTATGTCTCATTTGGTGCACTAGATTCTTGGGAAAGGCTTTTAGATTCCTTGATAGGCTGCAGCCACGACTTTATAACCTTCCGTCAAGGCATTTTTTCTATATTCATCTATGAGCTCCACATTGAAGTCTATGCCTTGTATTTTTTTCTTAATGTTGTCATTTTTCCATCTATGGTTTCATTAAATGAAATTTTTTTCAACATTATATTAAAAAAATATGAAATTTCATTGCTACTACTTACAAGTTGAGATCGAAGATTCATGTAGCCACTAGAGCCAAGTTTGTGTTGGCCAACCTTTTCTAGTCTTGCTTTTGCAACCACAAATGTATCCTATAGTCTATGAACAGTTTCAAACATATTAGATTATATATTTATAAAGATCACTAATTAGTGCATGATTATAATGTACTTAATACTATCATGGCATACCTTCTTTTTCCCTGTGCTAGTTCATTTACTCTATTTTCACATAGCCTTTTCTCCTTTGCATCTTCTATTATTTCATTCCACTCCATCAGTGAAATCATAGGAGGATGATCGTACTTTGGGTTCTCCTTAAAACTCCTTCTCTATTGATCCTTCACAATCTTTATATTCCTTGATGCTCTTTTCAGAAGTAGGGTGGTGTCAAAAATGTTTTTTTTTTTTTTCCAAATATGTCCTCAAAAGATGTAATCAACTAATTTTTTAATTCAGAAGCCTGTAAATTCCACCTTTAAAAAAAATGCTAGATTAATAACTTTAATAGAGTGCAATAAATAGAACAAAAGAAAAATTATGTAGCAATGATATGAAACTATATACCTTTTATATATGGTGGGTCCAAACAACCTCAATGTCATATCAAAAAGATGGTCAAAGAAAACATTATTACCTACAAAAACATAAAGGGATTATTAGTCCAAAACAAGTTATGTATAAGTAAACTAAATTTATACTTTAAATAATAATAATTTTAAAACACCTGGAAGCTTTCATAATTTTAACGAAAATATAGTTTTCTTGTTTAGAAAAAATGTCCCTTCAAATGAACCAATACTAGTCAGATAGACTACTCCAAGAAATGGATCAGCTTCATTAGTACTACTCTCTATTGCTTTATCAACTAAAGGTCTATCTATTAGTGCACAAAATAGGTACATGAGTACCAAATCCACCCAACAAAAAAAAAATGCATGATTAGCACATTATGCAATATAGTAAAACAAGGTTTTACCAGTTGTAGTGGGCATAGATGAGGATGTTTGCATGCTCCTTGTTGTTGACAATGCACAAGACAATATTGGACCACTGACTAAAGGAGGCGTCTACACTTCATTGTGAGCTAAGGAATACAATATTGTTAGCAAAGACATTTGCAATGGATCAAGATAAAATGGGATACTAGCTAGAAGCGTCCAAAAAAAAAGTTAAGTGTTATAATGTTGATGAAAACAAATAGAGAAAGTGTTACTTACATGAAGGTTGTGTGCTACAACCCTCACCATGTTCACCATGCAATGTCAGAAATGTCACATATTTCTGTACAAGAATGCATAATATTTTAGATCATGATCCATAAGATACTATAAAATATTAACATCTATTGAACTTCTATTACTGCTTTAGATTAATTACTACTTACCTTTAAAGATTGGACCCTATGGTCCAATTCTTTTTTTAGTGCCTCTTTAGATCCTCGCTTGTGTCACACTCGATGATAATGTTAACAATTTCATTAGTGTATCTTTGTTTGAGTTGTGGGGCCATGAACATAGGGTCATCACTAAAGGCGATGTCATGTAGAAATAATGCCTGTATTTCAGATCAAATTTGATCTGCTATCATTCTAGCTTTTTCCTATCATTTTTCACATCAATATTAGTAAAATTTCATCAAAATAAATCCAAATCCACAAAGAAAAGAACATAATAATATGGAATTTATTTCTATATAACAATTAAAATTACAATAATTAATGTTTACCTTTGTTGAAGGTGTTTGAGTTGGTGTAGCCCTGCCTATGCATTATGGTCTACCCATTTTGCCTTGTGAAAAAGATTACTAATTCTTAAAAATCAGTAGTGAAATGAAAGTATTTGACATGTTGTACTTAATTTTTGTATCTCCACATATGGTTTTGAAAGAAAAATTTGGTGTAACTAACGTGTATATCTGCAAAATTCAAAATCGGTAAAAATTCATCAAAATAACTCCAAAGCCATAATGACAAGAACATAATAATACAAAATTTATTTGTATATAACAATAAAAATTACAATAATTAATGTTTACATCTATTGAAGGTGTGGGAGATGGTGCATCCCCACCTATTCCTAGTGGTCTAACCATGTTGCCCTGTGAAAAGACAAGTAATTCTTAGAAATCAGTAGCAAAATGAAAGTATTTGACATGTTGTACTTAATGTTTGTATTTGCACATATGGTTTTGAAAGAACATAATAATACAACATTTGTTTCTATATAATTTGAACAATTACAATAATAAAGGTTTGCCTCTATTGAAGAAGGTGTGTGAGATGGTGCATCCCTACCTATGCAACGTGGTGGTCTACCCATGTTGCCTTGTGAAAAAGATTAGTAATTCTTAGCAATCAGAAGTGAAATGAAAGTAATAGACATACCAAAAAAATATTAATAATAAAACATATTGTATATATGTAAATCATTTATCTTAATTTAGCCAAAAAATTGGTGTAACTAACCTGTATATGTAAAAAAATATTTGACATGTTCTACTTAATTTTTATATCTGCACATATGGTTTTGAAAGAAAAGTTTGGTCGTACATGACCCCATCATAGTTGGCATTGATCATACCTGGATAGACATTTCATTGATCATCATCTTCATCTGTGTCATCATCATCATCATCATCATCACAATCATTGTATTTGTCACTTTGATCATCATCGTCATTGCCACCATCTTCATTGTCATCATCATCATCTCCATTACCATCATCATCATGACCATCATTTCCATGATCATCACCATCTTCATCAACATAATGATGATGATGATGATCATCATCATCATCATCATCACCATTACTATCAGCATGACCAGAATCATCACTATCTTCTTCTTCATCATTGTGTAACAGTCCTTCATGATAATCATTTTCTTCATCTTGTTCTTTTTCAGCATCTCCTTCTTCCATCACATTATACTTTTACCAACCTTCCTCTTTGATCATGTCTAACAAAAAATGACCAACCTAGCTTGTGTGGAACACCAAAGTAAAACACTTGCTTGCATTGGCTTGGAAGAATATAGGGCTCATCTCTGATTGGCTCAAATGACCTTGTATTAATTATTGTAAATCCACTATCATGTTCAATAGAAGTCCTATCAGGATCATTTTGATTAAGCCATAGCTTGTACCATTTGATGATAAATAGAACTATTTTGAATGAATTAAAGTCACACTCAAGTATATCATCCAAAATTCCATAGTACAATTTTCAGATTGTTGAGGATGTATGTCAGTTCTAAATGAAAAATTGGTGACTGCAAAGACTACACTTATCTCAAAATCACACATTTTCTTCATTTCATCTAATTTTTTTTATGTGAAATTTATGGCCATGGTAGTACATATCTTTGTGGTGTTTGAATTACAATTATTCAAACATGTTAAGATTATTTGCATTGATTTGTGAGTTGATATTAAACTTATGACTCATGATTAGTAATCTTCTACATACCTTTGTATCTCTTAATCCATATAATAGATCAAGTACTATTGGTGTAACATTGGGATCTCCATTATGATGAGCTTCTTTAACCAATGATGCAATGTTGTCTCATGTTAATGAACAACCATTTTCTTGAGACTATTCAATCCATATTGTCATCCATTCAAGATTGTTTGCAATATACAAATGCAGTGCATCCCACTCACAACCAACTATAAAGAAAATAATTAGACCAATTAGAAACAACTTATATTGATGATGGATAAGAATTAATAAACTACCAAAAAAAAAAACTACTTATAATTACCTATCAATCTCCTCAATCTATCTTTCCCTATCAAGTACTCCCCTTTGAATTTGTCATTAGAGTTGGGATCCCAAATGTGATCTACATGAATATTTGCTACAAACTTTGGAAGATATTCACTAATGTACACCATGGTCTGATATACCATATATCCCTCTACCATACAACCCTTAGGACATTCTCTTTATCGAACCAAGCCCCTCATAAATTGCAATTGCCTCTCAACCATCTACATTGACCTAGTTTGTACAAGTCTACACAATTCAATCTCCTCAACTTGATGTATGAGGTAGTGTTATTGAGCATTGAAAAAGGTTGAAGGTAGACACTTTTGCATTTCACACATAAGCTGTGGAATTTTTCTCTTCCAATATTTTATATTTTTTTTATCAATTTTTTTAGATGACAGCCACCTAAAAGAGATTCAACATGCAAGAACATATAAATGATATTTCAGATAAAATTATACAAATCTAAGAAAAAACACTTCTAACCTCGTGTATTTTCCAAGGTCGTATATAACTTGTTTAATATTGTTGTCAAACTGGCGTGGGAGGGATAGAGGTAGGACATACTGCAATCATTAAAAAATGATCATTTCAATATATTATTAAACAATGCACTAGGTAGTACATTCAATTTTACAAATATACTATAAATAGAGAACATGACTTACCTTGATGAAGGTATGCCAATCATGTGTTTTCAACTCTAGCCCAAAATCAATTGTCTTTGATAGAAGAGTGCTTATATTTGTAGCAAATCCTATTGAATTTTTTTTTTTTTTATGACAACTTTTAATGTGTCACTTTGTTGCTCCATTAATAAACAAGGAAGGGCACTTGTATTTATGTGGTCTCTATTGCTATTTGATTCAATGAAATCTTTTAGTGCATGATTGGATTCATGAATGTTAGTACAAATTTTAGCAATTTTTTTTCTATAATGCCTTCCATCTAATATTTTTCGTAGTGTCTCTATAACATTCTTTCCAAAATGAATAGCATCAAAAAAATGCACAAATGGGAGATCTTTGTAGTAAAGTAACCTACTAAATTAAGTTGGATAACTTTTCATTTTAAACTTTGGATGACAAACTAGACATTACCTTGATGATTTAATCGATCATATTTTGACTTTAATAAATGAGGTATCATTCTTTGTGGCCTTGATGATGTCTCTTCTTTCACATTAAAAATATACTTTTCAATAATTTGATACTTATGATTACTATTGACAAAGTTCCTAGACTCATCAAGCACCTACTTTTCTAAACTTCTTGAATGACAAGATTTCATCTTCGGACCACAAACTAGACATACAAATTTTTCCTTTGTATGAAGACCTAAAAGATCATGTATAATTATCATGTGCATCTTAAGAATACAATAAATAATGTGTAAGCACTATAACAGACCAAAAATATGTGATCTTAACAATATAATATGCTGCAAAAATGAGTAAGCCTAGGGGCATCATGTATTGTCGATATAAGCATTGCATGGAATTGATATTTTCAATGTCCTATTGGTCTAGAGATGTCATACATAGTGACGACATTCCATAACTTGAACTCATCAATTAGAGGCTCAATATACAAGTTCATATTTTTAACTTTGTACTTACCTAGTAATTGAATGAACACAAACATTACTTAATTATTATGACCATTTTTATGCACTATTTATAAATTAATTTAGATAACTATTAAATGAAAAAATACTTTGCATAATCATTGAAAAAATTATGTGCTCCCTCTTTATGGACATACAAGGAGGAATGTTATTGTTAATAACAAAAATAGGCCACACTAAGTAAACAGATCTCATATCTCCAAATGGATTGACACCGTTTGTTACCAATGAAAGCTTTAGATTATGAGGTTCTTCTTTAAAGTGTGATCATGTTTCTTCTATCTCCTTCAATACAGAACCATCTGCAAGCATTCGCATAATGTCATCTTAACTTCTATTACATGCATGGTAATCCATAAATTATGTTAAGCTAGTGCACTTGAATAATCATTAAAGACATGGAATAATGGGAATGTATCGAGGAATCTTGTGAGGCACCCTTTTTGTCATTTGATCTAACTGATATCTACTAATATGACAATTAGGAAATTTTTGTTACAAATTCATGTTGTTTATGATATAGAATGTGATCATTTGGACATTCATGTATTGTCTAATACTTCATTCAAATCTTGTTCATAATGTTAGATAATTCTCAATATGAATGAGGTAAAATGTTTGATGGTGGTAACAAAAGCTCACCTATCAACCTACAACAACAAATATGCATTGTTAATATAATAAATAGTAATTGTATGCTAACATTGAAGATGAAAAAAATGGCATACCTTAGCGTACGTGACATTGCTACATTGGATAAATCATTCATAACCTTTAAGTTCACCAACAACACTATAGCTGAGAGAAGAGTTGTTTGGGAGCCTTCATATAGGAGCTTGTGTGCCTTCTCAATTAAAGGTATATCAAGACGATCTTCATCATCATTATCAGATGCACTAGTACCATCATCGTGAGCCTCTTCATCACCTACTCTAGTACCATCTTCTTCAATCATGTCCTCTGGCACATTATCATCTTCTTCCATAGGAGTGTTATCCCTAGCTTGGATATTCACAGCTCCATGTTCCTCTAGTAGGAAATCCACATTCAGTAATGGACGAAAATCATGGCCACCTTCAACATGACCATGTTGCCTACAATGACTCTGGGTTTTTGTGATTAGAATTTTTTGATTCTTTAAGCCCTTACACTTTTTGCAAGGACAATTACATTTATCAGCTTTCTTCAGAAATGAGACCACAATATAGCCATTTTCTTGTTATTTTGTTCTGGGTTCATGTTGTTAGGCATGGTCTTTCTTCACAGGAAAATATATCTACAAATAAATTGGACATGTTGTACTTAATGTTTATATTTGCACATATGGTTTTGAAAGAAAAATTTGATCTAACTAATGTGTATATTATTTACAAAAAAATTGAACATGTACTCAATGTTTATATCTACACATATGGTTTTGAATGAAAAATTTAGTGTAACTAATGTGTTCTCTAATTGTAACAACACTTCTACATTATAATACAATGAAGTTTTTGCAATTTTGAGTGCAACTTCCCTAGGTCTCCAATAATGCAAAACATAAAAAGACAGTAAACATATGGATACAAATTTTTTGAGCACAAACCAATGAGCTTTTTTACAAAGATTGTGCAAAGAAGTGCTTAAAGGTTTTCAAAAGAGTGCTGCTACTTTGTAATCATAATTGTAGCATTCAGGTTAGCATTCAGTTGGGGTAAAAATCACCACATTTATTGTGCAAAGGGAAATATGTGCAAAGATTCCTCTTCTGAAGAGGGACCACAACCTATTGGAGAATAAGGAAAGGCTACTATATATTCAACAAATTCACTAACAAAAATGACTCACCGCAAAAGTATAGAATCAACATATTTTGAATGTGAACAACCTTGCATGTTACTACAAACCACTACATGTTGTTAGTAGGAGGAAATTCTTAATTAAGCAAATGATTGTGGGTGTTAGATTGTTAAAGCATGGATGAGAGCAGATTAGGGGAAATTTTTTCCATAAATTGAGGTTGATATGGATTTAAAAAGTTTATTGTTGATCACAGTCCCCAACACATAATCAACTAGCCAAGATTAAAAAGTGGATTTATGGTGAAATACCTTTTTAAGTCTGATGTTGTTTGAGGAGAACAATGTTCTCTTCAAATTAGACATTGCGAAAGTTTAAGTCTAACAATAGTTAAAGGAGATTCAACAGCCACTAGTCCCATCATCAAAGGAGATTATATTAGGTTTGAGAATTGTAGAAAATTGAGAACTAGTGCATTATCAATATTCATTCTTATTTGTACAAAGAAATTATTGTTTTGATGGAAAAGTTGGGTAAATGGGTGAAGAAAGATAAAGCAAGTTTAGTGTACTTTTTAAAAGATGAATTGGTGAAACTTAAAAAGGCTAATTCAAAATTGGCAGGAACTATAACAAAGTTGAGAAAAGATATGCATAAAATTTCTTGTGAAAATGATATTCTTCAAAAAATGGGAGAAATTTAAAAAGGAAAATGGAGAATTAAAAGAAAATTTAAAGTTTTTTGATCAAGTTAACAAGAAGAATGAAGATCTAGAAGCAAGAATCAAGCTGTTAAAAAAGAAAATGTGAATCTAAGGTCACCCTCTAGTGTGCTATGTCACATGTGATATAAATAATTTGTGTCCTTCAGTTGATATGGATGATGTACCTAAAGTTTCTTCAAGTGAAGAAGAAGTTGAAGTTAAGGATGTGTATGAATCGCTAGAACTTGGAAGTGTATGTTGTAATTTTTAAAGTAAAGGTTGTTTTGAAAATAATATTGTTTGAAGATCATGAACAAAATGGGATATAAAGGAAGAGGACTAGGAAAGCATGGGAAAATAATAAGAAAGCCCATTCAGGAAATTATGAGGTCATGGAATGAAGGTCTCAAATATGGTAAGAAAGATAGATCAGATGTTGCCAATAATACAAGTTCATGTCAATCAGCTCAAAGAGTGCAATAATCACATTGTCATAGAGGACAAATAAATAAATGAATAAATAGGTAGGGATCTTGATCTTTGTCCAATTTGTGAAAAAACATGTTGGAATAGAGAGAGGAATAGAAAATCTAGAAAATCCAATGCCTTGTTGTGCTAGTTCAAATCCTTAAGCCAGATATATTTCTCCCATTTTCATAGAAGAAATTAACTTTCTCTTTTATCTGAAAATGGATCCTTCACTATCTTTGTCACTCTTTGTTACCTTTTTTGTCTTGTTCTTATTGAGCCTTTGTTAGTCTTGGGTTAACAATGTTACTTTTCACTACTAATCTTCTGGCCAATGGTTAATGCTAGCTTCTATTATATAAAGATTCATAATGATTTCATCTCTATAGTATTTATTGACATTATTTTTTTGAACTTATTAATCTCATTTTTATTTACTTAGAAGATGAATAAGTAATGAATTCTAAAGCTAAAATATAAAATTGAATTTATAGGGCTAAAAAAGGTGCCAATAAAAGCCTATCAAAGAAATTAGGACAAAGCTTGAGAAAAGTATTGATGTAATTTAAAATTATTATAATAGGAGGCTAAGTTTAAGGAACTACTTTTTTTTTCTTACCATGATCAGGCCACATGCAAACTATAGAACAAATTTTTTTTCATTGTATATAACCATAAAATTGAAACAATGAAGACTCTTCTCAAAGACTGAATATTGTAGTTTGTAATTTAATGGTTAGCATTCTTAGAGGCAATACACCTAGGCACTTCAAGTAAATTGCAACTCACTATGCAGATGGAGATAAAGGTGAGCTAGAAGATTCATGAGGAAAAGTTAGTAATATGTTAGGATCACAACTTCCTTAAGAACCCTAAGCACCACACCTCTATTTGATCACAATATTATTTTGTTGTATGTTATACACTCTCTTATAAATGGAAGCACTTGGGTCTCACTCTATTTAGAAGCACCTTGTGTCTAGCTAATGGCACCTTACCCACCTAAACAAGGTAGTTGACATAACCACACTAGCTCCATTCTCCTCTTTGCTTATGCATAAATTTTTTTTTCACTCTTATTGTTTGGATCAAATATCTAGATTATCAAGGAATGGAAGTAATTGAGTGTATTTATTATCTAATAGAAAAAAAGAAAAAACCATAGGATACAAATGATTTCTAAACACAATTGAATAAAAACCTTCACAAACTTCCACAGTTTTTATACATTTTTTTAAATATATTTGTAAAATTCCAAACTTGAAGTTGAAAATCTGGTGAACCCTATGACAAAGAGCTTATCCATATTTGTGATTTGCAGATAGCAACAAAATTACCCCTAGGATTGTATAGTTTGCACTTTGCCCAACCACCCTACTCTATTTTCCTAACTTATCATCTGGTACGAATTTGAACACTTGGCTTTAAAATAATTGTTCCTTATGCTCTATCATGCTATCTTGTGAAGTACTACTCGTAAAGCATGTGTCTCAGAAACTACACAATTGAATCCTGATAGCAATACCATTAGTTGACTTGTTGTGGAAAATATCTCCTACTTATCACTATAGAAAGGTGTTTACTTTCATCTTCTATGTTGCTTTTTCATTTAAAACTCAAATTTTATGGTTCTAGGCATATTCTCTCTTGGTCTCTTTAGGGTCCTTCCTTGAGCCTGTGAATTTGGTTCAGGTATGTTTAAACATAGCTGAGCTAAATCTGCACTCTTGTGGCAAGGTGCTAGGCATACCTAGGCCTACCAAGGACTATTAGAAAGTAGTCTTGACCTATTCATGTTTTGACCAGGGTATTGCAACCTAGTATTGATTTTTTAAATCTATATTTCTCTTATGGTTGGAGTCTAGGGTTGTATGTGCATGTCAAGGGTTAATTACCTCAGATCTCAATTTCTTATTATCCTAGAACTCAAAATATGTTATTAGCATTACTTGGTGAAGAGAACGAGTAATTATGGCCTAAGAATTTTCCTTTGTGGTTTGGGTTTATTGCTCGGTATGGTGAGTACATTTCTTAATTATTTGATGAAACCTGCAATATTTTTCAAAAAATAACTATGCGATTTACAATGACACATTTTAATATTTAAGTCCAGTTGCTTTTTTGAATTTTCAATATAAATGACTCCCAAAAGTTGTGTACTTAGTGTTTGAGTATTTCATTGTATTGAGAACTAAATATTTCTATCTTTGGCATGTTTACTGATGATGTCAACATAACAGTAACTATTGACATAAAGTAAGTCATTTATTTGTTTGGTGCCTATGTACTACACCTAGTTTTTGAAAAAATAAAAATAAAATTTCAAGAAAGATATTCATAAAAATGACAAAAATTGATTATATTAATAAGATCTTGGGGCTAAGTGAGTGATGAAGTCTGAGAAATAAAATGGTTTGTCAATGAATGAATAGCCAATATGCTCTGTGAGGCTACCTTTGCAAGAACATCTAGATGTTGTATTTAAGATGGGGGAGCAATAGGAGAGGGAGAGGGTGGGGGACATAGGGGCCTTGTACTGCTAAGTCTAAGTTTAGATGGTTAGCATTCTTAGAGACAATATGGGGGCATCAAGGTAACATTAAAGGCATTGATTAGAAAGATGGTGAATATAGAGAACTTCATTAAGGATTTAGGTGACAAGCTAGAAAATACCACTAAGGCCATCAAATTCCTATGGTATTGGGTTGACTGGTCAAGTTGGAGAATGGAGAAACTACCACCTCCTTCTTTAGTTTAGATAGCAAATGCCTCCCCCTAAGGGGAGTTTCCATCCAATGATGGTGTCTAGTTATGTTGTGGACTCACATCCTCATTGAAAGATATTTCACTACCACTAATTTTTTATTTTATTTTCTGTTTAATTCATTTTAGGGTTTGCACATTACTAAATTTAACAATTTGTTCAACTATTCTCATTTGTGGAGCAATATGGGGAACAATTGTATTGGGTATTTTTAGATTTTGAGAGTCCAATTAGGAGTTGTTTACATACAATTTCTCTATGGCCACATGCAATTAGAGGAAGTCATTTTACAATTTCTTTATGGCTATGTGCATATCAAAAATGATCAAGAATTTGAGCAATGGTCTTGAAAATTCTATAAGTTATCAAAATTTTTTAGTATAAAACACAACTGGATGGGATCATTCATTTTGGTAAAAACTGGCTATAGCTATGACCATTTATGAGCATTTGTTAGAAGATGGTATTCATAGAATGAACCCTATCAAGGAAGGTTAAAAGTGAAAAGTTTGACCTCAGAAAATATTGTGCTAGTCTATCTAATTCTGTTATTCCTAATATTATAGAATTCTATAGCTCTAATAACAACATGAATTTTCCCAATAACGGGAAAAATATAAATAAACTATGAATGTTGTTACATGCATTTCATCAAGTGTTTAACTTCTTAATGCACTAAGACCCACTTTAAAGGTACTAAAGAATAGTGTTTGGGGTGAAATGTTATTTCATAGAGTCATATTTGGTGCAAATCTGGGAACCAAAATCTTGGAGTTTCTCCTTGTTCATATTATCATTTTGAGGACTTAAATAATAAATAAGATTTATACATAATAATAACAACTCAATGGTGCTTTTCTTCCTAAGACCAAGTGTGAAGATCATTTAGATCAAAATGGATAGTCATAGGACAACGATAGAGGATAATGAGACACTTGATGCAGACCAATTAGTATGATAGCCAAGGAAGCATTTTAGAATTGTCAAAGTGGATAAACTGTTACCAAAGAAACGGTTAGTCTCTAATATAGATTAAAGATTATTAACATGGTGGTTTTTCACAAAATGATAATTATTTGAGACAAGAAGATTGCTTTAAAATGATGGAACATTAATCAGTAATCATAAAAGAAAAACATTGCCATTGACATTAAGAGTAGCAGACTAGGATATGCAAGACAAAGTGGAGGTATCCATCAAAGCAGTCATGGAGGACACCATTATGAGGACATGAAAAAATAGAGGTCTATTATGTAATATAAAAACATGGACTTAGAAGACTAAGGTCTCAAATCTTTCCATGAGCTCAAAGGGAATTATCATGATGTGATAGACCTATGAGGTCCTTCTAATAGTATTAAAGGCTAGTATGATGAGCATGCAAAGGTTGTAAAAGGGATGTATAAATAATAATGTTGAAGAAATGATAACTACACTATTATGATAGTCTTGAAGGTATGTTAACAATATGAATTAACTTTAATCCAAATCAATGATGTAGTAGCATGTAAAGGACAATAGTCAGTGAAGCATCAATGTAGTTATTTTAAGTGGTAGAGATGAATGACAAGAAAAGATGGTAGCATTGTTCTTAATAACCATATGTAATCTTAAAGTGGTTCATTGGGAAGACTATCAAAGATAAAACCACAATAAGGGAGTAGTCAACAAGAAGTCGTGAAGGACTGCTAGAGCACAATACAAATAGAAAGCACCATGCAAGTGAGGAGCGATGGAGGTGAAAGGAACAAATATTCAAAGATATGAGAAAAATTTAAGAGCCCCATCATTTTTTTTCAATCAAGCTCATAGCTAAGAAACAACTTTTCTTCAAAACAAGATGGATCAAGTGAACAAAATGCCAAAACACTAATTTGTGAATGCTAGGGGAGCAACAATTTGGAGGGCAATACAAAAGTAATGTTTATGATAGTCATATCTCAAAATGAGGATCACCTACAGGCCAAATAATTAGAGGTAGAGAGGATCATTACATGACAGTCATCTCAACACAAGCTTGACCTATAGGGCTAAACAACCATAAAGGTGGAAAAGATTATAAACTGATGATAATGGTGACCATCTAATTAGTACTAGTGCATGAAATCTATAAGGAGTAATCATTATGATTTTAATACCATGAAACAATATAGAAAAATAAGTGATAGACTTTTGTAATATGATGCATCAATGTACAATAGTGGCAAACACTATGATTGAGTGTCAGTGAAGGAGATCATTCAAAAGGTTGATAACAACCTACTAAGGTTTTGTATGAGCTTTGATAAGGTAAAAGAGAATAATCAACTAAAGTCTCTTAAAAAGAGGATTTATCACAGTGGTAGATCATGTTTAGGGGATGTGGAAGACTTGCAAGTAGTGGTGCCATTGAGAGTACATAGTATATGACTAAATGCTAATATAAGCAAGAGTTTTTTTTAGTACCTAAAAGTTAGGTTTATTATATAATGAAGTTGAGCAAAATCTTATAAGGACAATTTTAGGGTGCAAATATCAAGACTCGGGCAAAAAGCATGTGATGAAAGTCCTAGTAATAGTAGAGATTGTAGAACGTCTAGATAATCTCCATGAAGAACATATTACAAACCATAAAGAGTTATTTAGTTATACGTCAAAGCATTATACAATAAAATGAAGATATTTGACATGTCTAGTTGACATGTGACAGTTAAGAATATGATATTTAAAGGTATCAAGAGAAACATTCATGAAGGAAACACTAACCTAATAAGGGTGATAGTCATGGTCTTATATCTTTTTTTGTCCTTTTCCAAATATTAATGATAGTGCAAAGAATATACCAAACCAAATAAACAAAAATGCCAGAGCTAATCATATAAATAAGATCTCCCTTGAAAATGAGGTGGTTAATGCTTATATGACAATAAATTAAGCAAAAGATATTCTTATAGAATTATGTTCACAACCTTACAATGTAGTATTTTTGGATTTCATACATTCTTCTACCATTCAGCCATATTAGGACCACAAATGGAGAAAGAAAAATTATTCAAGAGACCAAAAATAGAGTAAAATTGCAAAATGTTGATGCTTTGATTAAGGAGGGAAACCTTCTTGATGTAGATATATTCCTATTTATAAGACGTGTATAACTAAAGTGGAGCAATTTGACACAAATCTAGGTCACCAACATTAGTGTTCTACTCTTATAACACATATAAATATACGTAAATCAAAGGAAAAGCAAAGAAACAATTGGAACTCTATAATGGGCCTCCATGTTCCATACTAAATAATATGAGTTCTCTATATGATTATATGTCATCAAGTTTAGTACAAAAAAAATTTAAAGAACATTGTATAGATCTTAATAGATCATAGTTCTCCAAATACAAAAGGAAGAAAACACTTAAGGTACTATTTCAAAAAACCCAACATCCAATTCTTCATTCAATAAAAGGAAAGTCTCTATCAAATAGCTACCAACATCTTGCAAATTAAAAAAATGATATCAAGTCTCAAAGAGAGTTTAATGGTTATGGTTCTAACCTCTTATAGATATAGATGTTTATTTTCCCTTTGCCAATCTAGGGTTACTATCCCACTAATTTCCAAATGTTTGTGCCAAGGAAAAGATGTAGCTTCTTGAATAGGTGATCACCAGTGTTTAACCTTTTGATAGACCATAGTTAGTTCCCATGGAGTAGACTACTTGACACTATTTCTTTCCACAATATCACAATTTCTCATAGTGAATAGCTCCATTGTTCTAACTTACCTACTATAAAATGAAAAAAAGTGTTTCACCTTAATA
The DNA here is from genome assembly GCA_028749045.1 of Cupressus sempervirens. Classification (NCBI taxonomy): domain Eukaryota; kingdom Viridiplantae; phylum Streptophyta; class Pinopsida; order Cupressales; family Cupressaceae; genus Cupressus; species Cupressus sempervirens. Next base: position 214,962,758 of record CM053783.1, read on the forward strand.
AAAAAAATTAATATATGTACAAATGTAACATTAAAAAATGAAAACACATGAGATTTATAGGTTGGTAATGAAATATTTTACTTGTCTGATTCACCGTATTACATAAAAGAAAGGCCTGGTTACCCTTGTACCCCTCACTTTGCCTTGTCTGATTACCCCTGTGCCCCCTCTGCCTATTCGTGAATCAAGAACAGAACCATGGAAGAATAGAACTAGGGCATACAAAATAAAAATGGGATCCTAGGCCTTATATGATGGCCCTTTCCTATTGGAAATAATCCAGACTAACAAGGTTACTAAGAGGGGAGGAGTGAATTAGTAACCCTAAAACTTTAATTAAATTCTATATAAAAACACATTCACCATTCATCCATCTAATCTACTGTATGCATGAAAACATTTATAACACATGAGCACACTGATTTGGTGACCCAGAAACCTTCCAATTAGAAAGTAAAACTGGGGTGGGGATGATGCCCACAAAACTTCAATACTACACTATAAAGTTGGCCAGTTAAGGCTTACAATGATCACTTCTGATGATTTTCCCTGTTAGGAGCAAGTAGGATTGCTAGATCCACCTTGTTAGAGGATTTACAAACATACAATGAAGTATGCACTCTATTAGGAGATTTATAAAAGATTGCTAAGTCTACCCTATTAAAGGATTTACAAACTAGTTCACCTATTAGGATGAAATAGTTGATCTGGTTACAACTGATTGCTGATAAGATCCCTTGTGCTCTGATCACTTGATGTAATGGATATAGCTTTTCTGCATCAATTGTTGACCTTACTGTATTCCTCTGTTCTGTTGGTGACTCACTTTTCTTCTTTTCAAATATTGTAATATAACACCAACGATGATCAATATTTCATTATTTCAAATGATATATATCATTCCAATATTTACACTGGCAAGGTCGGTCAATCACAAGTGAGAAAACATTACTGAGTCGGCCAGATAGTAGAAAACTCAGGTTCCTCAAATTGACTCGGTGACCTCCTGATACTCGGCATCCACTACAATACACTGCATTGTCATGCACTGGGTAAGAGTAGAGGAACGGTCCATACTAATCATTCTAAGTAGCTTGGAACTCGGTAACCATTGGTGACTCGGTGAATATTGTGTCACTTGGTAAAAACTAAATCCATTGATAACCTTCTTCACTTGGTAAATATTGATTCCTTCATTTACCTTGTTTACTCAGTAAACATTGATTCCTTCATTTACCTTGTTTACACAGTAAACAATAATTCCTTCATTTACCTTGTCTACACGGTAAACACTAAGTTCTTTGTTTACCTTGATCACTCGGTAAACACTAAGTTCTTTGTTTACCTTGATCACTTGGTAAACACTAAGTTCTACTAATGAATCGGTGAGCACTGATTGCTTGGTAAACATTGTGAAGCTCGATAACCATTATGAACTCGATAAATACTGCTGAACTGCCCATATGCTCGATTTCTAAAGGAATGCTCAGTATCAACTGTAGACTGAGTGATGAGCTTGGTAATCATTTAGAATCTAATAAGTGTTGTAACTAATGACAAATATATCATAATTCCAACAATCTCCCCCTTTGGCATTAGTGCCAAAAACACTTATGAGCCAAAACTTATATACAATATCTAACATACTGATGACTGATTCTACTGAATATACATGACTTCCTTACATATAACTCCCCCATACAATATACACAAGGCATTTACATGAGTTATATGACTTTTATTCACAGTATCTCTTTGTCCCTTTGTACATTTTTCTCACCAATATTTCTTCTCGAGTATCTCTTTCTCCCCCTTTTTGACAATAATACCAAAGAATAAAATAATGTATTTACATAGAGACTCCAAAATGTAAGATAAACTCTAAATGTACCTGGAGAATGAGTTGCAGAGCCTTATCCTAGTTCTCTTGCAAGATTTTACATGTGGATATAGCTATTTGAACTTCTGCAGAGAGTTCAATCACATGGTCTGCAATGGAGAAATTGCTTTCATGGATCAATGTTTTTGAATGGGCAATGTGCTTCTGCATTGTTTCCATGATGGGAAGGATCATATTTTGAATATCTAACAATGTAGATCAGATCCTTGACTCTTCTCTCAGCAATTCTGCTTGCTTCTTTGACAAAAATTTGATCCTGAGGTGATGAGATGAGGTTGAACTGGGGTCAAGCTTCAGGTGTTGTGCGCTTGCCTTCAGATCCTCATCTATCTTATTCAATTTATCTCTTATTTCCTTAGTATACTTGGTAACATCACAAAGCTTAGCAAAAAGAGATGTTAAATTATTAAAAGAATTTTCAATGTTGGCCAAAATTGTGGTTAATTCAGCCTGTTTTATTGCTATATGCTGAGCAGTGTGCTCAAGCACCTTATTATCAAACTTCTTTTCTACCTTCTCTATCAACTTTTCTTGATCGGAGGTATCCTCATTGAATTTATTGACTGCCTCTTCTAATTGTAGCAAAATGTGTTGAGAAGTATCAACATCAACACCTATAGCCTCAGTAATTATATTTTTTGCTTCATCAATAATTTTAAACTCTCTATCTCTCTCATTCCTTAGTTGTTTCTACTTTGCCTTCAGTTCTATGCTCTGACTGAGCAGTCTTAGTTCATCAACTGAAGTAGTATCCGTATCTATCTTGGGAATGACAATTTCAGTATCTAGGTCTACATCCTTATCAATTGTCTTGCTTGTAAGAATAAGTTTTAATGGAGTCTTTAGTTTTTCTACTGTACTAACATCTTTGTCTTTGAAAACAAAGACAATGGTTGATTAGGTTGGACTGGCTGTCAAAACTGGAATAGGACCAACTAAAGGAAGACTGAGAGAGGGGCTAAATGTATCCAAAATTGACATACTTCCTAGAATTGATGTGCATACTGAAATATTTACAATTGAAGAGCTTACTGGTGCAAAAATTGGTGCTAATGTAGCTGAAGTTGACAAAATTGGAGAGCAAACTAGAAAAATCATTGTACATACTATAGGAGGAATTGATACTTTTGATGTAGTGACTACTACAGTGGATGACTTGGTTACTAAAGAAGTTTCCTGCAGCTCGGTAGATGAAGTGCTTGGCACTTGCATTGGGAATACCTAGAGCTGGGAGGAGATTGGTGAAGATTGAGCAATTGATGTGGCAGCAGTGCTCACAATCTCACTAGTGGAAGCTGTCTCTATAGTAACAAATTTTGGTGGAGAGTGAGGAAGGGATGCAATAACTACTACTACAATTTTCACCAGATCATCTTCCTCCTTATCTGCCTCTTCAGCTTCTTCCTCCTTGCCTTCTTCCTCTTTATTTTCCATCAGTGCATGTAGTTCTCCTGGTGAGACTGTGATGGATGGAGTGCTATCAAGTTCATCATCATTGCTGCTGTCATCATCTTTAATTTCTACTAGGTCTTCACTAGGCTTATGTAGATGATAGATATTTTTCCTCATGTTTGTAGCATCATTTACAACATGTTCAATGTCTTTAATCAAAATCAAACAGGTGTGGAATCTGATCATCATTTTACCTTCATGGTTTTTCATTTCAGTTTTTACTTCTGCTCCAGCGAGACTTGGTCAGAGATTCTTCAAGGATTGCTTATAAATATCTTTTATCGTTTGGGTGGCTAACTCCCATCTCGGTTGCAATCACTCCAGTAGTTCTTTTGAGATTTGAGGGGCAATCTGGTCTGGGGAGTATTTCCATTTACCCATTTTACTGAGTACTAGCTCCTCAATCTACATTTTCTCAGCATCAGTTCTAGTTTCAAATTTCAATGCTTTGAAATTTGTGATGCCAACTCCTTCCTCCAATTGTTTGAGCCTTTGTTTGAATGAGGGTGCATGCTTGACTAGTATAGGTTCCTGCTTACCTTTCCTAGTTCTTCTGAAAAACACTGCAGTAGGCTTCTTCTTAGGTATGGTAATGATTACCTTACCTTTCTTCTTTGGCTGTTCTTCTATAGATTCTTCTTCTCCTTCTTCTTCTCCTCCTTCTTCTTCTTCACCTTCTTCATCTTCACCTTTTCCCTTGGTGAGCATAAGAGGACCGGTAGAATTTTTTAATTTGGCTATTTTCCTCTTGCCCTTGCTTATGGCCTGTGGTAGCTTGATTTCAAGCTCAATTCTAGCCTTAGCTTCATCATAGGTTCCAAAAATTTGTTGCCTTGGGTCTACTAGCTCATTTACCAATGCTTCTATGATATCTCTAATTTCATTAATATTTACCTCATAGGAAAGAGGTTTCACCCATGCAACTCAGGGTCTGACTGCCTATATGTATACCTTGCCATAGTCAACCATGAAGCATACATCATCCTTATAATCTTCAACAAGCTTTGGAGGAATTCTGAATCTATTATTCATTCTATCCTTGAAGTCTTCAAAATAATTATCCATAATACTATCAAAATTTCCACCCATTTCTGCTACAAATTCATTTATTTGATACAAAACCAGAATATCTTTTCTCCATACAACTATACCTTTTGAAGGGAAAAAATTTTATACATAGAAAAATAAACAAACTAACAAAGAACCAAATTTAGATGAGTTGGTTTTTGAGGTCCTTATACTATCCATGTTCTTATTAATTTGTTTCAATAGCACATCTGCAAGGTCAAACTCCATGTTTTTCTTCACGACCTTATAGGCTAAGACTACAGCCTCACAAGGCACGCTATTCAATCTGCTGGAACTATACATCTTATATGCAATTAAATAAATTCCAAATCTTAGCTTTGTAGTAGATACATTGTTAGGTTTCAATCCTCTATCATCCCATTCAGCTAGGGTTAACTTCTAAAGTTCATCTCGACTTAGGGTTTTAGTGGTTTTGGATTTGCTTAACATCGGTAAACTTGTGATCTTATGAATCATCTTCTTTGTTATTAGGATGGGTTGTTCTAACCACATTTGACCATTATGCACACAGCTTAAAATGTATCTTATCCATTTCATTTGAAAGTTCCTTGGCAAGTGCAGGATATGGGTCAAAGCTTTGGTTTCCAGATGTTTCAACTCGGGTTTGAGGGTTCCATCCATGCATAACTCGTCTAGGGCATTATCCATATCCAGTGTCCCTATTTCTTGAACAGTGCATTTGAAATGAGTACGAATGTCATTTATAAGTAGTACCTTTGGTGGAATTTTCGATTGGGCTTCGTACGAGTCAAGCAATTCAACTATGACAGGAATGAGCTTGAAGCTAGGTGCTTTCCATTCTACTCCCTTCACAAGCATTTCAGAGCCTCTCTTTGCCTTGTTGCTACTAGTGCTTGTGGATGCCATTACTGCTTGGTGAGTGAATGATTTCGTTAAAAAAATTCTTCACTAGAAAATCACTTCAAATCGCTTAAACTCACTTTCGTGCTCTTGGAGATCTCTTCGCTCTATATATTCTAAATTCATGGTGAAAAATGAGATTAAATTCTACCTTTTTGAAAAAAAATCTACCATTAATGCTCGGGTACAAAGGTAGCTGAGATGACCTAGGGTTTTTCAAATAGTCACTGACTTACTTGGTAAACCTTGCAACTCGGTGAACAAACAAAACTTTTCATATTCCCAACCTAGCTCAATTAAGTCTAAAACCAACCTTGCTTGGTAGATGCACCGCAGTGAACTTGTCTTATATTTGAAATACTGATTTGTTTTTTGCACTCCTTTATTTTGGAACTGCTTAGGATATTGCTTGAATATGTAGTCCCTAATCCCCTTTTGATGAGTCTAATTAGAAGTGGAGTCACCCACTTCTTGAGTGACATAGCCATTATTTGAATTTTCTAGCTCGATAGATTTTGGAATCCACTGTTGTCTCATCTATTTTCGAATGTTTTCAGCTCTGGCTTTCTTTTTATCTTCAATTCTTCCTATATTCATGCAATTCTTGGATATATGACCAAGTTCGGTACATGTATAACATCTTATAGTAGTATCCTTGTTTCTTAGGTGATGCCTTGCATAGTTTATTCCAATGTGTCCATATTCTCCACAATAGTGACATCTACAACAAGTATTGTAGTCCCAACCAAATATTGCTTTGATAACATGTTCTTCTAGATTGAATGCTTTGGATCTACATTCAGATGCCTTGTGACCTTGTTTCTTGCATTTGTGACATTTTCCCTCAAACTTTGGTTTCTCTTTGCATTCATTTCCTTTCTGACCATGTTGATTGCAATTGTAGCATTTACCATTGCTCCAAAATCTGTTAGATGTATGACCTAACTTACCACAGTGATTGCAAGTAGGTCTTTGATTCTTTTGGGTACCTTGTTTGGAACATTCACCTTCTTCATTGTATCCAAGGCTTGCTTTACCTTTTTGTCTATGAAAATTTTGCTCATTTTGTAAATTCAATTGATCCATATCTGCTTGAGATTTTATCATCCTTTCATTGACTTGCTTTTCAACATTTAAGTCCTTTTTCAAACTTCCATTGATTTTTCTTTCAGCTCTCAAATCACTTTGTAAGCTTGCTTTGATTTGTCTTTCAGTGATTAAATCATTTTTCAAACTTTCATTCTCAGATCTTAGATTCATAATTTCTTCATTTGCATCAGATAGTTGCCCTACAAGATCTTCATGCTGAAGGGATTGATTATTTCTTACCTCTAAGTCTTCATTTTTCTTGTTTCTTTGTTCCAAAACTTCACATAGCCTAATGGATTGGATTTCTTGTTCTCTTTTGAGCTTTCTTACTTCTTCCTGCAGAGAACCATTCTTTGTTAGGAGTTCCTTGATTGCTTCATTAGCTTCATTTGAACTGCTTGATGGTAAAAGGTCTTCAATCCTTTCTTCAATATACTGATGATCTTTCATTTGTCTTGGAAGTTCCTTCCTTCTTTTCAGAGATTGAGAAAGATGCTCCTTTGCTTCATTGAGTTGAGTCGTGGCCATTTCCAGATCTAGCTTTTCATTCTCAATAGATTTGTCAAGTCTGAATATCTCCATTGTCCTTGATCTTTGCTCAAGCTGTCAAACTTTATCCTAAGAACCACAAGGCTCTGATACGAATTGTTGGAAATAATCCAGACTAACAAGGTTACTGAGAGGGGAGGGGTGAATCAGTAACCCTAAAACATTAATTCAATTCTATATAAAAACAAATTCACCATTCATCCATCTAATCTACTGTATGCATGAAAACATTTATAACACATGAACACACTGATTTGGTGACCCAGAAACCTTCTAATTAGAAAGTAAAATTGGGGTGGGGATGATGCCCACAAAAATTCAATACTGCACTATAAAGTTGGCCGGTTAAGGCTTACAATGATCACTTATGATGATCTGCCCTGTTAGGAGCAAGTAGGATTGCTAGATCCACCTTGTTAGAGGATTTACAAACATACAATGAAGTATGCACTCTGTTAGGAGATTTATAAAAGACTGCTAAGTCTACCCTATTAAAGGATTTATAAATTGGTTGACCTGTTAGGATGAAGCAGTGGATCTGGTTACAACTGATTGCTGATAAGATCCCTTGTGCTCTGATCACCTGATGTGATGGATATAGCTTTTCTGCATCAATTGTTGACCTTACTGTATTCCTCTATTCTGTTGGTGACTCGCTTTTCTTCTTTTCAAATATTGTAATATAACACCAACGATGATCAATATTTCATTATTTCAAATGATATATATCATTCCAATATTTACACTGGCAAGGTCGGTCAATCACAAGTGAGCAAACATTATTGAGTCGACCAGCTAGTAGCAAACTCGGGTTCCTCAAACTGACTCGGTGACCTCCTGATACTTGGCATCCACTACAATACACTGCATTGCCATGCACTTCATAAGAGTAGAGGCACAGTCCATACTAATCATTCTAAGTAGCTTGGAACTCGGTAACCATTGGTGACTTGGTGAATATTGTGTCACTTGGTAAAAACTGAATCCATTGATAACCTTCTTCACTTGGTAAATACTGATTCCTTCATTTACCTTGTTTACTCGGTAAACATTGATTGCTTTGTTTACCTTGTTTGCACGGTAAACACTGATTCTTTTATTTACCTTGTTTACATGGTAAACACTAAGTTCTTTGTTCACCTTGATCACTCGGTAAACACTAAGTTCTTTGTTTACCTTGATCACTCGGTAAACACTAAGTTCTACTAATGACTCGGTGAGCACTGACTACTTGGTAAACACTGCAAAGCTCGGTAACCACTAACTGCTTGGAGAACACTGTTCTGCTCGGTAACCACTAACTGCTTGGAGAACACTGTTCTGCTCGGTAACCATTATGAACTCAATAAATACTGCTGAACTGCCCATATACTTGATTTCTAAAGGAATGCTTGGTATCAACTATAGACTGAGTGATGAGGTCGGTAATCATTCAGAATTGAATAAATGTTGTAACTAATGACAAATATATCATAATTCCAACATTTCCACCACTATCATAAAACCAAACAATCATGTAGCCTCAGTCTTTGCCATTGGAGACAAAGCAAACAATGATTCCCCATGTGGATTTTCCAACAACACCAATAGAGAGTGAGATACATATCATAGTTATGGTAGAAGATTAAAGAATTGTGGAGTTTAGAAAAGGCACTAGCGTGAGAATTAATGGTCAAAATCACCAGAGCTAATCTAAAATCCTAAGAGCTAATCCAAAATCACCAAAGTTCAATAATGAAATATTTATTAAACTCAAACATGTGCACGAGCATCTTTATCAAAAACTTGTTGGTCAAAATTCTATTATGACCAAGTTGGTCAAAATTGTGAGCACCTTGGGAAAACTTTGGATATTTCAACTTGGCTAAATTGAAGTTGGTCAAAATTTTGACCAAAGAAAGCATATAATTTTTTCTTGACTAATGTGGGAATGAAAACAAAAAATAAGAAGGATTCATAGCTTTGGTCGAAAAATTTGGTACAAAAATAGGTGCAAATGTACTAGTAAAGGTTAGTGGTTCAGAAAGATTTTCTTTCTTGGATAATTTTTAATTCTATGATCAGGCACTTGTCCAAGAATTAGATTGACATAAGAAAACCTTTAGCACTAAATGGGGTACCTATTCCTATTGTAACATGTCATTTGGACTAACTAATGCAGGTACCACATTTCAAGAGGCAATGGAGATGGCTTTCAAAGGTGTAATGGATACTTTCATGTTAGTATATCTTGATGATATAATAGTCTTCTCAAAACATGCAGTGGATCACTTTGATCATTTGAGGCAAGTGTTTGTTAGATCTAGAGAATATGGTGTTTCCCTAAATCCCAAGAAGTGTATGTTTGCTCTTAAGTAGCAAAAGCTCCTAGGACATATTGTATCAAGAGATGGATTGAGGATAGATATAGAGAGGGTAGAAGCAATTCTTCCTCTCCCACTTCCTGATCATAAAAAAGCGTTGTAAAGTTTCTTTGGTAGGATTAATTTTGTAAGATGATTCATTCCAAACCTTGATTCTATGGTCAAAACCCTTACAACCATGTTAAAAAATAATTTAACCTTCACCTGGACTAAGGAGGGGAAAGCTATTTTGAGATAATCAAGAAATCAATTGCCTCAACCCCCACTCTTATTAACCCCAAGTTTGATAGAGATTTCATCCTTTACTCCTTTGTAGGAGAATCAAGTATATTAGCAGTTTTGACACAACTCAATGATGGAAACTTGGAATAACCTATTGCTTTTTTCAATGAAGGGCTCAATTATTATGAGGATAGATATCAGTATGTAGAGAAGTAGGTCCTTGCTGTTGTAAGAGCTCTCAAAAAATTTAGGCATCTCTTGTCCCATAACAAAATCTAGCTTTTAGTTCCACATGCAATTGTGAAGGACTTCCTCCTGAACAAAGATATTAATGAAGAAAGGGTTGGATAGATTACTAAGGTCATGGAATATGATATTTATATCAAGATCACCAAGCTGATGAGAGGTAAAGGAATTTACAAGAAAATGGCTTCATCTTTTGAGATACCTAAGGAGGCTACCCTCTTGATTCAAGGTGAGAATTCAGTAGGTAATGAGGGTCAGTCTAATTGGTCACGATACATAACAACCTTCTTGCTAGAAGGAAGGTATCCCTAAGATTTAAATAGAATAAAGAGGAGATAATTAAGGTTACAATCTATTTCCTATGTCTTGGTGGATGAAATATTATTCAAGAAAGATTCTGATGGATTCCTATTAAGATGTATCCAAACTAATCAATTCAATAGGTTGCTGAAAGATTTCCATGATGCTCCTGGTGGTGACCATTTATTAGACATAGTTATTGCCATGAAGATAATGAAGGATAGCAATTAGTGGCCAACCTTGTTTAATGGTTGTTATAAATTGGTATGGAAATCTGAGAAATGTTCTTTCTTTTTTGGGAAGCAAAGATTGGTTGTCTTTACCCTCCATCCCATTCAAGTTGATCAGCCTTTTACTCAATGGGGTTTGGATTTTATTTTTCCAATAAACCCACCTTCTAGTGCTAGTCACAAGTGGATCTTGGAAGCCATAGATTATTTCACAAGATGGATAGAAGTAGTGGCTCTCAAGGTGGAATAGAGGCTTCTATCATTGATTTCCTTAATGGAATTATAACTAGATTTGATGTCCCTTCTGCAATTATATCTAATAATGCCAAATATTTTATTGGAGCTCATATTTGCTCTTGGGCTTTAGAACATGGAATATATCTAAGCACCACCTCAAATTATTACCCCCAAGGTAATGGCTTGGTCGAATCCTCTAACAAGAACCTCATCAAAATCATGAAAAGGACAATCAAAGATAATTAGAGACTTTCACATGCCAAGTTAAAGACAGTCCTATAGACTAACAGAATTACACCTAAGAGGGCCATTGGGAGCTCTCCATTCATGCCAGTATATGGAAAAGAAGCCAATCTTCCTATCTCATTAGAGCTCCCCCTCTTGAGTAAGCTCATCAATTGGAGCTAGAAGAATATGACCCCATGATAATCAAATTGGTAGAACTGATTGAGTTAGAGGAAAAGAGGCAACAAGCTATGTAAACCTTGGAGACACATTAGGAGCAGATGAAAAGGTCTTTTGAAAAAAAGGCCAAAGCTAGGGTTTTCAAGGAAGGGGATCTTGTTCTCAAATGGGATGCAAATAGGGAAAATCTAGGGAGACACTTAAAATTTGATGCATTATGGAGTGGACCTCATGTGATCACCAGTTGTAAATAGGCAAATGCCTTTTAGTTAGCCATGCCCACTAGTGATGTCTTGCCAATACTAATCAATGGGATCTATCTCAAGCCCTACATCTAAAGAGATTTAGTTTTCTTCATGTATATAGATAGAGTTAGTTCACTTTTAGTTCTCTCCTATTTTTTCAAGAAGTGTTAGGCATAGATTATCTCTTTGTGAGATAGCTAGGTTTCAAGTGTTTTAGGTCCTGATGAAGTTGCAAAGGTTTTTTTTTTCTAATTTTTATAGTATAGAGAGAAATTTTGAGTTTTATTGGGAATATCCCTCTGCAATTTTAGGATTTTTCTAGACATGATTTCATGTTGACTCTACAACCCAATGGATGCCTTAGGTCACTGGTCAGTGCATAGAAGGCTTGCATCCCCTCTGAGTTACCTGAATTGTTAACCAAAAATGTCTTCCCACCAAAAAATTGAATTCAAGACCTAAGCATACCCTAACATTCATATATTTGAAAATTCAACTATTAGGGCACACGAGAATACTTTTGTTATATGTGGTATATCCTAAGTCCCAAGGTTGACTTATGTTTTAATATTTTTGTGAGGTTGCAACTTCTTGTACTAGAAGATCTTCCCAGATCTACAATTGTTTCCTTGTCTCCTTATGAATTTACAAGGGTCTTATGGAAGGCAATAAAGTGACAAATGGATACATAGCATGGTGGAACTTCCTTCCTTAGTTGTGACAAAGCACATCATACATCTTCCTAGCCATCAATCTTTCCAAGATCAAGGGTCCTCACCATGTCATTATGGAAAGCTGCAAGTACATTAATCTATGTGACATAGTGAGCACTTGCCACGTGGATTGTGGGTCCTATTTTCCTTATGGGCTACAGATGAGGTGGATCAAGATCAAATAGGTTGGCACATGAATGACTTCTAATTGGTTTGGATTTTTGGCATAGTCAGTAAGTTGATTGCATATTTCTAGGTTGTTAGATGGAAGGAGATCAACTTCTCTCATTATGTCGCTATAAAAAAATGATTAACCTTTAGTTATAATGACATAGTGAGGTCCCAACACGTGTCCCTAGTGAGCCCCATTTCTTTAGATCGTAAAAGGTGAAAGGTTAGAGCTATGATAATACAATCATGTTTCCATGCTATTGTCTTATGATCTAGGTAAAATAGTGAAGTTAATTAACAGAGCCATTGATATTATGATATTTAGTTATCGTAACATCGTAGAAGTGTATGGTCACAAGAGTTGGTGAGAAGGGTTACGATATTACAATATGTGGTTTTCGTAAGATCGCTGGTGTGGCTAAAGAGGTATTCTAAAGACACAAAGACAAAGGGTTTGTTGTAGCATTTTGGTGATCATAAGATCATAAAGAGATTTCAAGGAGGGCCCAATGTTAAGATAGGTTGACGATCAGAGGATCATAGAACCTTGAGTTGACCATGACAGGGGTGTTTCACTCGTCCAAGCTAGAAAAGAGAAGGGTCTTCATCCAATAGAATTATAGGAAAGGTACTAGATGAATGTTGAATATTATTGACCTATTGATACATATGACTTGGCATTTTGATAGTAAAGAAGAAACAAATCTTAATGGCAGATTAGATTTTTTGATCGTTTGCAAATTTCTTTCAACATTTCCCATGCCTAGTAAATGCAAAAGGAGTATGGACTCATCACTTGGTTATCCATCTACCTAGTTGTCCATTAAGGGCACTATTTCATGTCAGGATTAGGGTTCTTCAAGTCAGGGTTGATGATTTCCATGACTCTAAAGGTGTATTAGATCCAATCTATCACCCAGATTTCATCCAGTTATCCTCTAATAGTCTTAAATGCATGAATGAAATTGTTAAGAAATCAACAGTTATGCTTGAACTATAAAATCATGTTCTATTGTTTTCTCAAGGGTTCTCTTTTTCTAATGTTTAGAGAGCTCTCTCTTTTCAATGTTTCATAGCTCTTCTTTAATTTTTTCTATGCTTAATAGAGATTTTCTCTATTGTATCCATTCTCTATCAACCAAATGTGCACATATCCTTGTGGCCTCATTTGCTAAATATATTTGATAATCAAAATATCATAATCATGTTCATTCTTGGTGATTGATTAAATCAAGTGAATCCATCATATTCCTTCTTTGATTGAGTTATCTTTGTTTTATTATGATATGATGCAAGGAAGGATAGGGAAAACTAGGGCCAATGGCACACCCAGCTCTCTGAACCACCCTACAAGAGTTAACATAACAGAATTCTAACACATAGAATCAAGAACTAAAGGAGGAAGAGAAAACACTTTCATTGATTCTTCAAATATTTAACATACATGCCCAATTGTAAGGCCTTCTAGGTTATGGCTAGATACAAACACATTCATGATATAAGATCCAACTACAAATTCCCACTTTTTAGTTATGCTCTCCAATCATCTCTTAATAAATTGTCCTACCTCTAAGCTTAAAAACTATATTTATACTAGCCAAAATGGCTTACAGATCATTCTAAAACATAAAGAAGCCACAATTCAGCTCTCAACAAATATTAAATGAAAATAAACCTAACATTAAATTCTTGAAGAGCCACAAGTTAGCCTACATCAGCAATTAAATGTCCAAAAATTGATGTCCAAGAAAAATTGCCATATCTCCTAGCTCCAATTGAATTAGAACTTGTGCTTCAAACTATGGATAGTATTTTAGGTCCTCTACAAGTGAAGCAGGAGCATCCTGGGTTTCTTTGTAATCCTGCACATTAGTTCATTCTGCCTAGTTCCAATTTGGCTAACTTCACTCACATTTAATTTTGGTATAGTTAATTATATTTGATGAGGTCCGACTTGTGGTTTCTCTATGTTCTAGAATTATCCATAAGCCATTTTGGCAAGTATAAGTAGGGTGTTTAGTTTTAGGGTTAGGGCAGATTTTTGAGGAGAGTTCAAAAGAAAAGAGATATATGGATTTAAAAAGCTGATTTGGAGATCTGGAAGTTGTACATTTGTAATTGGTCGTAACCCAAAAGGCCTTATAGATGGGCATGTATGCTGAATATTTGATGAATCAATAAATATATCCTTTTTCTCTCTTTTGTTGGTGTTGTTCCTCATGTTTGCTTCCATTGTGTTAACTCTTGCAGGGTGGTTTGGATAGCTGGATGTGCCTTTGGCCATAGTTATTCATCCCTTGCCTGCATCAACAAGCCCTTAACTGTAAAAAGGCTGATTCACCAAGGAAAAGTGTGCATCTGACCAAAAAGTCAAGCATAGAAACTTGTCATGTAGAACTGCCAAAAATTGATACTCCGGGAGAATTGCCATATCTTCCAACTTATAAGGAGTTAGAACTTGCGCCTTGGACCATAGATAGAACTCTAGGCTCTCTTCAATTATTAAAGTATGCAGCATCTCATTCATTATGGAAAATTAGTTACATGGTCTGCAACAAGCAATCAAAAAATAGAAAACATAGTTCCAGTAGAACATAGTTTCAACAGCAAGATAAAAACTAAAAACATGTAGGATAGTAGTGCAACCCAGGATGCTCCTACATCAGACAACTAGGGTTGGAAGAAATGATTCTCCTAAATCATTGATACATCATAACTTGAGCTGAATCCAACTCATATTGAGAAATTCATGAAGCATCTTCCATAGATCTATTCTTCCACTTCACTAGATATTCATAATAATTTTTTCCCCTTGTGCTCTTACTAACTCCTTGATCCAATATCTATTCAACTTATTCAATCTACTTCTTAGGATAGTCCTCTAATACAATAACTTCATCATCTAACTCATGATACTTGTATAAATCAGCAACATTGAATATAGGAGATATGTCCATGTCATCAGGTAACTAAATTTCATAAGCGTTTCCACTGTCAAACTTCTTCAAAATCTTACAAGGTCCAAACTTCTTCATCTTCAGCTTACTGTATATTCCAACTAGAAATCTTTCTTTCTTTAGATGAACCATCACCTCATCACCAACTTAAAAATCATGATGTATCCTAGTTTGATCAGCATTCTCATCATACTTTTGATTACTTTATTCTATCCTCAACTTCACTTTCTTATGTAAAGACTCCATATAATCAAGAAATTCTTCTCTTGCATCACTCATCTTTTCTTCACTAGAAATATCTCTCAAATTTGATACTCCTTTCATTCCAGTAACAATCTCAAAAGGTGTCTTCCCTGTACTCCTATTCACAAAATTATTATATGCAAATTCAGCTTGTGCCAATATCATCTCCCAATTACTTGGCTTATTCCCAACTAAACATCTCAGAAAATTACCCAAGCTTCTATTTACAACCTATGTTAGTCCATCTATTTGTGGATGGAATATAGAACTAAACTTCAACTCAGTACCCATCTTCTTCCACAAAGTCTTCCAAAAATAACCA
Source organism: Cupressus sempervirens (assembly GCA_028749045.1). Lineage (NCBI taxonomy): Eukaryota > Viridiplantae > Streptophyta > Pinopsida > Cupressales > Cupressaceae > Cupressus > Cupressus sempervirens. The sequence continues at coordinate 214,978,352 of CM053783.1, forward strand.
AAAAACTTACTATCTCTGTCAGAAATAATATTTCTTGGTAGTCCATGCAATCTCACAATCTCTTTAAAGAAAAGATCAACAACATGCTTAGCATCTGATGTCTTCTTAGATGGTATGAGATGATCCATCTTAGAAAATCTATCCACTACAACAAATATAGAATCATACTTCTTCACTTTTTTAATCAATCTAAGAATAAAATTCATACTAATGTTACTCCAAAGTTTCTTAGGAATAGTAATAGGTGTATACAAAATAGTATTTTGACTCACTCCTTTTGCAACTTGAAAAACTCCACAACTATTTACAAAATTTTGAACATCCTTATACATTTGTGGCTGATAATACTTCTTCTTCAACAAATTCAATGTCTTATCAATTCCAAAATGTCTAGCCAATCCAACACTATAATTTTCCTTAATCAGATTCAACCTCATAGAACTTCTAGGAATACACAACTGAATACCTTTGAACAACATACCTTCTTGAATGAAATAATCAACATACTTACTTATGTGATCTATCAGATTTGGTGCTTTGTACTCTCTCCACACCTCAAAAAAATCAGGACCAGCATCATACAACTCTTTCATTTCATCAAAACTAAGAACTTCAACCTTCATTTCAGTCAACAAGGAACGTCTTCTACTCAATGCATCAGAAACTTTGTCAATAACTCCACTCTTGTTCCTAATGAAAAATGTAAAATTTTGCAAGTACTCAACCCACTTCATATGTCTTTGATTCAATTTATCTTAACTTCCCAACTATTGTAAAGATTTATGATCAGTATACAACACAAACTCCTTAGGAATCAAATAATGTATCCACTTCTTCAAAGCTTGAATAATAGCATAAAATTCTTGATCATACATAGAATACTTCATTTTAGCATCATCCAACTTTTCACTAAAGAAAGCAACATGTTTACCTTCTTGACTTAATACAACTCATATTGCATTACCACTTGCATCACATTCAACTTGAAATACTTTGTTGAAATTAGACAAAGCCAATACAAGTAATTCAAAAACCTTTCGTTTCAAAGTCTCAAAACACTTATCAGCTCCATGTTTTCACTTGAATTCCTTTTTATCTCCTCTCATTGTCTCAACCATAGCATTACAAACAACACTAAAATTCTTTATAAACTTTCTGTAAAAACTAGCCAAACCATGAAATGATCTTACCTCGCCCACATTCTCATGTGTAGGCCACTCCAAAATAGTTTTAACCTTCTCAAGATCCATCTTCAATCCATTAGCTAAAATAAAAAATCCCAAATACACAATCTCCTTGCATAAAAGAACACTTTTTCAGATTAATCAACAACTTTTCCTCTTTCAACCTTTGCAATACTTGTCTAATATTCTCAAGATGTTATTTCTTAGTCTTACTGAATATTAGAATATCATTCAAATAAAAAATCATAAACTTACCCAAAAATCTTTTCAAAACTTCATTCATCAACCTCGTGAAAGTACTAGGTGCATTAGTCAAACCGAAAGGCATAACCAACCATTCATACAAACCATCTTTTTTCTTGAAAGTAGTCTTCCATTCATCACCTTCTTTGATTCCTATCTGATGATAGCCACTCTTCAAATCAATCTTGGTAAAATAATTTTCTCCACTCAAACAATCCATTATGCCATCCATCCTTGGCATAGGAAATCTATATTTCACTGTGATTTTATTAATAGCTTTGGAATCAATACACATTCTCCATTCTCCATTCTTTTTAGGTGCTAATATAGTAGGTACAACACATGGACTTAAACTTTCTCTGATCAAACATTTCTACAACAAATCATGCACTTGTCTATTAAGTTCTTCATTCTTTATAGGTGTCAATCTATATGGTGCTTTGTTTGGAAAACTAGAACCAAGAATCAGATCCATACAATGACTTATGTTTCTTACTAGAGGTAAACCATTAGGAATATCATTAGCAACAATATCTTTATATTCATTCAGCAATTCTACAATTTCGATTGTCATTCTATTATTACCAAATTTTGTTGCTCGATCGTCACTACCAACACTTGGTCCTCTAGGGACTATAGAAAAACAAACTTGATTCTTCTTTACTTCCTTTTCAATTTTCTTTCCATTAACCATGCAAACTTTTATTTCAGTACAACTAACCTCATCTGGACTTTCAATTAAAGGCAAAAATATTTGTTTCTTCCAATTTATCCAAAGAGTATATTGATTCAATCTTCCATCATGCATAACATACCTATCATATTTCCGAGGTCTACCCAACAAAATATGACAACAATCCATGGGCATAATATCATACAAAACTTCATCAAAGTAATGTCCAATTTTGAACTTCACAATACATTGCTCACTTACCAATATCTTATGCTCATCTTTGATCCATGAAACATGATAAGGTTTGGGATGTTTTAGCCTCTACAACTGCAACTTTTTAATTAGCTCTTTTGATGCCAAATTTGTAGAACTTCCACTATCAATGATTACCTTGCATCATTTTTCATCCATCTTACATCTAGTCTTGAAAAGACTTCTTTTAAGGACACGTTTCTCATCACTTCCCTTATTACATCAGGTTCTTCTCACCATTATATTCTCTCTAGCCTCAGGTCCACTTGGTGAACTCTCATTGTCTCCTTGAATCACAACATTCTTATTATTCTGCCCACTTTTAGATGATCTACATTCAAAAGATTTATGTCCTTCTTTACCACATCTAAAACAATTACCCTGAAAACCACCTCTAAGATAAGAATTACCTCTTCCTTTGTAAGATCCAGTAACTCCTCAGTATGAACTACCACCTTTCCACTTGGTCTTGTCTTTTTCATCATTATTCCATTCAGATTTTCCTTTATCACGTACATAACTGTCAGATCTGCTACCTTCTCGATAAGATCTACCTTTGCCTCTCTAGAATCTACCAGCTCTACCTCTTTGTCTTTATTCATACTTCTTTGTCAAGATCTCCTCAGATTTCAAGGCATATTGATATGTTTCTTCCCCACTTTCCAACTTCACAAAACTTATTTCATCTTGAATTCTAGATCTCAATCCATTTATGTACCTTACAATTTTCTCAACATCATCATCCACGTGTCTAGATCTGATGTCTAATCTATAGAATTCCTTGGTATACTCTTTCGCAGTCATGTCCTTTTGTTTCAAATTTTGCATCTTTCTCAACAAGCTAAATTGGTAATCAGCAAGAAGGAATATTTTCTTTACCTTTTTCACCATCTTCAGCCAAGTTCTAATCTTCTCCTTTCCTCTCCTTTGTCTATCAATTTGTAAAGGCTCCCACCATAGTGATGCATGACCTTTCAACCTAGTGACTGCAATCTTCACCTTCTTATTATCAAGAGTGTTTTCACACTCAAAGAACTTCTCCATATTTGAGATCCAATCTAACATAGCATTGGTATCCATTTTTTCATCATAAGGAACAACTTCTACAGTAGGCTTTGAATTTTCCCTAGATAATACTCTCAACAATCTTTCCTCATCTTGATCTTCTTCAAGTTCTAGATTATGGTTTGGTGATGTTTCTTCATCATCACTTACATCATCAAGATGTGTTCCTCTCCTCTAGGCTATCTCCATAGCATTTAATCTAGCTGCAATTTGTCTTAATTGATCTAATATAGCACTATTAGCATTCCCTCTACCATGAACCATTTTTACAAATTAGGTTCCTACAAGATCGTAACCCTCTGCAAGTTATAGGTCAAATCCGTAGATTTGCAACCCTACAACCAATATCCAAAATAGGGTTCTACATGATCCAACCACCACAAGGATGAATGTCAGTCTCTAATATCACCTAACGTAAGGAAGGGTAAGGAAAACTAGGGCCAATGGCACACCCAACTCTCTAAACCACCCTACAAGAGTTAACACAGCTGAAATCTAACACATAAAATCAAGAACCAAAGGAGGAAGAGCAAATAGTTTCATTGATTTTTCAAATATTCAACATACATGCCCATATGTAAGGCCTTTTGGGTTATGGCTAGATGCAAATACATTCATGATCTAAGTTCCAATTTCAAATTTGCACTTTTTAGTTCTGCTCTTCAATCATCTCTTAAAAAATTATCCTATCTCTAAGCCTAAACACTCCATTTATACAAGCCAAAATGGCTTATAGATCATTCTAGAACATACATAAGCCACAAGTTGGCTCTTAGAAAATATTAAATGAAAGTAGACCTAACATTAAATTCTTGAAGAGCCACAAGTCAACCTGCATCAGCAATTAAATGTCTAGAAATCAATGTTCGAGAAAAATCATGATATCTCGTAGCTCTGATTGAATTAGAACTCACACTTTGAATTGTGGATAGTACTTTAGGTCCTCTATAGACACTTAATTTCACAAAGGCTGATTCACCAAGGAAAAGTGCACATTTAACGAGGAAGTCAAGCACAGAAAATTGTCACACAGAATTGCCAGAAATTGATACTTTGGGAGAATTACCATATCTCACAACTTATAAGGAGTTAAAACTCATTCCTTGGACCATAGATATAACTCTAGGCCCTCCTCAATCCTTGAAGTTCATAACCTCTCATGAATTATGGAAAATTAGTTACATGGTCTTCAATAGGAACCTAAAAACCAGAAAACATAGTTTTAGTAGCAAGATAAAAATTGAAAACATGCAAGATAGTAGTGCAACCCAGGATGCTCCTGCATCATGATATAGAGATTGAAAAGGTGTAGATAATGGTATATTTTGAGAAATTCATTAACTTTTTAGTGCATTCATTATAAATAAAGTAGGGCCACATGCTATTTTGATGCATCACCCTCTAAATTAGATTAGGTAAGTTTTCTTACATGCATTCCTTCCCCTTTTCCTAATGAATATTAGTTAGATGCATTCTAATAGTAAAGAAAGATGGCCTTCTCTGGGGACTCAATCTCAAGTTCTACAGTTCCACACTTTTGAGATTGTTTCCATGTTACACGAGGCTATCTAAGAAGTATTCCCTTAGACCAAGGTGCAAGCTTTCATGTCAATAGGTCTTGGGGAGTCTTAAGTGATTTTCATTCAACATGGAGAAGGAGTAGTTGAGAGTGCAGGAGTTGATGAAATCCAACTCCACAGTCGCCAAGATCACCTACATGCAAATAGCTTGCTGAAGAGAAACCAAAGGAGCAAGAGCTTGAAGCAAACAATGCAAGAGAAAATATTTCACAATGGGAAAATGAAATTGCTATGTGAATGGATGAATTTACAATGAGAGAGAGAGAGACCACTTATAAAGGCCTCAAGGAAGCTTGAAGAATAAGCTGAAAGGAGGTAAAAGATAAGGTTGACAACTAAGCACTCTTCCACAAAAAAGTGGAACATGCTAGAAGGGAACAAACTCCCGTGTTGTCAACAACTAACTACTACAACTATTAAATACTAAATATTAAATAAATGCATCAACCTAAGTAAGCTTAAGTAAATAGAATAAATAATTAATAATTGATTATTTACTCTAACATGTTAGAGTTGATGAAAGCCAACTCCAAAGACGCCCAAGATCACCTGCATGCAAGAACCTGTCAAAGAGAACCCAAGAAGAGGAAGAGCATGGAGCAAGGAAAAAACCTAAACGGACATGAGAGACCACAAGTATGCAAACACAAGAGAAAATGTATTTACAATAAGTGATGTTGTGATGTGTGAGATAGGTCACAGATGGATCCGCCATTGAGAGAAAGAAGAAGAAAGAAGTCGAAGGGTCTTATTCTGAATTAAATTACAGAAAAGAAAATGCTCCCCCCCACAATGTATAAATTGGGCAGTCTTTACTTGGTGCTATTATAATAGCCAATTTAGGGCCTATTTCTAAAAGTAATATTTTTGTCCACAGAACCTATAATGTAATTGCAGATCTAGAAAGTAGACAAAAAAATATGCACTTTCAAAAAAAATAGAACCTGATTATGTGTCCTAATGAGCCCATATTAAGCATTTGAAGTGGCAAAAATTGAGAATTGCGAGTTGCAGAAACAAACAAGAACAGAGATCTCAAACCACCTACACCAATGTGTAGATTACAAAATCTTACCCCAAAACAAAAAAAATTGCTCGAAAAAATGAGCCCGTATGAGGGAGATATCGCTGTTTGAAAATCACCGCTGTGGTTATTTTTTCTGAATCGTCGTCGTCACACCTCCAAAAAATAAAGAAAAAAGCCCAAAAAATATTAGATTTGCTATGTCAAATCCTCTTTCTCCTTTTTCTCCAAATACTGAAAAAATGCTCTTCCTCCCGATTGAAGAAAAAATTACAAACAAACTAGGGTTTGTGTTTTTAAATTGCAGCTTCAAAAAAATCCTTCGAACAAGAAGTAGCAGGGAGGTTCTGATACCATGTAGGAGTTGATGAAATCCAACTTCGCAGTCGCCAAGATCACCTACATGCAAATAGCTTGCTGAAGAGAAACCGAAGGAGCAAGAGCTTGAAGCAAACAATGCAAGAGAAAATATTTCACAATAGGAAAATGAAATTGCTATGTGAATGGATGAATTTACAATGAGAGAGAGAGACCACTTATAAAGGCCTCAAGGAAGCTTGTAGAATAAGCTAGAAGGAGGTAGAAGATAAGGTTGACAAATGAGCACTCTTTCACAAAAAAGTGGAACATGCTAGAAGGGAACAAACTCCCGTGTTGTCAACAACTAACTACTACAACTATTAAATACTAAATATTAAATAAATGCATTAATCTAACTAAGCTTAAGTAAATAGAATAAATAATTAATAATTAATTATTTACTCTAACAAAGAGCAACGAGTTTTGAGAAAAGCTAGTAGTTGTGGCTTGGTAAACAAGGAGATTTATTGGTGGCTTGTGAGCACAAGTTTAGATCTTGTTGGAGTTTTCTACCATAGTGTTGTTGTGCTACAGATTTGGACTAGCTAGTGTTTTGGGTTGGATCTTGTAGAACTTTTACTTTCTTTGTATTTGGGCATAATTAGGAAGGCCTTCTAGCCTAAGACACTACATTTAATCTATTGATTTATGAATAAGAAGTTGTGTTTTGTATAAGATCTAGTATCTTGTGTAGTGTTTGCATTGTGTGGTTATTCACTGGGAACTAGATCACCTCCTTTGGGGGTTTATTCAATTTTGTACTACATCACCATGGGTATGATACTTACACATTAGTTGATGGTATTCATCTATTTAATTTGTGGACAATCAAAGGTTGAGAAAAAAAATTCAACTTTCCATGTTTCATATAGTTCTCAAATTTATATACATTTAATTGGTTTAACAAAAAATATTTATCTATGTTTTGATTGGTTAAGGCGGATAACATTAGGGAGACAAATCAAGTTTTTTAACTTTTATTCCATACAAATCAATAAATTTATTAACCTTTAAACATTTAGTCCATAAAATCTCTAAAATCTTTACAATTTACAATTTAAGGATGTTTTTGGTAACCACATGTCACCATATTTTCTCGAGAAGAGGATATTGAAACATAATTGAATTGGTGCCTTTACTAGTGTAGCCATGGAATTGAGGAGATACATAGGAGAGCCAAGACTTGGGATTTTTTCAGTGCTTTGGCTAGTGCCTTCTTGGTTTTGGAAGGTAGTGGCACTGCTTTTAGGGTTTTTGATGGATATTTTTCAAGGGTGCTTACATGCAGATCTTTAGTAGGCAGTGGCTCAAAAGGGGTTCTGACAAGAGAATTTTTAGCTAGTGGTACCTCTTGAGAAGCTTTTAGAGTTGTAGTTGTTGCACTGGAGAGGTTGAAGCTAGTGAGAGGCTAGCTTTGGGCATTATTTAGCTTCATTTTCTACAAAAGGAAATCATTTACAAGATAGAACTTAGTTAATGTTGAACAAATAATGTATTCTAAGCATAAGTTGTGAGATAGTGTATGCTAAGAGAGATATATAGTATGTGTTGAGTAACTAGTAAGTGTCAAATCACTCAAGTGTTAAGAAGATAGTTGATGCCAAGTGATTCAGATGCCTAGTGATCAATGGATGTTGAGTCATTTGGAGGCCGAGTTACAACATTGAAGATAAAGTGAGTGTCAAGCATTACAGACTTCAAGTGTCGAGTAAAATAGTTTTGGACATAGTTATTTGTAATGGCACAAGCTTCTATGTAAACCATTTTTGGGATGACTTAAGGATTGTTTTATGATTCTAGATGATAAGAATGAATCTATATTAAGGATCCCTATGCAGTAACTATAACCAATCAGTTAAAGGGATGGATTAAGCGGCAAAATGGATGAATCATAATCATTGATTTGTACCTAACCTTAAGTCACCTAGGTCTACTTAAGGAAGACAAACCCTAGAATATTATATGTGTGAAGAGAGAAGTTTGCATGAGCAAACAGAGCATTCACGGTTGCTAACAAGTTATACATTATAGAATCAGTTAGAGGAGAACAAAGGAAAGAAGTCAAAGGACAAAAGTGATACATTTAATAGGAGACGATTAAGGATACATGTAAAGAGGTGATCTATTATCTAGCAGCAGAGTGCTAATTGCAGGATTATTGCTATGACATTCTAGTAGGTGAATTAGTTAAATCTCTTAACAGAGTAGTCCTAACATGCTGTTGTAAATTTTTTAATTGATTTTTTACTTCATTGTAAGTTTTAAGTCCTTTAGGGTAAAAGAACAAACCTGTGTCACCCTTTTGTAAAGGAAAAGGCTAACAAAAGTATATAATTGTTCACCTCCGATGACATAGAATTGGTATTATTATTTTGAATTTGGAAATCAAGCAAACTAATCATATGTGTAGAAATGGATGAAGTTTAGTATTATAATTTTTAATAATTAATTAGAATAACAATTGATATATTTTCCTAATTTTTATAGATAAATTTTTTTTTCTGAAAAACATTGAAAATTAGGGGTCTAGTTCCCACCACAAAACAAATTATGTTATAGATAACATATATAGCTAGAACAATCAAAAATAAAAAATAGCTTTAGACCTATATTTTGTCTTTTATAATGATTCAAATTTCAACTCACCTAAAATCAATAGTTTTCATCTCCCACCACATTTTTCAAAAAAAATCTATTCTAACCAGAAGAAAATTTATACATTCTAAAAGACGACTCTCTCCTCTAGAATGTCATATAATTTTTTATTTTTTTTAATGATTTAATATTATTTTCTTTCTCAAAATTGACATCATTTCAAGTGTTAAAATACGATCTTGTAGAATTTTTAAATTATAATATGCTATATCTAATTAAAATACTGTAAACTCTATATGAGAATATTCTTGACTCTGGGCTCCATAAAATAGTGTTTATATGTTATTAAAAAATATTATAAAAATAGTAAGAGTTATTGAAATGCCACTTTTTTGAAATAATTCTATTTCTTTAGTAATTGGATACAAACTAGTATAAAATGTGCATTTAATAGACATTTCCAATTGGAAAATTTTGATACCATATATAACTTAGCTTGAATGAATTTATCTAGATCATATGTTTGGACAAAATTTATTTTTAGATAGAAATACTCAAATTCAGTTGTTTTGATAAGTCAACCTAAAAGGTGACACAACTTTGTACTTTTACCCTTTAATCATGCACACTTCTAACAATGTGTTGAAATCCTTTAATAGGGTAAGTTCTAACAATCTTGTAAGCCTTTAACAGGCCAGACCTTTCACAAGGTAGATCATAGTTTATGATCAAATATTGTAACCCTCATTGGATACACTTTACAACTGTAGCAGTGAAGATTTGTGGGTATCATCCCCACCCTAGTATTACCTTCTCATTGGAGGGTTTCGGTATAACCAGATATCTTGTGTCATAAATGTGTTAAATGTTTATTTGATTTTATGCTATGGATGAAAATGTTTAGCTAGCCATTTCAGTTTATACGAAAATTGTGAGATGTATATGTGGTGAATGATTTTATGATTAAATTTTTGAATAACTGATTCAACACTCCCCCCCCCCCCCCCCCCTCATAGTTTACTTTACCTATTATATTTTCAATAAAATATGGAAGGATTCTATGAATCTAACCTTACCCTAAGATCGACGATGATTTTTAAGCAATACAAGATCAAAATTTTGTATTTAAGGATGCATAAGCAATGAATTTTAGGGTTAGCTTCATTGTTGATTGGTAATATTAAGGAGAATCTCCGAAAAGAAAGACAAAAGAGGTGAAGTGTGAAGAGTTTGTGAATTGTGATTGCTTGAGGAGGTGCCAAGTAGATTAGTGATCGACATGTAAATGGAGGCCAGCCAATGAACCAAAATATGAGAAAATAGAGATACGAATTTGCAAAGTGAGCTTTACTTTAAATATTAAAACCACTATTATATTCTAACCATTATAGCAATCCAAAATCATTTAATCAAGGTTGATCTAACAATCACTTTGTAAATCCTTTAATGAAGATGAAATTCTAATGGAATGTTCTAAAGTCATATAAGAAGCCCACTCCTAATAGGGTGATTAAATCCTTTAACAAGGTCACACTTAATAGCATCTTGTATAACCATTAATAAGGTTGGCTCTTAACTAAGCTCATTTCAGAAGAGTGAAAAATCGGTAGTATGTTACTTGATGGTTTTCCCCAAATTGGTTTTCCACATTAAATTATGGTGTCAAAGTGTTATTATCATGTGTGGATGTTATTGTTTTGCATAATATATTTTACAATAGTTTATTTACTGGTAGTTGACATATATAGAGATAGAGAGTTAAGTAAATGCATGGAAATTTAAATTGTTGATGATGTGTTATAGAGACCAAGTGGGTATGTGAGTTTAATTAAGTTGTCTAAAGTTTTTAAAAGTTAATTCGATACACTAGACCCAAGGATAAATTGTTCAACCCCACCTCTCAATTACTCTAAATCATTATAATATTTAAAAGATTTTAATTGGTGTAAGAAATATCATGATGACTAATGTTATAATAATATTAGGGGTAAACATGATATTATTGTACTATTTACTAGAATGTAATTAAGGTTATTGTAAAATGTCAATCTTCTAAAAATCAAAAAAGTTAGTCACAACCAAAGAGAAAACATTACCATCCTCCAGGGGACTCCCAAACTTTGCTTCAATGGAAATATTGGGACTTCGAAGGAAATCTAACACATCCAAGTCTTTTAGGGGGATAAATCGCTTGATTCATTTCACATGAGTACTCCAACCTAGAATCCATCTTAGGAGTTGATGATTGTTTATAGATCCACTTCTCATTATGCCCTAGGGTGAGATGAGCCTAAACAACCTTCTTAGCTTTTTTGGGGCAATTTTTATCCCATTGACCCATTTTATTGCAAATAAAATAGGCAAAAAAGGAGGGATTCAAATTTGACCTCCCATTTTAGTAAACCCTATGTAAAATTGATTATAGTAAGATATGATATGTTGTCCAATCTACAAATATTAATGCAAATAAGAGTAAAGATCCACCTTGACCTATATGTTGTATACTAGTCAATAGCTAACAGTTGGCTAAAGTAAGAAACAATACCTTAGAAAATAGTTGAACATTCCAAAACTCCAAAGATAACCTGGGGAATCTAACCCAAACATAGACAAAAGAAAAAGTATTCCTCAAAGTTCCATTTGGCATCCCATTTCTAGAATGAGAGAGCTATTTTACCATTATTTCAAGGACCCCAACAAAGGATTCTATTACACTCCTCTTTATTCGAGAACTCAAAGGATAGGAAACTCTTGGGAAGGGAAAGTATCTCAACTTAGCCTTTTAAATACCATTTCTATTTAACATACGAACAAACATTTTTAATATTAGGACTAGAACCAAGAAAAATACCAATAAGAATCATCTCCAACACTAGAATAGGAGAATCCAAGATTGTGTTAGGGATAAAAATAAAGAACTCCCCATTCTGGCATCCTAGTTTAATAGGTTCAATATGAACCAAGTTCTTATTGTTCAAGATGGTCCCAAATAACTTCCCCCAATATTTTTTATCCCACTTGAACATCCATGTCATAAGACCCCCTAATCCAACTTTTGAAGAGACCTCAAGACCCCCTATTCCAAATCAATCATCACCACTAGAAGATAGTGGGACTACTACCTTAGATGCTTCCATCGGAGTCCTCAAAAGTCCATCCTTTAAGGAATTTTTGGAAACACCTCATAGAGATTCTAGGAATAGAATAATATTAGGAATAAAGCCTATAGCAAGGATAGAAGCCCCACAAGTTTCCTCCTAATATTTGACATCTTTCTCACCACCACCATCAAATTTGAACTAGCCTCATCATCCTACTCTTTTGCTGACCTATCCAAGCTCACCATTGTTTAATTCTCTTATTGTTTCTCCATTAAGTTATAGTTTTCTTCAAATATTTAAAAGTATTCATTCTCAAATAGTTTGATCACTCGCACTACAATTTTCTAAATCACTAAAATCTCAAATAGTGAAAATTTGATTAGAAACAACCATTAAATCATCCCAATTTTCTATGTAATTATTATCTTAGGTCACATTTGAAAAAAAATGTTTCATAATCAGTAGCCATGAAAAATCATAATAGTATCTCATGATGATAAGAATGAACCTTTATTAAGGATCCCTATGAGGTACATGCAACCAATCAGTTAAAGGGATGGATTAAGCAGAAAAATGGATGAATCACAATCGTTGATTCATACCTAACCCTAAGCCTCTTAGGTCTTCCTAAGGAGGACAAAACCTAAAACATTATATGTGTGAAGAGAGAAGATTGCATGCACAAACAGAGCATTCATGGTGGCTAAAGAATTGTTAATCAAGTTATACATTGCAAAATCAGTTAGAGGAGAGCAAAGGAAATAAGTTAGAGGGAAAAAGTGATAAATTTGATTAGAGAGGATAAATGATGCATGCAAAGAGGTGATCTATTATGTAGCAGCAGTGTGCTAACCTTAGGATCATTGTTGAGACATTCTAGCAAGTGAATCGGTTAAATCTCTTAATAGAGTAGTCCTAGCAGTTTGTTGTAAATCCTCTAATAGGTTGCTTACTTCATTGTAATTTTTAAGTCCTTTGATCAGGCACACTTCTAATAGGGTGTTGAAATCCTTTAACAAGGGTAAGATCTAACAATCTTGTAAGCCTTTAACAGGGTAGACCTTCCATAGGGTAGATCATAGTTTATGATCAAACATTGTAACCTTCATTCAATATACTTTAGAACTGTAGTAGTGAAGATTTTTGTGTGTCATCCCCACCTTCGTTTTACCTTCTCATTGGACAGTTTCTGGATAACCAAATATTCTATCATATATGTGTTCAATGTTTTATTTGATTTCATGCTATTGATGAATATGTTTAGCTCGCTATTTCAGTTTACATGTGAATTGTGGAATGGATGTGTGGTGAATGATTTTATGGTTAAAATTTTGAAGGAATGATTCATCCCCCTCTTAGAGTTTACTATCCCTACTATATTTTCAACAAAAGATGGAAGGATTTGATTTATTTGACCTAACACTAAGATCGATGGTGATTTTTAAGTAATAAAAGATCAAAATTGCCTAGTTAAGGAGGCATAAGGAATGAATTTTAAGGCCAAGTTCATTTTTTCTTGTCAATCTTAAGGAGAAGTTGTGAAGAGGAAGATAACAGAGGTGAAGTGTTAAGAGTTTGCGAATTGTGATTGCTTGAGGAGGTGCCAAGTAAACTAGTGATGGAGATGTAAATGGAGGCTAGCCAATGAACCAAAAGATGAGAAATTAGAGATATGAATTTTCAAAGTGAGTTTTACTTGACATATTAAAACTATTGTTACGTTCTAACCATTGTATCAGTCCAAAATCCTTAATCAAGGTTGACCTAATAGTAATTTTGTAAATCCTTTAATGAATATGGCATTATAATGGAATGCTCTAAAGTCCTCTAAGAAGGCCACTCCTAATAGGGTGATTAAATCCTTTAACAAGGTCACATTTAATAGTGTCTTGTATAACCATTGACAGGGTTGGCTCTTAATTGAGCTCACTTCAAAAGAGTGAAAAATTGGTAGCATGTTACTTGGTGGTTTTCTCCGAATTGGGTTTCTACATTAAATCACGATGTCAAAGTGTTATTATCATGTGTGGATGTTATTGTTTTGCATGCTATATTTTATAGTAGTTTATTTTCTGGTAGTTGACATATATAGAGATAAAGAGTTAAGTAAATCCATGAAATTTTAAATTTTTGATGATGTGCTATAGAGACAAAGTGGGTATGTGATTTTGTTTAAGTTGTCTAAAGTTTTTAAAAGTTGATCTGGCACATCTGGACTGCAGGATAACTTTTTCAGCCCCACCTCTCAATTATTCTAAATTATTATAATTTTTTATAGATTTGAATTGGTGTTAGAAATAGTGTGATGACTAAGGTTATAATAATATAATGTGTAAGCTTAGTATTATTGTAAAATTTACTAGAATGTAATTAACATTATTGTAAAATGTTAGTCTTCTTTGAAAATTCAAAAGAGCCAGCCATAACCAAAGTGGAAACATTTCCATCCTCCAGGGGACTCCCAAACATTGCTTCAATGTAAATATGGGGACCTTTAAGGGAATCTAACACACCCAAGTCATCTGGGGGTATAAATTTCTTGATTCACTTGACCCAAGTCCTCTGACCTAGAACCTATATTAAGAGTTGATGCTTGTTTATAGATCCACTCCTTATTTTTCCCTAGGGCAAGATGAGGCTAAATAACCTTCTTAGTTTTTTTGGGGAAATTTTTGTCCAAGTGACCCATCTTATTGCAAATAAAATATCAAAGAGAAGGGATTCAAATTAAACCTCTCATTTCAATAAACCATACTTGGAATTGATTGTAATAAGAGATGACAAGTTGTCCAATCTACAAACATTAACACAGATACAAGAAAAGATCAACCTTTACCTATATTTCATACACTAATCAATAGACAAGAGTAGGCTGAAGCAACCAACAATACCTTAGAAAATTGTTGAACATTCTGAAACTCCAAAGACAACCTAGGGAATCTAACTAAAATAGAGACAAAAGAAAAAGAAAAATTCCAAAATAAGAAAGCCATTTTATCATTCTTTCAAGGACCTCCACAAAGGATTCTATTACACTCCTCTTTATTCAAGAACTCAAAGGATAGGGAACTCTTGCAAAGTGAAACTTTCTCAACTTGGCCTTTTAAATACCATTTCTATTAAACATAACAACAAACATTTTCAATATTAGGAATGGAACCAAGAAGCATACCAATAAGCATCATCTCCAACACTAGAATAGGAGAATTCAAGATTAGGTTAGGGATAAAAATAGAGAATTGCCCATTCTGGCATCCTAGTTTAATAGGTTCAATACGGACTAAGTTCTTGTTGTTCAACATGGTCCCAAATAACTTCCCTCAAAAATTTTGATCTAACTTGAGCATTCATGTCATAGGACCCCCAAACCCCACTTTTGAAGAGACCTCAGGACCTCCTTTTCCAAATCCATCATCACCAGTAGAAGGTAGTGGGACCACTACCTTAGTCGCTTCAACCAGAGTCCTCAAAAGTCCATCCTTTAAGGAATTTTTAAAAATAGCTCATAGAGATTCTAGGAACAGAATAATATTAGGAATAAAGCCTACAACAAGGTTAGAAGCCCCACAAGTTCCCTCCTAACATCTGACCTCCTTCTCACCACCACCATCAAATTTGAACTAGCCTCACCATCCTGCTCTTTTGCTGACCTCTCCAAGGTCACCATTGTTTAATTCCCTTATTATTTCTCCATTAAGTTACAGTTATCTTCAAATATTTGCAAGTATCCTTTCTCAAATAGTTTGATCACTCGCGCTACAATTTTCTGAATCACTAAAATTTCAAATGGTGAGAAATTGATTAAAAACAACCATTAAATCATCCCAATTTTTTATGTAATTATTATCTTAGGTCACATTTGAAAAAAAAACATTTCATACATAGTAGCCATGAAAAATCATAACAATATCTCAAATAGAGTCATCAACACTAGAAATAAGAAATATTGTCTCTCAAAACCTTGATTCTCATTAATCCACTAACAATGTGAATTTTAGAAAATATATTTTTCTATGCAATTTTTGCTCCTAAGACCATGCTTGGCCATATCAAGCTGATGTAGAAGGTTACTTATTAGTAGTAGAAGGATCAAATTAAAAGGATCGATCTTACTAAGGAATCATTTTAATTCTTTTATTTTCACACCTTCTCATTCCCATTCTTTCACAAAGGTATCATTGATGTTCTTATACTCTACCAGATTAGATGGATTATTTTTTCTTCCATTGAAATGTTTTCTTATAACTTTAGGTGGTCTTATATTGTTAACAAAACCATTAAATCTGTAGTATCTATCTATATGCCTTAGAGTATTAGTGAATAATATTTGTTAATATATTTACTTGTAAGATGACTTTTAGTTGAAGTCTTATATCTAAGATATTTGAGATCTATAATTAATATATATGTTCAATGTTGCAAGACAATGTACTTATGGTAACCATCTATGTCTCCAAACTGCATGAGTCATCATTTTACTATGTTTCCATTCCTCAAGATATTATCTTGTTATTTCATTTGATCCAACACTTTTCAAGAATCAGCCAAATATTTCTACTTTAGATATTTAAGTAATGTAAGTTTAGCATGAAATGTTGTACATTTGATAACAATGTAATTGTACTTTTACTATTTCAATAAATGTATCTAACCACAATTTTTTTTTTTTTTTTTAAAGCAGAAATACCTCTTTTACTTACCCATTGTGCTATCTAATATTGTATTTACATATTTTATAAGGAAAGATGGCTGAGTATTTCTTAAATTAATATTTTTTCAAATTTTAACAACATATATTTGATTATTTGGACTAGATTTCTAGCATGGCATGTTTTTATGACATAGATACCAGAGTGTCTATGACTATCGCAAGGCTATTGAACTTAATTAAAGAATCTTATTGTTCTATTCGATAAAATATATAAACAATTTAAATTTAAAAAATCTAAAAAAAAATCTTATAATTTGATTAAGATATTCATTAAGATATTCACTTATATAACCAAAATCAATTCCAAATATAAGGAAAAAAGGGCTAAATATTCTATTTGTACAAGTCAATTATAAATATATTGAAATGAACAATATTTCTCTAAATAATTAAACAGCACACATAATATTATAATCAACAAAATCATAAATATATGTTACCTTTCAACAGTTTTATGATATCTTCGCACACTATTATAAGTAGTTATATAGATCCAGACATGCAGATGACATTACCACTAGAGAATAATAATAAAGGGACGATTTGGTAGATAAACTAGGAAATAAAAGGTGCCAGCTCCGTTTATGTAGTATTAAACAATTGAAAGGGTGCCACGATTATTAGCGTATCATAACTTCTAATGTAGTACAAATTAAGGAGGTGAAGCTATGATCGTCTGTGTGGTGTGTTCCAAGAATGGTCTGATCAGGGTTGCCCATCGTTACGAGTATTGAGAGGTGATTGCGCAGGACTTCCTCCATTCATGTACGGAGCTCCTGCTGGAGCCATCTGCAGCAATTTCATAGCCTCCTTAGGACCGTCGGGTACAACAATGGATAAAAAGCATTGTGTACTTAATAAAGAGAAGAATAAGATCTTTATAAGGGATTAATGAGTTTTGGCTTATCCAATCCTCAGTGATTCTATAATCAAGAGCATATAGTAGGTTGAAAGGCATGACAATTAGCTTATTATGCCCAAAATAATTCAATAACATCAACTAAAAACTAAAAATCTATGTTAACTTTTGGAGAGATTCTTGGAATGGTCAAATTCCACTTTTCAATAATTTGATTTTTTTGAGTATTATTGAAGTGTCAGAACTACA
Source organism: Cupressus sempervirens (assembly GCA_028749045.1). Taxonomy (NCBI): domain Eukaryota; kingdom Viridiplantae; phylum Streptophyta; class Pinopsida; order Cupressales; family Cupressaceae; genus Cupressus; species Cupressus sempervirens. The sequence goes on from CM053783.1 coordinate 214,996,248, forward strand.
CTGGGGTACTCAACTTTATCAGTATGTGGCATATGTTTGTGAACTTTCAGGAAAAGTGTTTTGGAAGGATCCAGCGGTTTTACCACTTTCATCTCAGGAAATTAGACAATTCAAAGATATTTTGTCTTCCAGGCAAGTCTTCTTTTCTAGATCTCAAGATAGGATTTTATGGGCTCTAGCTAAAGATGGCAATTATTCAGTAAAAGAGAGGGTTATAAAATTTTGCAGCAAAATGTTTCACATAAAGTTACGTGTAAGGCATTTTCATTTTGTTGGAATCATATTGTACTTCCAAAGGCAGGTTGTTTCACTTGGCTTGCACTAAAACATAGGGTTTTGACCAGTGACAGATTGGCTAGATTGCACATTGCCTCCTCTTTTAACTCTGTTATTTGTGATGAGTGTGAAGAATCAGTGGATCATCTTTTTGTCTCATGCTCATTTTCTTATCAATGCTAGAGTTTTGTCTTGAATAAGCTGCACTATAGTACTCCTCTCCAAAATAATTTGAGGGATCTTTTCCAAGCTTGGCCAGTCCTTTATCCCAAATCATTATTTGCAAACCTTTGGAAATGTATCCCGGCATTGGTTGTTTGGTTTATTTGGTGGGAACGTAACAAACACATTTTTAGAAAAGAGAGCCATTCCTTAGAAATTGTTTTGGAGGGAATTGAAAGATCTATCTCAGAGGTGACAAATTCAAGTTTGCAAAATACAAAATTTAATCCTATTGTTACTTCTTGGGACTCTCAAATTATTCAAAGATGGAAACATTTATTCATTCCAAATGGTTGGAAAATTGGTAATTCCTCCACTTCTTCATTATCCTGTAAGCAAACAGGATGGAGGCCACCAGATGAGGGATATTGGAAATTGAATTTTGATGGCGCATCAAGAGGTAATCTTGGCCCTTTTGAGTTTCGTGCATGTATTAGAAATTCAGATGGAGATGTTGTGGCAATTACAGTATCCCCTTTGCCTATTAATACAAATAACATGGCAAAGGCACAAGCTCTGTTAGCTGGTCTTATTTTAGCAAAACAACATAATTTTTGGTTGCTACATATTGAAGGGAACTCCTCTGTCATTATTAATGCCTGTATTCATAGGACTATCTTCTCTTGGAAGTTAAAATATATTCTTATTCAAATTTGGAGGCTCCTAGATGAGTGCTTGGATGTTTGTATTTCACACACCTATAGGGAAGGAAACCATGTTGCGGATTTTCTTTCGAATTTGGATTGTGATGGGTTGTTGATTTCATCACTTCACCCTTTATCCATAATTGAGAAACATGTTGCCCTCAAAAAATTAATTCGGGAAGATAAGTTTGTTGGATCGTGCTTATGTATACCAGTTTGAAGGAAGGTGATATTCAGTTCTAGATATACTGATGGGTGGTACTTGATTCACCCTTTGTAATTATTTGTTTGAAATATCTAAAACTATGTATACATTAGGGATGATGCTGGGTTTTCTTCACTGATTCTTTCCCAGTTGACTTCGTTGAATCAGATTAATAAAATATTATAGTGGCTTGCCACTTTTCCCTTTTAAAAAAAAAAAAACTAAAAATCTATGTTATTTTTTTTTCTAATGTCATATAGCTAATGATAAGTTTTACATCTCCACCCAAAAGGATTTGGTGGTTTCATATGAGATAGAAAAAACTTGTTATCACTTGCTTCAACATTTCACTTTTAGATTCTTTGAGGATAATGGTGAATTATCCATTAGATGACTTGTAGTCTTTATATACTATTTTTAATTTAATAAACATGTAATATACTAAATTGTAGACTAGTGATGAGGAAATAACCCAAGACAAAATGAACACAAGAGGAAAATGAGAATTTTATTATCAGAAATAATATGCTATTACATTCAACAAACTGAAAATAGAATCCACTACATGCCTTATGGGCTTACAATATTATCAAAATTTGGAGAAAAACCCTTCTCATAGTACCTTCACCCATAGTTCACAAAAAATGCCTTTACAATGCAAGAAATGACCTTAACTAACCCAAATTAGGTTTATAGTTAGGAATACATTTTAGAATATATCATTTAGCACCCACCGCCAAATTAGAAGGTTCTAGAAGGCATGTCAGAAGTTGGTGCAAAATTAGAAGAATCTAGAAATGGTAGTCCAACTTTTAGGAGGCATAACTTTTGATGCGAGAGTCTGATTGACTAATCATTTACATTTTTAGAAATCTCTCCAAGAACCCTATAGCAATATGGGGAGGCTTTACACATTTCCCATTTTTAGGCCCATAGAAGGCCATTTAGTGCCTCTAATATGACTTTGAAGCATTCTTAGGGGGTCTCCAACCAACTTAAAACTACAATAACTTTCAAACTGTAAAGCCTTTTGACTCGATTCTTCTTCTGGAATACTTTAAATTACAAGTACAATAATTGATTCAACTTACACCCTCTAACTAATCATAATTATGGATCAATTACAAAATATCATATTTTTTGCACTAGTACATATCTCAAGGTGCTCAAAAACACTAAACCATAAAACCAATAGTGGAACTATGAGAGTTGTAATCTCTATTTGGCCCAAATGGGTATCCATAAATACACACACCTTAAATAGAAACTAACACTAAGAATATTTTTGGGTGATACAAGATTGCCCTTACAACACTTGATGCTTCTACACCAAACACCCATGGTAACTTGAAAAGTGACTCTATCCCTTTATAGCTGGTACAGGAAAACCCAAATGGGCAACCTTTGTCTTGGATAACCAGGTTGTATCTTTTAATAGTCATCCTTCCACTTCACTCAGTACTCCTCATACTACATATTTATGGTGCTCTGGCCTACATAACTTTCCAAAATTTCTTCAATCTCCTCCTTCTCAGAAGTAGGAATGAGACATAGCTCCAAAATCATCTCCTCCTTTGCACCATCATCATGATATTCTGTTAAGTCTATAATATTGAAAGCATGGGAAATATGGATCCCATCCGGCAACTCCACTTTATATGCATTTCCTGAATCATGTTTCTTCAAAATCTTGCAGGGCCCAAATTTCTTCATCTTGAGCTTGTTCTAGTTGCTAATAGAAATCATTCCTTCCTCAAGTACACCATAACTAGATCCCCAACTTGGAACTCCTTATGTCTCCTCTTTGAGCTTTTCTAGGCTTACACTATAGGTTTATCTTGGTAATATGTGCATGTACCTCTTCATGTAGCTTTTTGACATATTCAACAAAGTCTTCTACCACAATACTAGTCCTCTCTCCTTGCTCCATCATCCTCAATTTTGGTACAATCCTTGGACTACTCCCACACATAATTTGGAATGGCAATCTACTAGTACTCCTATTTAGAGAATTATTGTAAAATAATTTTGCTTGTGGTAGAATCAAATCTCATCCCTTGGGCTTATCTCCTACTAAACACCTCAACATATTGTCCAGACTTGTAATCACCACTTATGTTTGTCCATTAGGCCATGAATGATGTGCAGAATTGAACTTCAATTTTGTCTTCAACTTCTTCCTCAAAGTCCTCTAGAAATACTCAATAGGTTTAGTATCTGTGTCATAAATAATACTTTTTGGGAGACAATATAACCTCACCACCTCTCAGAAAAATAAATCTGCAATATGCACTACATCATGAGTCTTGTGGCATGGAATGAATTGCACCATCTTGGAGAAGCTATCAACAACCACAAATACTGAGTTATTACCCCTTTGTGTCCTTGGAAACCCAAGAACATAATACATACTTATGTCCTCCTAGGGCTTTGATGGAATAGGAAATAATTGATAGAGTCCAGTACTATAACTGACTTATTTGGTGGTCTAATGTACTAGATAACTCTGCAAAAACTTCTTTACATTCTGTGTCAATTGAGCCCAAAAATAGTGCTCACTAAGAAGGAATAGGGTTTTCCTGGCCACCAATAGGGCTATCTTGAACCTTATGTAAGTGTTTCTATCCTCATCCTCCAACTCCCCATAATTTCTCATAGTCACCTTCCTTTTAGGTCTAGGAGAAAATTTCTTCTCAATATTCTCAGTTCAATCCAAGCTAACACATCTATCTTGGCCTGGAGTGGTAGAGAGATTATTTTCTCTCAATCTCTAACTAGTCCTAAGGATTTTTTCTGTTACCCATAACTCCCACAATTCCACATCTAGGACCTCAATCTTTTCAATTTTAAAGTCCTTAAGGGCGGAGAGGGGACCTTTATCATCTAGGGGATGGTTGGAATATGAAGAAACTTGGGGAGTAGAAGAGTCTTTAAGAGGGGAGGGAGCCATATATTGCACCTAAGGGTTAAGGGCCTTATGAAAATTGTAGACATAAAACATAAGAGCTTGGTGGCATATGGTATAGCTCTTTCTCTCATCTCTTTTCTTACACTCATTCCACACACAAGATTCAATAGAGTGTAACAATAGGTGAGGAAAAGATATAATTTTTGTATTGCTAAAGTAATTGAGGATAGAAAAGTGATAATAATAGAGGACCTTAAACCTATCTTCAAGACTAATGTACCTCACAAGAGCATTGTAGACCATGTACCAAGGCTTTGGAAGTTTTTCACAAGAAAACCTATAACATAAGCATTCAAGTTCCTATCCCAGTCAAAAGAATTTTCTCAAACTTGCTTTATTTGCGACCCTAGCGTATTTCCTTCAATTCTTCCTTTCTAGGGATAGCCCATTGGATTCATAATGAACTCCTCACTAAATTCAAATGAGACAACATTAATAGTCCCCCATCAGTCCTTGTAAGATTCCATGAATTGAATGGAGACCTTTTTCTTGTTGTCTTCAATGCATTCCATAAAAGGAATCAAACCCCATTTACATAGATAAGTCCAAGAAATTTTTTCCTTCAAAATAGAGTCCTCAATTCTTAGTGGCTTGATACGAGTAGTGTTACACTTCATCGTTGTGTTGTCTCCAAGCTCAACCACTGAATCTTTAGAAATTTCTAACATACTCATAGCTCTAAGAGATCAAAGAAACCAAAGAAAATGGGAAGAAAACCAAGAAGAACATCTTTTCTCAATTGACAATAAATCACAATAATAATTAGGGCATTAATACCATGGTAACACTTGGTTTTATCACAGGTAAGAAAGGAATAAAATATTTTCCCCACTTTCCACTTCATGCCAATTTCGTAGCCATATAACAAATGAGGAATACTTGAGGCCTTTGAAAAATGGAAAGTCTTATCCTTTGCGATTGTTAAAGATCACTCCATATCCTACCTAGGGCTTTGAACATGTCCTTACCATAATGAAGCATAGTTAAAGTAGTTATTGAAATGATAAGCCATTTCAAAATCACCATTGTATAAACATCTGCAAGGGTAGGCACCAACTCAACTCTACCACACACATAGCACAATTTTGAAAACACCATCATAACAATAAATGTTTATCTTTTTGCACACCGTCAAAAGTTTGTACTCCATTTCCCAAACCTGTTGATTTATGACACTAAAGTATTGAAGTATATAATTGTAGATGTAAAGAAGTTAAAATAGAGCATGCAGATTCTAATCTTGAAAAAGTGATGCAAATACTGTTGCCTATTACCATAGTCAATTGTTAGCCAATGAGTTTAACGTTTGCTTTAGAGATTTGTTAGAGGAAGCATAAGAGTGACATCATTTTGTGGATTCATGGATGATGTCAATTTTAGACATGGTAGGAGGATGACACTAACCAACACAATCAAGACAAGTTGAGCCTGAATTTCAATGGCCCATTTCTCTTCAAGACTCATTTCCAAATTTATATCCATTATTTGGCATATAGCTCTCTATTTATGTCGGTCAATGTGTAATTGTGGATTTTTTAATTTCTCCATGTTGTTTCAGATCAATTTTATTCAATCCATACAAAAGGCTGATAATTTTCACCCAATTTCTACTCAGCTCTTTTCTATTTTAATTGCTTTGACGCTAGGTTAAGTAATTTTCATTCTCCAATATGAAATGATATGAATAGAATTTTTCTATATTATTGTAGTAGAATTTTCATTTTCTAATATGAAATGACGTGAATAGAATTTTTCTATATTATTGTAGTAGATCCTATTCCTTGCCTTGTAATAGTATTTGTTCATCACATAATTATATGTACAATCTAAATTCACTTTAGTATATTTGTTTTTTAAACTAGGGTTATATGGTAGCATTCATGAAGCTTGACCATATACTAAGATTAACATGCACAAATTTTTACAATCAGTCATAGTAGAGAGATGCATATTCTGGATTCAATTGTGTGCCATATTTTTGTATCGATGTTTCGAAAAGAGATAGAGGAGATAAAATAAGTATGATTTGAAACATGGATGCAAAAATATGGTACAAAATCAAATCAAAAATATGCATCCTCCACATACTATCAATTTTATATAAGAGAAATCATATAGCACGAAGGCACAATTTAAAGTCGATATAGGCATAAGTTAATGAAACCTTAGATTAGAATGTAAGAAACATATTAGCATACGTGAAAATTAATGTTGACTCTTAAAAAATGAGGGCATACTTGATGATTATTTCACATCTTAGTTGGCATGGTAACAACTCTAGACAAGCTTTTTCTTAATAACAAATATAATGGCAAGCTTCTCTCCATTATTCTTATAGCAATCGAAACTATATATAAAATCTGTAACTATCTTTACTGAAAATTTCCTTCAGTGCATGTAAATGTTTGATATCGTTACAATCATTTGTCATCATCTGCCAACGTCAAGCATGCTGTAGCTATATTCCATCTACGAGCGAGGCTCGTTTATAGCTTCCGTTGAATAATCGGACTTCATTATATCCATGGTTTCTTTTATATGTATTACAATATCGATTAGGTCCGCCTTTTGGATCCTTCAGTCTCAATGCACTTAAGTCACAGATCAAACACATGACAGAGAGAGTTCATGTCGATGTCGGACATGCACAGCTTTTGGTCTATGATGTTTGGCAATACACCACCATAGTCGTCGCTCCCCTGACAAGAGAACATAAAATGCGTATATTTTACAGTTTTAACAAATCAGACTAATTTTGGTAACGCTACAGATTCAATCTCTGTAGCATAGAGTACTTCTAAAATTTTGGCATACTCTCTTTCCAGATGGAAAGCCAAAGGCTGAGCAGCTGTTTTGGCAATAAGCGCTGTCTGCAATATTACGGGTGGAGGCAAATTCCGGCTATTATTTTTCATGCTGATGAAGCTCGCCGAACGTTTGGATATAGGTAAATTATTAATCTCTAAACCCAAATCATTGTCAGATGACCAAAACCGATCGAATTCATCTTCAGGGTACCTGGGTAATTATATCATATTCTTTTATTAATGATTTAAGTCCTTAATGAGCCTGAAAAATCTTGCTCAAGAAAATGATACATACCTGATACGACCGGGCGAATTATTACCAAGATCGTGTCTGGCCAAACCGCTCAACATTACGCCAGGCTTCACTTGTAAACTGTACATCCCACTAACAAGACTTCTCAGCTGGATTGCAGAAACGAAAGGATCGCTGTCGTCAGAAGTTCGAATGAAGCAAACGTACAGAACACCGTTCGGACTTGTCAACATCTGTTCACTGGTCCACTGTATCGTTTGCGCATAGTTGATTGACTGAACCTTCTGAGTCAGGAGTCCCTCCGTCTCGAAGGAAACATTAAAGCTAGGGAGCTTTTGGGATTCTTTGTAATTACCGAAAAGAAACCACAGTCTTAAGAGATAGTTTACATTCGGAATCAAAAGCAACCGATAACAGGACTTATTCAGAGGCTTTGGGAAAAAGCGCAGAGATTGCATGTGGAACGGTGTATTTGGCATAGAAACATTCGTTGTGTGGCCAACATTTACGTAATTGGCATCCGCTATCCACCTCATATTCGTCTCCGAATCAGTGGAGTTCCTTCTCCCACCGCAGTCAATGTTAAGGAATCTTGTTTTGCCAAAAATAAATAAATATTATCATGATCAGTTAAACAGAACCAAACACACGTTAACTTAGTTATGTCTGCTCAAGTCAGGGGTTCATTTCTGTACCTGGCTGAGCAGAAACAGAGATGAAAAACCAAAGGATGGTCACGGTGAAATGGAGAATAGATACACTTGTATTTCTCCCTCTAGTCTTCTGCATTTTGTCACACAAATCTACAAACACCAGCATTCTCAACAATAATTGCCCAGAGGATCTCAATGTATCTTATTTTCATATCAATAAAGTAACCTCAAACGTTCTATATGCACCACGGGTGCATATAAGTTACACAGTAGACGGTGTCCCTCAATGCAATAAGTCAGTCAAATCTTCAAACGTCACTAATTCGGAGCAGACGTATGGCTTAAATTTGTGGGGCCCATTTGCCGTTGCACCAAAAGCCATGACTATTAGTGAACATGGAACACCACATAATTAACCACCTGTGAGCAGGGGAGCGCCTCGCATCACCCAACAATCTCCCCCTCGATGCGCATACCAGGTGCTTACGTGGGTCGGGAAGGTACCAGGGAGATTTGATCCCATGACCAAGCCAAAACTAGGCTCTGATACCAATTGAAAGGATTTAAACAAAGAAATTAAATGTCGCAATAAGAAGAAATACACAACAATGGATTTATCCTGGTTCACCACAATAGTGGCTACGTCCAGACTGCAGAGTATTGAATTAATAAGAAAAAGTTGTTTACAAAATGAGCAGGAGCAGCATATAAATGGGCTCCAATAATATTACAAATGAAGAGTCTTTGGAAACCAAGAGACTTGATTATTGGAGGGAAAAAAGATGACTGTTGGCCTTCACAATATCAACAAACTCTCACCTGAAGGACAACCAATGCTGCAACTGATCACCCAATACCCTGCTCAAAAAATGATTTATCTTTTCAGTTAAGCTCCAAAGCCTGAAGCCAAACTGATCCTCTCCATAGCCAACGAATATGCAAGGCTCAGATTTAGGATCCAGCTTGCTTCTTTTTTCTTTGGGCACATGTGCAAAAGCCTGACAACCAAAAACTTTAAGATGAGAATAAGAGAGTCTTCTACCTTTCCATTCCTCTTCTGGAATTTCGAAGTTCAACCTTGAAGAAGGACTTCGATTAATTAGATAATCTTTTCCCAATCCTGCATTAGAAAGCATACAACGAGCTTTCTCCATTATTGTCCTATTGAGTCTTTCCGCTGCCTCATTTTCTTGAGGGGTGTAGGGCACAACTTTCACCCTACGAATACCATTATCTGCACAATAATTGTCGAACTCCAGCGAACAAAACTCACCTCCATTATCCGTTTTTAAACATTTGATCTTATGACACCTTTGGTTTTCAACAAGAGCTTTGAAAACTTTAAACTTAGAAAAGACTTCAGATTTATTTGCCATCATATATATCCATACTTTCCTAGTACAGTCATCAAGGAATGTAACAAAAAAATATGAACCTCCTAAAGAGCTTACCTCAACTGGACCAAAGACATCCGAGTGTACAAGTTCCAATGGTTTCTCCTTGAGATCATGTCCACCTTTCAAGAAGCTGACCCGCTTTTGTTTTCTGTAAAGAAAATGTTCACAAAATTGCAAGTTTGTTGATTGGAGACCCGGTAGTTGATCCCTTTTGAGCATTATCTCAAGGCCCTTTTTGCTCATGTGGCCTAATCTTTGATGCCAAAGTGCTGCATCGCTGCCCATGACTATCATAGCAGCCCCTATTTCAGTAGGCTTCTCAAGGAGATAAAGATTGCCAACTTTGTTTCCCTTGGTAATTATTCTCGAACCCTTGGTAACTTTCCAAGTATCCGGATATAAGAATGGATAATATCCTTGGGCAAAGAGCTGACTAACTGAAATTAGATTTCGCTTTAATTTGGGAACATGGCAAACATCTTTTAACAACCATTTCCCTCCATCTTCCAGCGGTAACAAAATGTCACCTTTGCCAACTATTTCGCAGGATTTGTTGTCTCCAAGAAATACCTCTCCAAATTGACCACCATGGTAGTTTGTGAAATAATCCATACATGAAGTAGCATGGAAAGAAGCTCCAGAATCTATTACCCAAGAATCTGATTTTGTGTCACTTGTAGAAAGAACTAAAGCACTTTCATCTTTCTCATAGGCTGTATTTGCTTCCATGTTTCTCACATTTTCTTGTGCTTTCTTGTAAGCCCGACAATTTCTCTTTGTGTGGCCAGGCTTACCACAAAACCAGCATTCACCATTCCTACCTCTTGACCTTGAACGATTGGGTGACTTTGATCTGCGCTGATTGTAATTATTATTTCCTCTATGATGGCTTCTTCCTCTTCTCTCAGTGCTGACCATAGTGAGAGCATCACTGGATGAGGAGTCTTTGTTACTCCTTCTCATGTCTTCACTTAATAAAGTGGCAACAACTTCATCATAGGCCAGCTTTGACTTCGTAGAGCTTGAAGTACTTACAACTGTAACTATGGGATCCCAACTGTCAAGTAAAGAACATAACAAGATGATTCCTTTGGATTCGTCATCTTGAGTCATACCAATCGAGCTTGCTTGACATAATAGGGTGTTCAAATCATTTATATGATTTGACATTGCAATCCCTTCCTTCATTTTCAGTTTGTAGAGTTTCTTCATAATGAAGATTTTGTTTGCAGCCGACGTCGTTTGATACATATTCTAAAGTTTGTCCCAAACATCTTTCGTTGACGTCTCATTTGAGACATTGAACAAGACATTTTTCGCTAGTGAGAGAAAAATGGATGCCATAGCCTTGTCATCCATCTTTTGCCAATCTTCATAAGTCATTGTAGACAGTTTCTTAGACTTTCCTTCGATTGCGAGAGCCAAGTCTTGCTTAACCAGCAAGGAACACATCTGCACTTTCCACAGGCTGTAATTCTTTCCTGTAAATTTCTCTATTTTCAAATCCTCCATCTTTCCGAAAAATTCAACACTAATTTTCCAATCTGCACACCTCGTGCTCTGATACCAATTGTGGGGCCCATTTGTCGTTGCACCAAAAGCCATGACTATTAGTGAACATGGAACACCACATAATTAACCACCTGTGGGTAGGGGAACGCGTCGCATCACCCAACAAAATTAGTCTCCAATGTCAGAGTAGAATTTTATTCTTGTCCATCGAGACTTTTACTGGTTGTCGTTAATTGCAAGTTGTTTTCGATCCGGCTGACTCTGACTCACAACGGCAAAATTAATGAGCTTGTTATCTTTTACCAGAATTCTTACAATTCGTGCTTGACCCGACATAAATTTCTATGGATGTTTCTGTAGTTTATTATTTTTTAAAAAATTATATGACGTCAGACCAGCAAATTGTTGATTACAGGTCAACTAAAGTTGCCTAATCATTTTGACATTTTTTATGAAGAAAAATAATTTATCAAGCATGGGCTTGTCCTCTTTGAGAGCAGTGGTCTGGTGGGGAATTGTAGCCAGTACTATTATTCTACCCTCTAAGTTAACCTTTTCTTAAGGACATCTCTAGATCGGTCTTTTTAGTTCATAGCTACCTCACTGTCATCCTAGGAGCGCACCCCTTAAGATTATTCTTGGACGAGCATCTTCTATCTAAGGCCAACGACATATGCATATGTTTGACAACATCAGAATATTTTGACAACACACAGAATTCTTGGCCATAGTGGTCGGTTCAAGTTGTTAATACCTTGCTACCCCCATGCTTCAAGTCTTATAATTCTCCTCATAGATTAATGTATTATTACTTAATTTCAATATTTATTTTCCATGCAAAGGATTGATTCATAGTGGTTGAGGCCATGGCTTTGGTGTCAGTGAACGTATATGCAGGTTTGTGGGCATTAAGATGTTTTTCAGTTGATGGGAATGCCTTAGCGCCTACTGCAACGTCCTCATCACACGATCTATTTCTTCTCAAACCTTGCAACAATATTGAATATTAAGCTCTTTAAAATTTCTCTCAATAAAAATAAATGAAATTAAATGAATATTCTCTACAGAATAAAAGGGATGCAGATATCCTCCCTACAAATTGCACCATTGACTAAATTTCAAAAAAAATGAAAACAAAATGATTTTTTTTGAAATTTTCACCTTTTGATCTTCATGATCTATATATTTTTTGATCGAAAACAACAAAATTTTTGAGAAGATTTCATTGTGTTTTATCGTAAATCTGAAAAAGAATCATAGTTGATTTTTTTTTTTGTCATCTTTGATTCATTTTGTCAAACTAACATATTAGCATTAGTCCAAATAGAAGGATCAAGTGTAGATTGCTTAGCAATTTGTCTACAACTTTACAAATTTAATGACATATTAAAACTCACTATGCCTACTCAACAAATGACTTTTAAATAAACCTCAATTTTAAAAAAAAAAATATTGAAAAGTTTACAACGATGGATTCTCTCACTCGGGAAGCCTATCGGCTTAACAATTGGAAGGAAATTATTATGCAAATGGTAAACATTTGTTTGAATAAAAATGTCAACAGTAAACATTAAATAGTTTTAGACGTACAATCTAAGCACAGATCTATTGAACGTTGAACTTGTCTGCATTATCTTTCAATCCTATGTGACTTAACCTTGTGGCCCACGCAATGTCATCAAAACATTAGATACTCTATCAATAGTAATTATCATCCCCACAATCCTTTTTTGTCAACTACGCATGGCCTTTATATTAATGGAGTTTTGATATAATTTCGGATGTCTCTTTACTATGATAATAACTGATCTACTTGTTTAGTTAGTCTCTCTATCTACAGAGAAGATTTTTCTGTAAATGCATTGATATTTTAATTGATGGTCCTTATTTCTTTCCTAAAAAATAAATTAATTAACTCAACTATTGTCTATTAGAATCATGACAGCTGACTCCATTTGCATTGAATGGCCCTGAAGTCTTCCTCATAAGTATCAAGTGAGCTCCACCAACAAGACTTTGAAGTAGGTTTTGAACAAACTGATTTTCAGCGGATTTCACACAAGTCATAGTCATTGAAAACCGATGTTTCTTTTATTCACTGCCATTATTATTCTTATAAATTTGAGTATCAGAGACGTTATTCTTGATCATAGGCTTGAATTTCAACTGTATACATTAAATTATTTTGTACATACAATACAGGAAGCGATCTATTAAGCTTTGAACTTCACGTCTGAAATTGTCCACGTTATCCTTTTCAATGTTTCGGTCAATTCAAATTGGGGCCCGCTCCAAGTGATCGAAACCGTACTCTGTTATTAATTGTAAATTGTAATGGTCTTCCCCATGGCAGTGTCTATGTAGCAATATATTTTCACTTTGGGGAAAACTATATTGCTAACAAAGAGTGTAACAATTATGTTATTTAATTTAAGTCTTGCAAATTACTAACACGTAATAATACAATTAGCAAAGATAATTGCTAACATAATATTGTTTGTTAGAAATATGTTTTTTACAATAGTATGTTATCAATTATGTTAGCTATAACTAGATTCATTTGAATGGATTATGTAAAATTTACAATAGTTCAAATATGAAGATCAACATTACAAGAGTTATAATCATACTTGGAGCATTTCTAAACTTTATCTCTTAATGCATTTTAACATAATATGATATCTTGTGGTCTATATAATGTTCATATAATGGGATTTCTATCAAAGGGCTCTTTGTGAGCCTTTCAACCCTACCAGTAGACCAAGGCCCTTTGACATTTCATTAAGATATTATATATCAAAAATTAATTCCAACTGTAAGAAAAAAAAAAAGCTAGATTAATGACTGTGAAAAAAGTCTCGCTGGAATTAATGAGAATTTTGATGAGCTAAACAATAACTTAAAAAAGGTCGATACTAAACTTGAGTAGGGTGTGGTTGTTTCCATGATATGCAAAGTGGAGATGGAAATGATGAGAAAGGTCATGTTTAGGGTGATCAATAGGAAGAGTAAACTAAGAAGGGCGAACCAAACCAAGGAGGAAAAGTGTGACTAACACAGATCAAGAAGTAGAAGTAGATGGAAGAGACAAAGTACCTTAATGAAGATTGGGAGAACATCAACAATGCCTAGATCCTCTTTCTATTTTTTTGGCTCTTTGTTAGTTCTCTCATGATTTTCTGTTTAATTTGTGATTTTTTAAACCCCACCAATGTTGGGGTAGTAAGACCTTTGTTTTGGTTAGTAAGTCTAGATGTTTAGAATTATGTTAGTTTTAGGTATGGATGATTGAAAACTTTTCTAAGAACATGGCTTGTTGGAGTTAGAGTTTTCTTCTCTATTGCCCAGGGAAAGATGGGCTTTGCTTTCTTTTGTTATCTGAATTCAGGACCCTCTTACTACCTTTTTAATCACAACAAAGGATAGATAAAAATATATTGAAATGAACAAGATTTCTCTTAATAATTAAACAGCACACATAATATTATTATCAACAAAATCATAAATATAAGTTAGCTTTCAATCATTTTATAACATCTTCGCACACTATTGTAAGTAGTTATCTAAAACTAACATACCTAGATTTTATTAAATCTATGTAAATTAAGCCAAGAGATATCAAAAATTAAAATATCTATAATATCAAGAGACCTCCTACTTATGGCTATACTTTTCAACCCCTAGTTTACGTAGATTCTCATCTACCATAGATTTCTTGATTGTTTCATTCACCTAAATGCATTCTCTTGAATAGGCTGTTGAAACCATCCTTTGTGCTCAAATCAATTTCCCAAATTCCTTCAATCAACAATTTCTTCCTTTTCTGCCCCTTCATCATCTTCATATCAACTATTTGATTCCCAACCTATAAGTCCATTGCTGATAATATAGCTTGTCTATTAACATAATCACACATATAATTTACATCATATGTTTGCATTTAATTATCTGAACTTCTATTCTAGTTGTATAAATCTTTAATTTAATTGCTTAATACTATGTTGATTATGAAACCCATTGTATAAATTATTTTTCATAATGATTAATTGAATATTTTGCACTTGCAAGCCCAATCCTTATTACCTTCCAACTAATCAAACAAAAAGTCAGAGGATGAATTTATTGCTATAGCAAAAATTTTAGACACACAAAAACTAACACACATGTGAAAATATAATTGATTTGATCCAACTCTCATAAAATAGTAAAGAGACCAAATAATAATAAACACCTCTTTTGTTAGATTTGCATATGCAGTGCATAGATCTAATCTTTGTTCGAATGTTGAGAAGGATAAAAGTGATAGAACATTTTCTTGGTCCATTAATGACAAACATTATTGTTCAATAGAAGGGTTTTTTTGGTATAATTGAACTGTCTCTAGTTGTGATGAGGATTTTGTATCCTAGGCCATCAAATAGAAAAATTTCCAAGATTATTCTATTCCATACAGCATACATAATCAAAAGAGTTGGCTTCAATTGTTTCAAAAGTTGTTGTTTCAGATTTAAATGTGCTTCTTCCACATTATGAAATTCAGGTCTATTCATCCCAATTATCTATTCTGACACGGTCTTTAAATGATGGATTGGAAGCATAGTTGCTAGAAACATGATGGGGAGGCCCCATTTCACATTTCAATAGATGAAACGGGTTTCCTGTCATGAAACCAGCATTTTAGTCAACGTTTATTAAAAAAAGATCTTCATATGATTTTTTTAATTTAAAATATCATAGGAGTTTCAAAAGTTTATTATTATGATTTTTTTAACGTTTTTTCAAAATATCACAAGATCAGTTTCAGTTAGACTAAAGTTTTATTATTATATGCTATAGATATTCCTCTTTTGAGGTTGAATTAACAATTAGTTTAAAAGTTAATAATTAATAGTGATAATTTTTTATTATGAAGTTAAAGCTAAAATAGTAGTTTAACAATTAGTTAGATATAAATATTATAGATATTAAATTTAAATTTTAAAAATTTATGATGGAAATAAATTCACACACACACACACACACACACACACACACACACACACACACACACACACACACACACATGTTTCTTGTATGCAACCTTTAAAAGTTTCATTTCTCATCATATTGCAATTGCAGTTTCTTATTTCTCATTTCAGGTAACTATGATTGGAAGTGATAAACTATTTTAAAGAGATAAATGAAACAATTTGTTTTAGACCATAGTCGAGAAGTAACTGTAATGTCATCTTTCTTGTAACTATTATTGATTCTTTAAATTTAATAAAAAGACAATTGCTAACTTAGTGGACAGGAATGTGAATGTCTTTTTTTTTCAAAAAGCCAAATGTTTACATTAAAATTAATTTGACTTTAGAAAGCCGAAACCTCACTCTAGAAAGCCTCTAGGCTTAACCAGACATGTAGATGACATTACCAGAGAATAATTATAATAAAGGGCGTTTTTATGTGCATTAAAGAAAAATAATAATAAAAAGTACAAATCAATTATAAATATATTGAAATGAACAATATTTCTCTAAATAATTAAACAACACATATAATATTATAATCAACAAAATCATAAATATATGTTACCTTTCAACAGTTTCATGATATCTTCGCACACTATTGTACGTAGTTATCAAAATCCAGACATGTAGATAACATTACCACTAGAGGATAATAATAAAAAGACGATTTGGTAGATAAACCAGGAAATAAGAGGTGCCAACTCCGTTTATGTATTATTAAATAATTGAAAGGGCACCACAATCATTAGCATATCATAATTTCTAATGTAGTAGAAATTAAGTAAGGAGGTGAAGCTATGATCGTCTGTGTAGTGTGTTCCAAGAATGGTCTGATCAGGGTCGCCCATCGTTACGAGTATTGAGAGGTGATTGCGCAGGACTTCCTCCATTCATGTACGGAGCTCCTGCTGGAGCCATTCGGCGCAATTTCATAGCCTCCTCAGGACCGTTGGGTACAACAATGGGTTGAGCATCACTTGAGTAACGCATTTCACAAGTCGCCAGCACTGCCAAAATGAGAAAGAGCGCCACAATGAATCGCCTCATCGCTTTCCTTCAATCGAATGCAAACAAGGGGTAACAATGCGACACATGAAACGGCCGTCTCTTATAATCATCAATGTTTACTCCAAGTTATAAAGGCGTTCCCTTTGGTCATAGGATGAAATTTCAAGAGTCGTTAACATTAAATAGTTTAGAACGTATAACTCACGCAGCGATCTATTGAATGGCGAACATCAAGTTTGATCTCGTCTTCGTTATCCGAGTCAATCCCTCGTCAATTGTAGGTGATCTTGTCACATGCAACCCCGCGCAAAGTGGCCCATCTTTTTTACATCGAAACGTCTCTGTCGTGACGGCAAGGATAGGTCAAATTAAAGTGCTCCTTTTATTAACAGAGTCACTAATTTGTGGGTGTTGTACTTCTCATTAATGAAAACAAAATCTTATATTAGCACGGTCAAGTTGTATCTTAAATATATAGCTTAAGATTGAAATCACATACGACTTTTATGCTAATAGGTTGATATCGTAATTGAGATGGCTCCCATATTAAGAAAATGACTCTTTTTTCTTTGAATTAGATCTCTTGAGGATGTGCCAACGGTTTATCAGGTGCTAAAACACTTTCCAATGAAGTAATTGAATTAATGAATTTGAACTCTTTCTCCAATCAAAGAGAGTGAACTCAATGGTTAAGAAAAGGTTGATAAATAAATTTGAAATGTACTTCAAATTATACAATATTAGTGTTTATCATGTTTCCCTCATACAATATCAACATTCATAGTCAAGATAATCCAATTATGCAAAGATTCACCTATCTCGAAAAACAAAAAAAAAAACATAATTTAGATTAAAGGGATTCTAAAAAATGTAGCTACCAACAACTCAAATTATAAAAAGAGCATTAAAAACATATCTGAGATAGTCTTGGATGTATAGAAAAGACTTTGACATAAGCCTAAAACTACTTATAAGCAACTTTATCATAAATAGTGCAATCTAAAATTTATAAATTAAAATTTGAAATCACAACCTCACTATAAATCACTTCAAGCTTGCATGCTCATGTGACCAACTCTTGCATCTAGAAATAGATGAAGTAAAGTACTCAAGAAAATAAAAAATTTGCAACCTTCCTTAAATGACATAAAAAAAGAAAGGCTTAGCAAATTACTCAAAAATAACAATAAAAAAATTTAACTTATTCTTGAGCATGAAATCCACTAATATTGAAGAAAAATGACCCCTTTTCTTATATTTATGATAAGAAATGAGGTATTCAATTTTATTGAAATTGCATTCTCAATCAGCCTTTTCATAACTATAGGTCTTGTATTTTCAAAATTAGTGAAGTCAACTCCATTCTAAACGTATTCTATAGTATTTATATACTTATCTATATCCTTGAATATCACCCATTCACAGTCCTCTTGAAATTGTAGTGCATAATTAGAAAAACCAACCTCTTGTCTCTTAATCAAAGGTTGTATGTGTCTACTTAAATTAAAAGACCCCAAGTCATCTACCTTTTCTTCTATATTATTGTCACTTTACCATCTTAAAGAAACCATCTTTAGGTATCTAGATATTCATGGTATGTAAGTCATTCTCCATAAAATGAAGCTTCAGTTGAAATCATTGTGAAAGAATAGACCTTATGTAGAGCATTGAATATTTTTATATATTTTATATTCTTTATGATTTTATCATTTAGATGAGTCAAATATAGAAACAAGTCTATCCTAAATTCCCATTAAGAAGTCTTCATACCCTTCATTCCTATTTTGTTAGGTTTCTCATAGCTAATCACTTCTTGAGTGATCACCATTACCTTAGTTTTAAAACCCTCACTTTCTAAGCCAGGACCATGCAATTTCTTCTGTAAGAATTTGATATAGCTCTAATGCCATGTAAGAATTTTCCTAAGGCAATAATGAAATACCAAGATCTATAAGCTCAAGAGATAACACAAGAGAGATAAGATATGATCAAATGAGAATGAATTAATTAGATAATTAGATTTTAGATAACTAGATGATTACATCATACAAGTGCCTTGTATATAAATGCAACTAATATGTCTAGGAGCCATACAAGAGATAAGCATAAGAACTAAGCACATGTCTAGATTATCCTCCACTATGTATAAATGTACATGCAACAATGAGAGGATAAGAATACAATAGTGTATCTCATAAAGAGATGTAGTAGACAACATGTGCTAAATTGAAGTAAAACTACTATATTGTCTACATAACAACTCATATGAATATGTAAACTCCTAGGTGTCTACATGAAAAATAATATGAATATGCATTAAACCAAGTAAACTTAAGTAAAGTCTAAATAGTAAATACTTATTTATACCAACACCCCCACTTAAGTGTAACTTAGGGAAATGTACTTAAGTTGATAAAAAGATAGATAATAATACAAGATGGGTCCTAGCTACTAGGCCATGTTAGGTACCCATGTACAAACTGCACATGCAAAAGATATGCAATGCAATCTCTCATAAAGCATAGAAAGAGGAAAAACTTCAGAGGAAAACCCTCCCTCCAAAAAGAGAGATAAGTACAATAAAAGAAAATGAAAGAGAAGAAGTCCTCATGTGAGGAAAAGATCCCCCATAGGAGAGAAGAAGTGGAAGAGAGAGACCAAGTAGCCCTGCCCCCAACCCCCCCCCCCCCCCCCCCCCCACTATGTAGAATGTACACCTGTGGTAGATGCTACAGGCTCAATGTAGAAACTCCTCCACGAGTGTAGAACAACGTTCCTCCCCTTGTCAATACTGAAAGATGACTCCTCCAAATCATGTGTACTATAAAACTCTACTAAAAAAGACAAATCAAGATCAACTAAGGATGAACATAGAACTTTTGTCAAAGACTCAGTTATCTCCTCTGAATAAAAAGTGAACTTCTCCAACTGTTGTATCAAAGGATCAACCATCATGTCAACCTTGAAAGACTAATCAAGTAGAGAATGAAGATGAGAGACATCATGCTCCCTTGCAACAATTGAAGAAGGATCATCTTCACCAAAGAGAAGATGAATATCATCAATAGTGTCTCCCAAATCTACAATTTTGGATTCCACAAACAAACTAGAAATGTCTATCAAGTAGTCATCCCAAGGAACTAAGTCTGGAAGACAATGAATATCCTACTAAACTAAATCATGTGAATCCATGACTATGTGAATACAAGCATCATCAAGAGAAATAGCTGATGTAGTGATCTCAACCAAAGAGAATGTAGCTAAAACAAGAGTTAAAAGATCTTTTGGATATAGAGGAACATGTGGATCTCCATACATCTCCAAAAGATAGATAGATCCAAATATCATTAAAATATGTTGACTTCATGTCATCAAGTGAGCCCATAACCTCCATATCCATATGTAGATAAAGTGCATGACAAATGATATTAACACTATCACCATTATATGAAAGTCCTTTCACATATGGCAATGCATTATGCTCACTTAGATAAGAGAGAACTAATTCACTCCATTGGTTATAGTTTTGTGTTGTCAAGATAATTAAATCATCCTCAGTGATAATGTATTAATCAATGCAAGCCATCCACAATAGATTCTTTGGCACTTTATATTTAGTGTGTGTACAATTATCACTTGTCAAAATAAACCAAAGTGGACTTCTAATTTTGATAGTTACAACAACAAATATGAAGCTATATATGACTCAACAAGACACAAGATCTCTCTATAATTAATTGCAAGTACCAAAATAGGACAAAAAGGACCAAATGCTAAAAGTACTATGTCCACTCAAAATTACTCCAAACTGATACTAGATCTAGATTGTAGTAAAAAAAAATGCACTTTCAAAAAAAATTGCTCCCAAATATGTGTCCATATGAACTTGAACGAAGCCTTTGAAGTTGCAAAGATTGGAATTTGTAATTTTTCAGGAAAATTTAGGAACAAAGATTACAAATAACATGTAGTAATGTGTAAATCATGCAAAATTCTAGGCCAAAAGAAAAAAAATTACTTGAAAAAAGGAGTTTGTATGAGGGAGATATCATTGTTTGACAACCACCTCTATAATTATTTTTCCTAAATCGCTGCTACCACATCTCTAAAACTCAAATGACTCTATATTTTTCATTAGATGTCCAATTTTGATGAAACAAAAGTTTATTTTGGGTTTTTTTTTACCTTTTGAAGGTGATGCCAACATCTGGTTTGCACCAACAAGCTCCAATCTTGACCTGCAAAAAAAAACTCTGCAATGGCTATGCAATGAAACTCCTATGGCTCTGATACCATGAAATAATTTGGCATAGCTTTGATACCATGTAAGAATTTACCTAAGGCAAGAATTAAATACCAAGATCTAGAAGCTCCAGAGATAGAACAAGAGAGACAAGATGTGATTAAATGAGAATGGATTAATCAGATCATTAGATTTCAAATAATTGGATGATTACATCATAGAAGTGCCCTATATATAAAGCCAACTGATATATCTAGGAGTCATACAATAGATAAGCATAAGAACTAAGCACATGTTCACCAAGAGTGGATTATCCTCCATTGGGAATGAATGTACATGCAACAATGAGAGGATAAGAATACAAAGGTGTATCTCATAAAGAGATGTAGTAGACAACATGTGCTCAATCGGAGTACAAACTGTTGCATTGTTTACATGACAACTCATATGAATATGCAAACTCCTAGGTGTCTACATGACAAGGTTAGCCTACAATAGTGGGTGCCACTTTTGTGGCACGAACAAAATTGGTGATGTTAAAAAAAAATTTAATCAAGATTGTTCATGTAAACTCTATGTTTTTATAGACCCTATTTCATTATGTGTTCATGCGAACATGATGGAAAAAGGTTCACAACTATATACATAAATTTTAAAAACATGTTCGTGTGAACATATAACATATGTTAGCACAAATCACATACAAATATTTTTTAGATAATTAGAATTGTTCTCAAGTTTTGTAATTTATTGATATTGTATATATATTATACAAATTATGTGATTGGATGATTTGATTTTGTGTTATAGGAGCCCTTTTTTTGGAGGGTTTTCCATATTGCATTTTTCTAGCCAAATTTTAGCTACAAACAAAAGAACTTTAGTCTTAGAGATGATGAAAAAATAATAACATTACAACATCTACATTTCTAGATTAAACTTTTAAACATTAATTTTCCCATAGCTTAAATAATAACTATTTTCTATGAATTATAAAAATATCACACTCCATGTTGTGATGTGGAGCCTAATCAAAATCAGAGGTTTATTCGGTGCAATTTTTTCCCCATATTATTTCTATGGGGGTTTGGGGGCAACACTCTTGCAGGGGCTTTCAAGGGTAGCACTCTGAAGCTAAAAATGACTTATATTGTAAAAGGCATTGGTTACTATTTTTTTTTCCATTGGATGACTTATTCTAGCACTAATTTTGTAAGCGACAAAAGCTTGAATAAAAAGGCCCAGGGTTACGGATTTTGTAGTGATATTGTAGCTTCTTGTGGCGGTACCGAGCTATAAGGGATTATGTATTGTAATCACTGGATAATAATAGTATTGTACTTATTGTTGGTGGATGTAACCCAAGGATTAGGTGAACCATGTTAAATCTTGTTGTCTTGTGTTCTCTTCTGTGTGATCTATTATTCTCTAATATTGGTTATATTTGCATGTAACTATTATTCATGTTTGAGGTTTAATCCTAACAAGTGGTATTCAAAGCTAGGTGGTCATCATTTTTTTTTAGCCAAATCATAATCATTTTATTTTTTATCGATCCTCTGTAGGAAGGTATCATGGTTGACTGAGAGTCTTGCAATTGAGTGGAAGCAATGGTAGACGAGGGTAAGCTAAAGGTGGAGAAGTTTAGTGGGAAAAACTTTTAGTTATGGAAGATGCAAATGGAGACTATCTTTTTTGCAAAGATTTATGGAAGTTGTTGGAAGGAAAATCCAAGAAATAAGGAGCTATGTCAGATGAGGACTAGAAGATTTTAGACAGAAAGGCACTTGGAAGCATTCGATTATGCTTGGCACCATTAGTGACATTTAATATTATAAAAGAAATGATGATAGAAGTGTTGATGCAAACCCTACCGAAATTGTATAAAAAGCCCTCTGCTTCAAACAAGATATTTCTGATGAAGCATTTATTTAATATGAAAATGATAGAAGGGGAATCTGTTGCAGATCATTTAAATGAGTTTAATAATGTTACTAGTCAGTTATCTTTTGTGGGTATTAATTTTGATGAAGAAATTAGGGCTCTCTTGATTTTTTGTTCTTTGCTTGAAAGATGGAATGGCTTGGTAATGGTTTTAAGTAATTATGTTTCTTGATCTAATATTCTAAAATTTGATGATGTAATTGGTGTTATTTTGTGTAAAGAAACTCATAGGAAACCTCAAGTGGATCTACATCAGGAAGTGCTTTGAATGCCCAAAGCAAAGGCAGAATGATTGAGAGAGGAAATCATTCTCGAAATCATGGGAAATCAAGAGGAAAGTCAAAGAGGAAGAGGTATCAATCCAAAGGATCAAGAGATTATTGGTACTGTGGTAAACCAAGGCATAAGAAGAAAGATTTTTGGACTCAAAAGAACAATGAAGGAGATAAACTAGAAGGGAACAAGGAGGAAAATGTGGTTAAAAACAAATCCGAAGAGGATACTTTGCTTCCATCTTTAGAAAGTGTTAAAGATTTATGGGTTTTAGATTCTAGTGCTTCATTTCATGCTACACCTCATAAAAATTATTTTATTGATTATGCCCAAATGGATTTTGGGCTTGTTTATTTATGGGATAATGAACCCTGTCATATTATTGAAAAGAAAAAAGTTAAGATTAAGTTGCAGAATGGGAATCATTGGCTACTACATGAAGTAAGACATGTTCCAATGTTGAGTAAGAATTTAATTTTAGCGGGCTAACTTGTTGATGAGGGTTGTGTAGTTACTTTTAATAATAAAAATTCAAAGGTTTCAAAAGGTTTCCTTGTAGTAGCAAAATTTGTGAAAGTAGGCACCTTATATCTTTATACAGGTCGTATTGTTCCTTCTACTTTGATTGCTTCAGAGAAAAATGAAAGTCTAGGAATAGTTGTTGTTGTTGAGTAGGGAGAACAAATAGTTGTAGTAGATTCTGACATAGTGTTGTGGCACAAAAAAGTTGAGCACATGAGTGAAAAAGGTATGAAAGTACTTCATTCAAAGAAATTTTTACTAGGTTTGAAATGTGTTAATATGGATTTGTTTGAAAGTGTTGTGTATGGAAAGCAAAAGAGAGTGAGTTTTGTGAAGACTAGGAAGGAAAAGAAAAGTGAGAGATTAGAGCTTGTGCATACAAATGTATGGGGACCAACTCAAGTATCTTCTCTTGGTGGCTCTCATCATTATGTTATATTTATTAATGATGCAACTAGAAAAGTATGGGTTTATTTCTTTAGACAAAAATCTAATGTATTTCAAAATTTTAAGAAATGAAAATGCTTGGTTGAAAATGAGACTGGTAAGAAATTAAAATGTTTCAAATCTGGTAATGGTGGTGACTATTATAGTCATGAATTTGAAGATTATTGCTCCACTAATGGTATTCATAGACAGAGAACTATTCCAAGGATTCCATAGGGAAATGGAGTGGTTGAATATATGAATAGGACTATAATGGACTGTTCAAGAAGTATGAGGTTGCATCTAGGGTTGCCCTTCAACATGTGGGTGAAGGCTATCAATACTATTGCATATTTGATTAATAGAGGTCCTTATACTCCTTTGGATTGTGGTATTCTAGAGGAAGCATGGACTGGTAAGAAGGTGAGTTATTCTTTTCTCAAAACCTTTGGTTGTGAAGCATTTTCTCATATAGATTTTGAAAATAGAACCAAGCTAGAAGCTAAGTCAGAGAAATGTGTATTTTTCAGATAGGCATTAATGAATTTGGTTATAGGCTTTGGGATTTTGAAAATTATAAAATTTTAAGAAGTAGAGATGTCATATTCAATGAGAAAGTGTTGTACACAGATCTATTGCTGCAACATGAGAAGAAAGAAAGTGATTATGTAGTGGCATTGATTTTGATGCAATATTTTCTCCTGTTGTTAAAATGACTTCTATTCACATTGTTTTAAGTACTGTGGCTACTGAAGATTTTCATTTGGAACAGCTTGATGTTAAAACAACCTTTCTTCATGGTGATTTGGATGAAGAGATATCTATGGCACAACCACATGGATTTGAGGTCAAAGGTAAGGAGAATTTAGTGTACAGATTCAAGAAAAGTTTATATGGCTTGAAGCAAGCGCCTCAGCAATGGTGTCTAAAATTTGACAGGTTTATGCATGAGCATGGATATAGTAGGTGTCATTTAGATCATTGTGTTTACTTTATGAGGCTAGATAATGACAACTACATTATTTTATGTTTATATGTTGATGATATGCTTGTAGCTAGATCTAACATGGATCACATTAAGGGGCTAAAATTCCAATTAATACATGCATTTGCTATGAAGGATTTGGGGGCAACAAAACAAATCCTTGGTATGAACATTTGCAGAGATAGGAAGAATATGAAATTGACTTTATCTCAGGCTAATTATATTGAGAAGGCATTGCAATGTTTCTCTATAGTGAATGCTAAAGTTGTTAGCAGACCTTTACCTAGTCATTTGAAGTTGACTAAAGAGATGTGTCAAAAGACACAAGAAGAGGAGGATAAGATATCCGAGATACCTTATGCTTCAATTGTAGGAAGTTTGATGTATGATATGGTATGTACAAGGCTAGATATTGCACATGTAGTGGGAGTTGTTAGCAGGTATATGAGTCATCCAGGAATTGAGCATTGGAATGTAGTTAAATGGATTCTCAAATATTTGAGAGGTACATCCAGTAAGTGTTTACACTTTGGGGGCTCTAATACTGACTTACAAGGCTTTGTTGATTCAGATTTGGTAGGGGATATTGATACTAGGTAGAGTACTATAGGTTATGTATTTACTATTGGTGGGGCAATAATGGGCTAGGTTTCTAGGTTACAAAAGGTTGATGCTTTATCCACTATAGAGGTAGAGTATGTTGCTGCTACAAACGTAGCCAAAGAGATGATATGGCTTCAATTCTTCATGGAAGAGTTGGGACACTCTATGAAGGATAATTATTTGTATACAGATAGTCAGAGTGCCATTCATCTTGCAAAGAATTCAACTCTATATTCAAAGGAAAAACACATATAGCTACAGTACCATTTTATTCAGTCAGTTTTGGATGATGGACAGTTAAAGCTGGACAAGATACACATAGATGATAATCCAACAGATATGTTTACTAAGGTAGTAGAAAAGGGAGAAGCTAAATTCCTTTTCAGCTTTGGTTGGTCTTTTAGACTAAATAAAATAGAAAAATAACAAAGTCTAGAATGGTTTGATATTCTAGTGGGAGCTATAGGTTTAGCAGTGCTATTATTAGTCTCTAAGTGGGAGGTTATTATTGTAGAGTTTGATTAATTTCCAAGTGGGAGATTTCTGCCATGTGGAGCTTAATTAGAATTAGAAGTTTATTTGGCACAGCTTTCTCCCCATATTATTTCTATAGGGTTTGAGTGTAGTGCCCCTAAGATGGGGTCAAGGGGCGGTGCCCCTATGGGGTCCTGGGGTAGCACCTTAGGTGTGCTCCCTATTGTAGTACAGGGTGTGGTTGAGGGGCAATGTTCCCCCAAGGGTTTTCGAGGGTAGTGCTCCCAAAGCCACAAATGACCTTATATTGTAAAAGGCCAATGTTGGATGTTATTTTTCCCATTGGAAGACTTATTCTAGCCCTAATTTTATAAGTGAAAAAAACTTATATAAAAGGGCTTTGGGTTAGGGATTTCATAGTGATATTGTAGCTTCTTGTGGCAGTATTGAGCTAGAAGGGATTGTGGATTGTAATCGCTAGATAATAATACTATTGGACTTGTTGTTGGTGGACATAGCCCAGGGATTGGGTAAACCATGTTAAATCTTTGTGTCTTGTGTTCTTTTCTGTGTAATCTATTATTTTATGTTATTGTCTATATTTTCATGTAACTGTTATTTCTATTTGAGGTTTAATCATAACACTCCAAATAATATTTAAATTTGAAAATTAAAATAAATAATGAGTTAATCTTTTAATGAAAATTAATAACTTCTGTGACTAAATAATAAACTTTAAAATAATTTTTAAATATTTCATGAAAAATTAAAATTAAAAGCATATTTTTCATTTCTTCAACCATTCCACTATTTTTTATTTCTTATAAATACAATATACAACATATTTGTAATAATCAATTTAAATAAATATGAAATATAACAATGTTAGTTACTATTCAATTTTTGTACTACAGAACTACATCAGCAAGTACTCACCACTACATGGCACTTGTTTACTATAATGTGTAACATAAAAAAATGCCAAGACTAAATGTATTTGTAACCAAAATCCTAATTCTAAGCATAATCCTAATCTAGTATAAATCCTAACTTTGGAAAATATTTGAACTCTAACATTAACACTAACATAATCTTAATCCTAACAACTCTTTCACCCTAATCATAATTCTAACTTTAGTCACTATGCTAATGTTGACATCAATGTAAATTCTAAACATATTCATAACCATACCAAAAAAATTAACCCTAACATTAAACCTTTACACTGAATCCTAATTCTAACTCTAATATTGTAACCATAAAACAAAATTATATCTACAGTCATAAATCTAATCCTATCGTTAAACCTTAACATTAAATCCTACCTGTAATTGTAACCTCGACCAAAGGTCTTAACACTAACTCTAACACTAGTCCTAATTATATTAATTTATTCAACTTATAGCAGTAACCCAAGTACACTAATATTTACCCTAATCATAAGTCTAAACTCTTAAAATAACCTTAAGCATAAACCAAATCGTCTTATTCCACTTATAACACTAACCCTTACTCAAATATTTACCCTAACCATAAGTCTAAACCCTAACCCTAACAATAACCATAAGCTTAAACTAGATCTTGATCATAATGTTAATCCTAACTATTGTCACAAACCATAAACTTAACCAAATCTAAATATTAATGCTTATCCTAATTGTAATTTTAATGCAAACCCATATAAATATTAATGCTTAACCTAATTGTAATTTCAATGCAAACCCTAATAATAATTTACTCAATATGTTACATGCACAATGCCAACTACTAGCTAATATATACTCTATATTAATAATACATCAAAATACATGAAAGTATTGAATTACTCATCATTCACATTAAAAATAAAATCAAAGTTAAAAAATTGAACACTTACATACAACTTACTATATTTTAAATATAGAAAGTATGTTAACTAATAGACAATTCCCGGCTACAATTCCCCACCAAACTACCACTCTTAAAGAGGACAAGTCCGTGCTTGATAAAGTCCGTGGATATTGGACAATATATATGCGCCCCTCCCAAGTGTTAAATAGTGGAAGCCTTTTATACTTCCATTAAATAATGATGCATATATGTTGCCCCATAGACAATAGACAATAGACAAAGGCCTTGATAAATTATTCTAAAAAAACGTCAAAATGATTGGACAGCTTTAGTTGACCTGTAATCAACGATTTGCTGCTCTGACGTCATATAATTTTTTGAAAAATAATAAACTACAGAAACATCCATAGCATCGAAGAAATTTATGTCGGGTCAAGCACGAATTGTAAGAATTCTGGTCAAAGATGACAAGCTCAGTAATTTCGCCATTGTGAGTCAGAGTCAGCCGGATCGAAAACAGCTTGCAATTAGTGACAAGATTAAAATTCTACTCTGACATTGGAGACTAATTTAAGCCATACGTTTACTCCGAATTAGTGACGTTTGAAGATTTGACTGACTTATTGCATTTAGGGGCACCGTCTACTGTGTAACTCATATGCACCCGTGGTGCATATAGAACGTTTGAGGTTACTTTATTGATATGAAAATAAGAGACATTGAGATCCTCTTGGCAATTATTGTTGAGAATGCTGGTGTTTGTAGATTTGTGTGACAAAATGCAGAAGACTAGAGGGAGAAATACAGGTGTATCTATTCTCCATTTCACCGTGACCATCCTTTGGTTTTTCATCTCTGTTTCTGCTCAGCCAGGTACAGAAATGAACCCCTAACTTATGCAGACATAATTAAGTTAACGTGTGTTTGGTTCTGTTTAACTGATCATAATTCTATTTATTTATTTTTGGCAAAACAGGATTCCTTAACATTGACTGCGGTGGGAGAAGGAACTCCACTGATTCGGAGACGAATATGAGGTGGATAGCGGATGCCAATTACGTAAATGTTGGCCACACAGCGAATGTTTCTATGCCAAATACACCATTCCACATGCAATCTATGCGCTTTTTCCCAAAGCCTCTGAATAAGTCCTGTTATCGTCTGCTTTTGATTCCGAATGTAAACTATCTCTTAAGACTGTGGTTTCTTTTCGGTAATTACAAAGAATCCCAAAAGCTCCCTAGCTTTAATGTTTCCTTCGAGACGGAGGGACTCCTGACTCAGAAGGTTCAGTCAATCAACTATGCGCAAACGATACAGTGGACCAGTGAAAAGATCTTGACAAGTCCGAACGGTGTTTTGTACGTTTGCTTCATTCGAACTTCTGACGACAGCGATCCTTTCGTTTCTGCAATCCAGTTGAGAAGCCTTGTTAGTGGGATGTACAGTTTACAAGTGAAGCCTGGCGTAATGTTGAGCGGTTTGGTCAGACACGATCTTGGTAGTAATTCGCCCGGTCGTATAAGGTATGTATCATTTCCTAGTTGAGCAAGATTTTTCAGGTCCATTAAGGACTTAAATCATTAATAAAAGAATATGATATAATTACCCAGGTACCCTGAAGATGAATTCGATCGGTTTTGGTCATCTGACAATGATTTGGGTTTAGAGATTAATAATTTACCTATATCCAAACGTTCGGCTAGCTTCATCAGCATGAAAAATAATAGCCGGAATTTGCCTCCACCCGTAGTATTGCAGACAGCGCTTATTGCCAAAACAGCTACGCAGCCTTTGGCTTTCCATCTGGAAAGAGAGTATGCAAAAACTTTGGTTGTACTCTATGCTGCAGAGATTGAGGAGCTGAATGCTTCGGAATATAGGAAATTCAGTATTGTGATAAATAATATACTAGTTAGGAATATAAGCTTGGATGTAAACGATAATTTTGTAGAAGTACCAGTCACATACAACGACACTGGAGTGGAAATAAAAGTTTCTCTGGAGACTGTTGAAGATGAGCCTAATAGATCTAACCGCAAGGCAATTCTTAATGCTTTCGAGTATTATAAAGTAATCGAGAGCGAGCCCATAACTGATCCTAGCGATGGTAAGATCAACGTGTCTGAAATATAACTACTGGTTTTTGGGTGTTATAGATATTATCTTTTTAGAATATAGACCAATACATGAATATTTAACCTGCAGTTGGTGCTCTTTTGTCGATTAAAACCGCTTTCGGCATGGATGACTGGATATCCGATCCTTGCTTCGCTGTTTCGTGGAATGGAATCAATTGCAACACAAGCCTTGCAGTTAGAGTAGTAGAAATGTAAGTTGAAAAATGTAATCTAAGTTATATTTTTTGTTATTTCAGGAGTGTTGTTTACAGAAAATTGATAAGAATTCGTTTGATCGGATAGTGATCTATCGGGAAGGAATCTGTCAGGATCTCTTCCAAATCATATCAACGACTTGATAGAACTGAGAAGCATGTGAGAACTTTTCTACTATCGCCTATCTTTTTTCTCAATCGCTTACTGTATTATTGTTACAACTGGTCCTGCTTTTTCTATCTTTTGCTTGGAACAGTTCCATCCAGGACAACCATATCTCAGGACATTTACCAGATTTGTGCAAATTAGCAAGACTGGAGATACTGTAAGTGGAGTCGAACCAATGATCTTATCCGTTACATATATTTTGAAATTTTGATATTCACTGGATGTCAATAATTATTTGAAATGAACTGAGCTCTTTCAATGGCATCTTCAGGCGACTTCAAAACAACAATTTCAGCGGTGCCATTCCAGACTGTCTGTCGAGATTGAAATACTTGAAGGAACTGTGTGTTATTTAAATTCTTGAACCAGCTTACTTTTGTACTATAGTAATATTGAAAGTAAATTTGTGTTTAAAGTATGTGCTTTATCTTTGTCTGCCAGAAATTTAGAGAATAACAACTTTAGCGGAACTGTTCCCGAAGGGCTTCTGCGTAATGGATTACTGGACCTTAGGTAATCTCAACTCTCTGTTTTATGTTTTTCCGAATTTAAAACGATATAGAAATTTAGATTTGGGCATTTTCCTGCATCCGACTTAACAGTAGAACGCTGACTCGGGCCTATGTGATTTAAGAATTTGTACAATTTCTGCTCCAGGTACAATGGGAATCAGAATCTTTGCCAAGATGGAAATCACTGTCAGTCCAAGAATTACAAAATTAAGATTCTAGTTGTATCAGCTATAGGTTCTCTAGTTGTTGGGTGTTTGCTGGTGTTGATATCAGTCATTATGTACAGACGAAGAAAACACTTGAAGCAAAAAAATCAGATGAATAGTCACCATTCAAGTACGAAAGACTTGTCAATGTTCACCCAAAACATAAATTCCCATTAGTTTTTTTTGAAACATAGCTCGAATTACCTCATGTAGATTGTTTTGTAAATAAAAAAACAGATGCAGGTTTGATACGGAACATGGTACCAAAACCGTCGAGTTGCGGTTCATTCAGTCTGCTGGAGATGAAGACAGCCACGTCCAATTTTAGCCAAAAGATTGGAGAGGGCGGTTTCGGAAGTGTTTACTTTGGCACGTTAGCTGACGGAAAAGATGTGGCTGTAAAGTTGCTCTCATCCTCCTCAAAACAAGGGCTAGCAGAGTTCTTGAACGAGGTAATATTTCTGTCAATGATGTTCATTATAATATTTCTTGGCATTGAAGATAAAAGCTGCAAACACCAGTTTTTAGCCAAATATTGTTGGTTGTCAGATAAATCTACTTTCTCGAGTGCACCACAAGAATTTAGTTCGCTTGATTGGGTACTGCAACGAGTCAGAAGAACTTATGCTTGTATATGAACATATGTGCGGAGGATCACTTAAGGACCGCCTCTACGGTAGGAGAATTATTACTATGTTTCATCATTAAAATAGGCATATTCACTTGAGATATAGTTACTCATGATTACTCCCTCATCCAGGCTCTTTATCTAACAATTCTACGCTGGATTGGAAAACGAGACTAGGAGTAGCATTCGACTCATTACAAGGTAATACTACGTGCTAGCTAGCCCTTGGTGGATAAAAACTCAATACAATAATTTCTTGATTATTCATTGTCTCTTAACGTCCATACGTTTGAAGGCCTCGAATACCTGCATGTAAGCTGCACTCCGAAAATCGTTCATAGAGATGTGAAGAGCTCCAACATACTTCTCGATAGCAATCTCCGGGCAAAAATGGCGGATTTTGGTCTCTCAAAAATCATTGGCGATGAAGTAATCTCAAGTCATATAACAACAACAGTCAAAGGAACAGTGGGGTACTTAGATCCAGAGTATGATGATTTACACATTTAGTCTCTCTAAAGTTTGTTCCCCAACTTTTGTTCAAGTTATATCATAAACATAAATTGATTAAATATTTTCTTTTGTTATTTATAGGTATTTTCATACGAGTAGGTTAACAGAGAGAAGCGATGTGTATAGCTTTGGAGTAGTTTTGTTGGAGATTATATGCGGGAGGAAAGCGATTGATCCAGATCTATGTGAAGAAGAGCTGAGCCTTTTGAAATGGGTTAGATTTTATATAAGTCGCACTCAACATCTACCAGTTGCTTTAATTCAATGAATCTGTAGCGTTACAAAAATTAGTCTGATTTGTTAGAACTGTAAAATATACGCATTTTATGTTCTCTTGTCAGGTAATGCTACTTGTCGAGGGGAGCGACGATTATGGTGGTGTATTGCCAAAAATCATAGACCAAAAGCTGTGTATGTCCGACATCGACATGAACTCTCTCTGTCATGTGTTTAATCTGTCGCTTAAGTGCATTCAGACTGAAGGATCCAAAAGGCCGACCATAATCGATATTGTAATACATATAAAAGAAGCCATGGATATAATGAAGTCCGATTATTCAACGGAAGCTATAAATGAGCCTCGCTTGTCCATGGAATATAGCTACAGCATGCTTGACGTTGGCAGATGATGGCAAATGATTGTAACGATATCAAACATTTACATGCGCTGAAGGAAATTTTCAGTAAAGTTAGACACAGATTTTATATATAGTTTGGATTGCTATAAGAATAATGGAGAGAAGCTTGCCATTATACTTGTTATTAAGAAAATGCTTGTCTAGAATTGTAACCATGGCAACTAATATGTGAGATAATCATCTAGTATGCCCTCATTTTTAAGAGAATTTTCACGTATGCTAATATGTTTCATACATTCTAATCTAAGGTTTCATTAACTTATGCCTGTATTGACTTTAAATTGTGCCTTCCTGCTATATGATTACTCTTATTTAAAATTCATAGTATGTGGAGAGATGCATACTTTTGATTTGATTGTGTATCATATTTTTGCATCTATATTTCAAATCACTCTCATTTTATCTCCTCTATCTCTTTTTTTTTTATGAATATTCCCTTCCTTATATTAAAATAAATATAATGAAATTACATATTCATTAAAAAGGGGGCCAGGGGAAACAGGATTACCCCACGAGTTCATATGGCCCAAGGCCAGAGATCAACTATTTATTAAAAAAGACAAATAAAAAAAAAAGCCTCAGGCTGTCAGCGTAGTGCCAACCAAGGGAGGAGGATCTTTATCATCATATCCCCACCTAGGGGTAGGGTGAGCGAATGGCTCAGGGGGCTCCTCTATCTCTTTTCAAAACATCAATGCAAAAATATGGCACACAATCGAATCTAGAATATGCATCTATCTACTATGACTGATTGTAGAAATTTGTGCATGTTAATCTTAGTATGTGGTCAAGCTTCATGAATGCTACCATATAATCTTAGTTTTTAAAAAAATATGCTAAAGTGAATTTAGATTGTACATATAATTATGTGATGAACAAATACTATTACAAGGCAAGGAATAAGATCTACTACAATAATATAGAAAAATTCTATTCACATCATTTCATATTAGAGAATGAAATTTCTAGTACAATAATATAGAAAAATTCTATTCACATCATTTCATATTGGAGAATGAAAATTACTTAACCTAGCGTCAAAGCAATTAAAATAGAAAAGAGCTGAGTAGAAATTGGGTGAAAATTATCAGCCTTTTGTATGGATTGAATAAAATTTATCCGAAACAACATGGAGAAATTAAAAAATCCACAGTTACACATTGACCAACATGAATAGAGAGCTATATGCCAAATAATGGATATACAATTGGAAATAAGTCTAAGAGAGAAATGGGCCATTGAAATTTAGGCTCAACATGTCATGACTATGTTGGTTAGTGTCATCAGGTCCTATTATGTCTGAAAATGATATCATCCATGAATCCACAAAATGATGTAACTCTTATGCTTCCTCTAACAAATCTCTAAAACAAACGTCAAACTTATTGGCTAACAATTGACTATGGTAATAGCTAAAAGTGTTTTCATCACTTTTATAGGATTAGAATCTGCATGCCCTATTTTAACTTCTTTACATCTACAATTTACTTCAATACTTTAGTGTCATAAATCGATAGGTTTGGGAAATGGAGTACAAACTTTTGATAGTGATATTATCACTAGTGCAAAGAGATAAACATTTATTGTTATGATGGTGTTTTCAAATTTGTGGTATGTGGGTGGTAGGGTTGAGTTGGCACCTACCCATATAGATGCTTATACAATGGTGATTTTGAAATGGGTTGTCATTTCAATAAGTTCTTTAATTATGCTTCATTATTGTAAGGAAATATCCAAAGCCCTAAATAGGATATGGAGTGATCTTTAACAATCACAAAGGATGGGACTTTCTAATTTTTAAAGGCCTCAAGTATTCCTCATTTGTTATATGGCTACAAAATTGGCATGAAGTTGCAAGTGGAGAAAATATTTCATTCCTTTTGTACTTGTGATAAAACCAAGTGTTACCAAGGTATTAATGCCCTAATTATTATTGTGATTTATTGTCAATTGAGAAAAGGTGATAGTCTTGGTTTTCTTCCCATTTTCCTTTGTTTCTTTGATCTCTTAGCTATGAGTATGTTAGAAATTTCTAAAGATTTGGTGGTTGAGCTTGGAGACAACACAACGATGGAGAGCAACATTACTTATATCAAGTCACCAAGGATTGAGGACTCTATTTAGAAGGAAAAATTGTCTTGGACTTATCTATGCGAATGGGGTTTGATTCCTTTTATGGAATGCATTAAAGAAAACAAGAAAAGGGTCTTGATTCAATTCATCGACTCTTGCAAGGATCAATGGGGGACTGTTAATGTTGTCTCATTTGAATTTAGCAAGGAGTTCATTATGAATCCAATGGGCTATCCCTAGAAAGGAAGAATTGGAGGAAATAGGCTAGGGTCACAGATAAAGCAAGTTTGAGAAAATTCTTTTGACCGGGATAGGAACCTAAATGCTCATTGCTTACATTATAGGTTTTCTTGTGAAAAACTTCTAGAGCCTTGGTACATGGTCTGCAACACTCTTGTAAGGTACATTACTCTTGAAGATAGGTTTAAGGTCCTCTATTATTATCACTTTTCTATCCTCAATTACTTTAGCAATAGAGAAATGATATCTTTTCCTCACCTATTGTTACACTCTACTAAAGCTTGTGTGTGGATTGTGTGTAAGAAAAGAGATGACAAAAAGAGCTATACCATTTACCACCAAGCTCTTATGTTTTATCTCTACAAATTTCATAAGGCCCTTAACCCTTAGGTGCAATATATGGCCCCCTCTCCTCTTTTCTACTCCCCAAGCTTCTTCATATTCCAACCATCCCCTAGATGATAAAGGTCCCCTCTCCACCCTTAAGGAGATTAAAATTGAAAAGATTGAGGTCCTAGATGTGGATAGTGTGGGAGTTATGGGGAAGAAGAAAATCCTTAGGACTAGTTAAAGACTAAGAGAAAATAATCTCTCTACTCCTCTAGGTCAAGATAGATGTCTTAGCTCAGACTGCACTAAGAATACTAAGAAGAAAGTTTCTCCTAGACCTAAAACGAAGGTGACTATGAGAAATTATGGGGAGTTG
The DNA here is from genome assembly GCA_028749045.1 of Cupressus sempervirens. Classification (NCBI taxonomy): domain Eukaryota; kingdom Viridiplantae; phylum Streptophyta; class Pinopsida; order Cupressales; family Cupressaceae; genus Cupressus; species Cupressus sempervirens. The sequence continues at coordinate 215,032,525 of CM053783.1, forward strand.
GAGAATGAGGATACAAACACTAAATACAAGGGTTCAAGATAGTGCTATTGGTGGCCAAGACAACTCTATTCCCTCTTAGTGAGCATTTTTTTCTTGCTTAATTAACACAGAATGTAAAGAAGTTTGTGCAAAGTTGTCCAGTATGTTAGACCACCAAATGAGTTAGTTAGAGTATTGGACTCTATTAGTCATTTCCTATTTCATCAATGCCTTAGGAGGACATAAGTATGAATATTTTTCTTAGATTTCCAAGGACACACAGGGGTAATAACTTAGTATTTGTGGTTTTTGATAGCTTCTCCAAAAATGATGTAATTCATTCCATGCCACAAGACTCATGATGCAGTGCATAATGCAGATTTATTTTTCTGAGAGGTAGTGAGGCTATATGGTCTCCCAAAAAGTATTATTTATGATAGAGATACTAAATCTATTGAGTATTTCTGGAGGACTTTGAGGAAAAAATTGAAGACAAAATTAAAGTTCAATTCTACACATCATTCGTGGCCTAATGGACAAACATAAGTGGTGAATACAAGTCTGGGCAATTTGTTGAGGTGTTTAGTAGGAGATAAGTCCAAGGGATGAGATTTGATTCTACCAGAAGCAGAATTTTTTTATAATAATTCTTTGAATAGGAGTACTAGTAGATTTCCATTCCATATTATGTGTGGGAGTAGTCCAAGGATTGTACCAAAGTTGAGGAAGATGGAACACGGAGAGATGACTAGTGTTAAGGTAGAAGAATTTGTTGAACATGTCAAAAACCTACATGAAGAGGTACATGCACATATTACCAAGATGAACTTGTAGTGTAAGCCTAGATAAGCTCACAAAAGGAGACATAAGGAGTTCCAAGTTGGGGATCTAGTTATGGTGTACTTGAAGAAGGAATTATTTCCACTAGCACCTACAACAAGCTCAAGATGAAGAAATTTGGGCCCTACAAGATTTTGAAGAAACATGATTCAAGAAATGCATATGAAGTGGAGTTGCTTGATGGTATCCATATTTCCCATGTTTTCAATATTGTAGACTTAATAGAATATCATAATGATGGTGCAGAAGAGGAGATGATTCTGGAGTGATGTCCCATTTCTACTTCTGAGGAAAAGATTGAAGAAGTTATGGATAGTTGTCTAAGCTTGAGCACCATAAATATGCAGTATGAGGAGTACCTAGTGAAGTAGAAGGATGACCATTGGAAGATACACATTGGTTATCCAAGACAAAGGTTTCCCATTTGGGTTTTCCTCTACCAGCTATAAAGGGACAGGGTCACTTTTCAATTTACCATGGGTGTTTGATGTAGATGCATCAAGTGGTGTAAGGGAAACTTTTTATCACCCAAAAATATGCTTAGTATTAGTTTCCATTTAAGGTGTGTGTATTTATGTATACCCATTTGGGCCAAATAGATATTACAACTCTCATAGTTCCACTATTGGTTTTATGGGTTAGTGTTTTGGAGCACCTTGAGATATGTACTAGTGCAAAAATAGTTTATTTTGTAATTGAGCCATAATTATGATTAGTTAGAGAGTGTACGTTGTATTAATGATAATATTTGTAATTTAAAGTATTCTGGAAGAAGAATTAGGTCAAAAGGCTTTACACTTTGAAAGTTATTACAGTATTAAGTTGCTTGGAGACCCCCTAAGAATGCTTCAAAGTCATATTAGAGGCACTAAATGGCCTCCTACAGGCCTAAAAATGGGAGATGTGTAAGCCTCCCCATATTTCTATAGATTTCTTGGAGAGATTTCTAAAAATTTAAATGATTAGTCAATTAGAGTCTCACATCAAAAGTTATGCCTCCCAAAAGTTGGACTACCAATTCTAGATTCTTGTTATTTTGCACCAACTTCTAGCGTGTCTTCTAGAACCTTCTGCTTTAGCGATGGATGTTGAATGACATATTATAAAATGTATTCCTAACTGTAAACCTAATTTGGGTTACTTAAGTTCATTTCTTGCATTGTAAAAGAATTTTTTGTGAACTATGGGTGAAGGTACTGTGAGAAGGGTTTTTCTCTAGATTTTGATAATATTCAAAGCCCATAAAGCATGTAGTGGATTCTATTTTCACTTTATTGAATGTAATAACATATTATTTTTGATAATAAAATTCACATTTTCCTATTGTGTTCATTTTGTATTGGGTTGTTCCCTCATCACTAGTCTACCATTTAGCATGTTACATGTTTATTAAATTAAAAATAGTATATAAAGACAACAAGTCATCTAATGAATAATTCATTATTATCCTCAAAGAATCTAAAAGTCAAATGTTGAAGCAAGTGATCACAAGTTTTTTCTATCTCATATGAAACCATCAAATCCTTTTGGGTCGAGATGGAAAACTTATTATTAGCTATATGATATTAGAAAAAAAAAACATAGATTTTTAGTTTTTAGTTAGTGTTATTGAATTATTTTGGGCATAGTAAGCTAATTTTCATGCTCTTCAACCTATTATATTCTCTTGATTATAGAATCACGAAGGATTGGATAAGCCAAAATTCATAAATACCTTATAAAGGTCTTATTCTTCTCTTTATTAAGTACACAATGCTTTTTATCCATCCCTATAAAATCTTTGGAGTCTAATCATTAAATAATTTTTCAAAAAAATGTATATGTGTGTTAATAAAATATGTCCACTATCCTAGATGATGCCCACTTTGATAAAGAACCATGTTTTCATGTTCTTTATTACAAGTACTTCAAACCCACCATTTTTTAATAAACAAACTACCCTCCAAAGGGGAGAATTTTCTAATCTCAGACATTGGAAAATGTCCCAAAGGTGAACAAAGGGAAGAGATCATCTCAAAATGAGATTAATGAAGAATATGTGTGTCATGACCCCATCATCATGAAATATTATGATAATTATTTCTTTGAGGAGATGGTAGGGTAATTCAAAGGGATGGGTAATCAAGGTGGTATTCTAGGCAATACGGTGCACCCTTAGAAGATGGATAGGAATTACAACTTTGAAATGATGATACAAATCATAGTTCCAAGAATCACGGCGATTCATGTGATTCACGCGATTCGGCGATTCGATTCAAGCCAACCGATTTTTTGTGAATCGGTGAATCGAATCAGCGATAAAGGGTTTATGAAATAAGTTACTCACTAAATTTCAAGGGTTTTTTAAATTTTCCGATTCATGGCCGATTCGATTCCGATTCATGGCCGATTCACGATTTGATTCGGCCTTGCCGATTTCGATCCGATTCCGATTCTTGTTACTTTGATACAAATAAAGAAAGAGTCTCTATCAAATCTTTAGAATAATATTACTTTCTTCGAATATGATTTACATGTTGATAGTTACTAAATATGGGTCAAGCATTCAATAGGTTATTTAACTTGTTATTGTCTAAAGTAATTGTTCTGAAAAATAAATTAATACACTCAATGGGAAGGTGAATGATGAATAATACATTATGAGCCAAGGATTAGACACTAAAAACTTGAATAATTTTTTTTCCTTCATTCAAGTTGTGGTCATAGATGTGAAGAAAATAGAATAGATAAAGAAGTATAAATCAGAGTGCTAGAAAAGATTATAAGAAAATAGAATATATAAAGAAGTATAAATCAAAGTGCTAGAAACTATTATAGGCTGGTCTCATAAAAGTTTTAGAGAAGTTCTTAGATTTAGAGAGATAACAATACAATCTGTCTCTAATATTCTCATAATGTCAAATGATAAAGGTGAATCCCTAAAAGGTAGTATAATGAAAATATGCAAAATAGTGTCTTCTAATGTCACTATGATTGATCATAATAAATGTAATCCTCATGATCACAAAAATTATCCTAGTTTTTGAGGCAATGGCTCTTCGCTAGAACCCATGGCCATGTAAAATGTAAGGTGGCCTTGACTCATATACTTATGATCTAATGGACATTAATCAAAATGCTATTTGTAAAAGTGTTGAGGCTAATTTTTTTTTGACAAATCATTAGTTTCTTTAATTAAAGTAAAAATAAGTTTTACATGGGGAGCCAAAAACCCCTAACAAAATATTACATAAAGATAATCAATATAAGCATTATAATTTTAGAACCGCACTAGCAAACAATATAACTAACTACCCACCTAGTAGCCAATAGATTGACAAGACCAATGAAACCAAAAAAAACAATAAAAGGCACAATAGGCCACCCCCAACATCAAAGGACAAAAAATAATCTCCTTAAGATCCTTAGTAGTTTTATTCCTTATTACAGTTATCTCCTCCTTAGTATCTTGCAACTACTTCATAGATTTGGAAGAGGTGTCTGGTTTCTTGTTGAGGCTAAATTAACTTGTTCTTTTTCTAGGACCATCTTTGACAATCGACTCCTTAACATTGTTGTCCAGATCCATGTTGAGTTATTTTGTCAGTATTCAAAATTATTATTATTTTCTATTAGTGTAAGGGGGCCTTGTACTCTATTTTGGTCTCTTGGGCCTTGTTTGGTTGGGGAAGAGGAATTTGGCTCAAAACCTTATTATCTCATAACCAAATTTTCAAAAACCTGATTTTGTGTTTTTGGAAGATAGTTGGACCATTTGGGTGAAATGAAAGATGAATATACAAATCCATCATTTGTGTTTGGTTTCCAATTTAGAAATTGGAATTTGAATGTAATATGACTGGGAAAATCCCTTTCTTGCATTTGGTTGTTCATTTTTGAATTGGAATTGGAATTTAATGTAGATCTTTTAAATCTTATTGCGTAGAAGTACAAAGTTGTGTCACCTTTCAGGCCGACTTATCAGAATGACTGAATTTGAGCATTTCTATCTAAGAATAAATTTTGTTGAAACATATGATCTAGATAAATTTATTTGAGCTAAGTTATATATGGTCTCACACTTTTCCAATTGAAAATGTCTATTAAATGCATGTTTTATAGAAGTTTATATCTAATTACTAAAGAAATAAAATTATTTTAGATTACTAACATTTCAATAACTCATACTATTTTCTATGATATTTTTTTAATAACATATAAACACCATTTCATAGAGTTTATAGTGTTTAATTAGATATAGTATACTGTAATTAAAAAATTCCACAAGCACGTATTTTAACACTTGAAAATATTTCTATTTTGAGAAAGAAAAAATTATTAAATGATATCAATTTTTTTTAAAATCATATGACATTCTAGAGGAGAGACTCCTCTTCTAGAATGAATAATTTTTCTTCTAGTTAGAATAGATTTGTTTTGAAAAATGTGGTGGGAGATGAAAACTATTAATTTTATGTGAGTTAAAATTTGAATCATTATAAAAGAGAAAATATAGGTCTAAAGCCTTTTTTTATTTTTATTATTCTAGCTATATATGTTATCTATGACATAGTCTAAGGTCAGAGAGAAATACATTTATTTTCATATAGTTTTGTTGTGGGAACTGTTGGAAATCTGATTGAAAAGCTCATTGGTTAAGATCAAAGAGGGAGATTGTTACAAAGAAGGAAGATTGTTGTAAAAGAATGTTTTCAATCATTTTTTTGTCATTAGATCAATTTTTTTATTTGTAGGGATGATATTTGTTTATAAGATCCAACTACTATCACTTAGTTGATTGATGAAGAGGATTTGATCAACAAGATGTAACAAGAGCACCTAAGGGAAAGGTTGAGTTATGATGTTGTAATGAAGTGCAAGGATTAGTTAAGACAATGGTTAAATGATGTATTGATGAAATACTCAAGGATACAGAGGTTGGTCACACTTAGAAACATTGGAGGAAGAAGTTATAACAAGGTAGTATGCAAATCCTAAACTAAGATCATTAGTGGGTGCCGAGCAAGTTAGTTGAAGCCGAGTAAATTTTCAATAGAAGCTAAGTAACAGGAAAATCTAGTGTATGCCAATTGATCTTCATGTGACAAGTGAAGATCAGGTGCCAAGCATCAGAAAATTTTCAGTTGGTGCCAAGTGATCTTTAGGTGTTGAGCATCAGGGAAAACACAGTTGATGCCGAGTAACATAGTATGTGTCGAGCACTAGTATTTCAATAGTGTCAAGCTACTGTATTATTTCAAATGATGAAGAATCACCAAATCTTGCTTGACATGGTGGTTACATTGAATTTTTTGAATAACTTGGAAGATAAGGATGATGACTTGGTGGCATAGAATCCTTTGTAAACTAATTTTGAGTGAATTCTAAAGGATTATTCAAGAAGTTTCTAAAGGAAACAGAATATGGGTTAGATGCAATGAATCCTACCTAATCCATGCAAATTGAAATTAAAGAATGGAAGAATCGATCAGGAAAAGGTACTCTAAGACTTATATTTAAGAAGTCATAGACCAAGAAGCAAAAAGCTGTTGATACTGTGCTGCTAAAGAGCCAAATCTGCAAAGTAATTTGAAGAGTGTCAAGAGGGAGACATCTAGGAGAAGGAAGAGCATAGAGGCTCTGCTTCTACGAGTGGTCATGAAGAGATGATTGCACTAGTATATTGAGTATGGAGACTCAAGGGGACTAAGCTTGAAAGGAGGGAAAGCTATCAGAATTGCAGAGATTGAAGGCCAGGCAAGGGTATGAGCTAAGAAGTGATCTAAGATCTACAAGATAAGTTGCATATTGTAGTTAGGTCAAGATTTTCTAATACTCTCTAGCAATTATATTAGATCTAAAAATCCTATGGACTTAGGTTGGCCTAATAGCCATTTGTAAATCCTATAATAGGATGGCATTCCAAGTGAATCTTCTAAAGTCCTCTAACTAGGCCCACTTCTAAAAGGGTGGTTAAATCCTCTAACAAGGTAACATTTGATAGTGTGTTGTAAGCCTTTAACATGGTAGGCCTTTCATAGGGCATCACTTCAAAAGAGTGAGAATTGAGTAGTATGTTACTGGTGGTTTTTTCCCAAATTGGGTTTCCACATAAATCATTGTGTTATGTGTTGATTTCTTATGTGTTATGCTTGCATGTTGATTTACAGTAACCTGGCAATTAGATAAGTTAAATCTTGGATGAAAGAATGGTTGAATGAGTTCACTACAGTTAGTGAAAAGTTTGAATAGGACATCTGGACCTTGAATAACTGATTCACACCCCCCCCAAGCAGTTATTCTAAATCAATTCTAACAATTGGTATCAGAGTCATTTGCTGATTTAGTTTTAAGGTACTAAAAGCATGAAGATTAAGATGTCTAAGAGACAACTTTCCAAGCTCAACAAAGATAACTTAGCTGTATGAAAAAGTCTAATAAAATTGCACCTTGGATCAATAGGTGACTATGCACAAACCTCAATTGGAATAGAACATGTAACTCTAGCAGGACCTCTCACTACAAATGATTTGAACAGAAAGGAGCATAATCAAGTAATGTTGGAGATTGCCTCTGCACTTAACTATGCCAAATATGATGACATCAAAGACTGTGACACTACATTCAAGATGTGGAAAACCTTATTAGAAATTATGGAGGAGATCAGAATGTCCAAAGAGCAAAGAGAGAAAGCCTAAGAGGAAATTTTGATGACATGAAGATGGAGGAAGGTGAAAATGTTGCCCAATATGCTGCAAGAATGAAAGAAGTGGTAAGTGCAATAAGAAGTCTAGGTGGACAATTGGAAAAAGAAATAGCCATCAGCAAATACTTAAGAACTTTGCTTCCTATCTATGCTATTAGAGTTTCAGCCATCCAAGAGTTGAGGTGTGTACAAGGGAACACACTAACCTTTGAAGGAATAGTGGGAAGACTTATTGCATTTGAGCTATCCAATTTTGATAATTACAAACCTGAGAACCTTGAATCTACTATCGAGGCCAAGATGAAAATAAAACACACTGAGGAGGACACTTCAAGCAAGAAGAGAAGAAAAGGAAAACATGCATCCAGTGATAGAAGCACAGATGAGGAAGATGTGGAACAGTTAGAAGCACTACTAGCTAAGAGATTCCATAGAGGTAAGGGAAAATTCAAAGGTAAGTTTTCTATTATATATTTCAATTGCAATGAAGTAGGTCATATAGCTACAAGATGTCTACAAAAGAAGAACTACAAAGAAGGAAATAAATACATGAACAAAAAAGAAGATGACAAAAAAGATTACAAGGAGAAAGGCAAGAGATGCTACATTATTGAAGAAGATTTTGATGAGAATGATGATGAAGTAGTTTATGTGGCCATGAATGATGAATTAGATGAAGATGAAGCAACATCATTGGTTACCTATGTGAATAAGAATGGCAAATGGATCATAGATAGTAGATTCTCACATCACATGACAGGAGATAAAAGTAAGTTCATTACCCTTACTCAATATGATGGAAATAGTGTTAGATTTGGTAATGATGCCCCATGTCAAATCAAAGAAAAAAGTTCTATAAAACTTATAGAGAAAATTTCATGTGATAATGCATATTATGTTGATTGATTGAACTACAACTTGTTGAGTGTATCAGCGTTAGGCAATGTAGGTTGCAAAGTTGAATTTGGAAACAAAATAGCCAAGATCTATGACACTAATGGAAAGCTGATAGGAAAATGTGAACAAACTAGGAGTAATTTGTTTTACCTAGATATGGAAGATGCAACATGTCTTGTTGTTAGACTTGATGATGTGTGGTTATGGCATAAAAGGTTGTGTCATGTTACCTTTGATAATCTACTTAGTATCAACAAGAAAAAGATGGTTAGAGGATTGCCCAAGTTGAAGAAACCTGAAAACACAATGTGTAAACAATTTCAAATAGGGAAGATGACTAAGTCTAGTTTCAAAAGAAAAACATACACTTCCAATGAAGTACTAGCGTTAGTTCATATAGACTTATGTGGCCCAATAGAAGTGCAAAGCTACCTAGAAGATAGATACATAATGTTATTTGTAGATGACTATTCCTGGATGATGGCGACTATGTTCTTAAAGAAAAAATTTGATGCATTTCAAATGTTTAAGTGGTATTTGGCCAGATTTGAGAAGGAAATAGGAAAGAACCTAACATGCCTAAGGTCAGATAGAGGAGGTGAGTTCACATCAAGAGAGTTTGAAATATTTTGCAATGACAAAGGTATCAAAAGGAAAACATCAGCACCAAGAACTCCACCACTGAATGATATTTTTGAAAGGAGGAATAGGTCATTGATTGATTGTGCTAGAACCTTGATGATGGAGAAAAATGTTGCACTAAAGTACTGGAGAGAAGTTCTAAGTACTGCAGTCTACACACTAAATAGAGTTCAAGTCAAGAAAGGTACAAATGCAACACCTTTTGAATTGTGGTATGGTCACTCGCCCAATGTTAAACATTTCAAAATATTTGGTTGTAAATATTATATTCTAAAAGATACTAGAAATAGAAAGTTTGATGCAAAAAGTGATGAAGGCATATTCCTTGGATACTCCACTAGAAGTAAGGCATATAACTGCTTGAATATTAACACTAAAAAAGTTGTGGAGAGTGCAAATGTAAATTTTGATGAGCATGCAGAAGTTTAGATTGATGAGCCAAAGAAAACAAAGGATTATAGATCCTTTGTATACTTCTATGAAGGAATGACAATTGAAGACAATGCTACAAATCAAGTTGGGAATCAACAACACATTTTAGTATATGTCGAGTCTCAACTAGTGAATGTTGAGCTACATTTAGAAGCGGAGCTGCATAATGTAGAAAATGCACATTCTGAATCTAAAAACAATACACATGAATGGAATGATAAAGTTCTTGATGAAGAAGAATGAAATGACTCTGAAGTTGAAGGATCAAATATGGAAAGAAGGACTAAACCAAGATTAGCCAAGTATGTGAGAAGGCATCACCCTGTAGATCAAATCATTGGTGACAAGGTTGCAAGACTAATGAAAAGGAATAGGCTCAAGAATGAATCATGTTTGTTAAACAAGGTTGAACCAAAAACAGTGAAAGATGCACTACAAGATGATGACTAGTATAAAGCCATGGAGGAAGAAATTGATCAGATTGATAAGAACAAAATATAGTCTCTAGTTCCTAGACTAGCTGATAAGAATGTGATTGGTACCAAATGGGTGTTTAGAAACAAACTTGATGAGAATGGTGAGATAACAAGAAATAAAGCTAGACTAGTTTGCAAAGGCTATGCACAAGAAGAAGGACTAGATTATGGAGAAACATTTGGCCCTGTTGCAAGAATGGAAGGAGTAAGAACATTACTTGCATATGCTGCATACAAAGGTTTTAAAGTGTACCAAATGGATGCGAAGTCTTCTTTTTTGAATGGTATACTGGAAGAGGAAGTTTACATAGAAAAATTAGAACAAATATCTTGTGAAGATAGGATTTGGAAAAATAGATGACAACAACAACTTGTACATCAAAGTTGAAAAAGGTAAAGACATTTTAATATTAGAAATCTTTGTTAATGATATAATATTTGGAGGAAAATATTTTTTATGAAAAGATTTTGTTGATCAAATGAAGCATGAATTTGAGATGTCAATGTTTGGATAATCAAATTCTTTGTTGCATCACAAGTACATCACTTGAAACATGGAATATTTGTGACCCAATCCAAACACATCAAGGAGATACTCAAAACACTTGGATTAGAAGACTCAAAACTAGTTAGCACACCAATGGCAACTAGACATAAGCTATCCAAGAATGATGAGTCTTCTGAAGTAAATCAAACATTATATAGGTCAATAATTGGAAAGCTGCAATATGTTGTACATAATAGACTAGACATTGCATTAGTTGTTGGAATAGTAGCAAGATTTTTTGCTATTCCAAGAGAAAATCACTTAATGGCAGTGAAGAGAATATTGAGATACCTGAAAGGAACTGATGACTTTGGTTTGTAGTATAAAAGGAATGAGAAATTTGAGCTGAGAGCCTACATTGATGCAGAATGGGGAGGTAACATTGATGATAGCAAGAGCACTAGTGGAGAAGCACTTTTCTTAGGAAAGAGGTTGATTACATGGACAAGCAAAAAGAAAAGCTACACCTCATAGTCCATTGCTAAAGCTGAATATGTGGCAGCTGCTATAAATTGCACCAATATTGTATGGATCAAACATTTGCTACAAGGTATGAAGGAAGAAGTAACTGAGCCTATGATACTTCATTGTGATAATACAAGTGTTATAAATATATCAAAGAATCTAGTAATGCATGCCAAAACTAAGAATATTGCAATCAAGTATCACTATGTAAGAGAGTTGTTGGAAGGCAAACAAGTGAAGATGGAATATGTTAGCTCAAAGGAACAGATTTCTGATATCTTCACAAAAGCACTACCTAAAGATGCTTTTGAGTATCTTAGAGGTAAGTTAGGGGTGATACCCCTAGCTAAGGCTACTTAAAGCAAAAGCAAGACTGCCCTAAATCAAATGAATTGAGTGATGAAGATATTACACATCGATGTAGAGGATGTTTACTTTGGGATCCATGCCTAAAGTAGTTGATGGCTAAAGTTTCAAATCAGTCACAAGCAAGGTGATAGAGGGAGAAATTGAATGAACTTGTAAGAGCTACAACTGCATATTAAGATGCTAATATGTCTTTGGCATTGTTGTCAAAGAGGGGGAAGACGTTTGAAATTGATCAACAACAAAAAGGATCAACAGGAGAAGTTGTGAGATATTGATCAAATGAAGATAAAGGATGATGTTGATTAGAACAACAGAAGAAGAGCAATATAGAGGGTGAAAGACAAAGAATAAGGATATAGCAGCAAAGAGGGAGAAGCTGAAATGAAGCAACCAGAATAGTAGAAGGAGATGTGATAATACAATTTACTTTTTGGCATTTGACTTACTATTCTAACCTAGCAAGCTTGTGGTTGAATAGTTTAGTTTGATGGTTGATCAATTTGGTTTGCCATCAATGCTAAAGAGAGAGATTGTTGGAAATTTGATTGGAAAGCTCATTGTTGAAGATCAAAGAGGGAGATTGTTGTAAAATAATGTTTTTGATCATTATTTTGTCATTAATGTCAAACCTACTATTTGTAGGGATGATATTTTCTTATAAGATCCAAGTGCTATCACTTAGTTGATTGATGAAGATGATTTGATCAATAAGATGTAACAAGAGCACCTAAGGGAAAGGTTGAGTTATGATTTTGTAATGAAGTGCAAAGATCAGTTAAGACAATGGTTAAATGATGTATTGATGACATACTCAAGGATACAGAGGTTGGTCACACTTAGAAACATTGGAGGAAGAAGTTGTAACAAGGTAGTATGCAAAGCCTAAACTAAAATCATTAGTGGGTGCTAAGAAAGTTAGTTGAAGCTGAGAAAATTCTTAATAGAAGCCGAGTAATAGGAAAATCTAGTGTATGTCGAGTGATCTTCATGTGCTAAGTGAAGATCAGGTGTCGAGCATCAGAAAATTTTTAGTTGGTCCCAAGTGATCTTCAGGTGCCAACCATCAAGAAAAACATAGTTGATGTCGAGTAACATAATATGTGCCGAGCACCAGTATTTCAATAGTGCTGAGCTACTGCATTATTTCAAACGATGAAGATTTTCCAAATATGGTCTGACATAGTGGTTACATTAAATTTTGTGAATATAGTGGAAGATAAGGATGATGAGTTCGTGGCATAGAATCCTATGTAAACTAATTTTGAGTGAATTCTAAAGGATTATTCAAAAAGTTTCTAGAGGAAACATAATATGGGTTAGATGCAATGAATCCTACCTAATCCATGTGAATTGAAATTAAAGAATGGAATAATCTAGTAGGAAAAAGGTACTTCAAGACTTCTATTTAAGAAGTCATAGACCAAGAAGCAAAAAGCTACTGATACTGTTGCTGCTAAAGAGCCAAATCTATGAAGTAGTTTGAAGGGTTTCAAGAGGGAGACATCTAGGAGAAGGAAGAGCATAGAGGCTCTTCTTCTATGAGTGGTCATAAAGAGATGATTGCACTGGTACATTGAGTATGGAGACTTAACGGGACTAAGCCTAAAAGGAGAGCAAGCTATCAGAATTGCAAAGATTGAAGGCCAGGCAAGGGTATGAGCTAAGAAGTAATTTGAGATTTGCAAGATAAGTTGTATGTTGTAGTTAGGTCAAGATTTTCTCATACTCTTTAGCAATTGTATTAGATCTGAAAATCTTATCTACTTAAATTGGCCTAAAAGCCATTTGTAAATCCTTTAATAGGGTGGCATTCCAAGTGAATGTTCTAAAGTCCTCTAACTATGCCCACTTCTAATAAGGTGGTTAAATCCTCTAACAAGGTCACATTTGACAATGTGTTGTAAGCCTTTAACAGGGTAGACCTTTCATAGGGCATCACTTTAGAAGAGTGAGAATTGAGTAGCATGTTACTGGTGGCTTTTTTCCAAATTGGATTTTCACATAAATCACTATGTTATGTGTTGATTTCTTATGTGTTATACTTGCATGTTAATTTACAGTAACTTGTTGATTAGATAAGTTAAAGATTGGATGAAAGAATGGTTGAATGAGTTCACTACACTTAGTGAAAAGTTTGAATAGGACATCTAGACCTTGAATAACCAATTCAGCCCCCCACCTCAATTATTCTAAAGCAATTCTAATAGGAACTAGACCCCTAATTTTCATTTTTTTTCAAGAACTAAAAAGAATCTATAAAAATTAGGAAAACATATCAATTCTTATTCCAAATAATTATTAAAATTTATAATCCTAAATTTTATCCACTTCTACACATTTCATTAGTTTAATTCATTTTTAATTTCTAAATAATAATACCAATTTTATGTCATTGAAAGTGAATAATTATACTTTTGTTAGCCTTTTCCTTTACAAAAGGGTGAAAAAAGTTTGTGCTTTTACCTTATTTTATTATGAAACACAAGTATTATAAACAAATACCAACATTCAAATAACAATGTGATTCTAGCAAAAAACTACAAAACACTAGTGTTTCAATTATGTTCAAATTATGAATCTGATCAATAATTCAAAGTAACATATGTAGCATGGGATAGAAGATGGAAAAACAATATTCATGAACTGATGGGAAAGTAAAATATCCATGATATGAATGGTGGCATGAAAACACACCCTTTAATATTAAAACACAAGGAAATTCATAGTCTACATAAATAATATCCATGAACTGATGGGAAAGAAAATTATCCATGATATGAATGGTGGTGTGAAAACACACCATTAAATATAAAAAATTAGGTAAATCCACACTCTACACCCTTATGCCCCACATTCAATGAGAAACCCTCTCATATGCTACTTAATCTTCCCATTACTATCCGTATTGCTAGATGGTCAATCCTACATATACAAACTAAACATTCTTGAAGAAGTAAAACCTAATTATTTTTTAATCAAATACACCAAGGAGCAGCATCAAAAATATTGACCATTTACAAACATGAATAGTAAAAAATCATCAGATAGCTCATTTTTTTATCAACATTTGTCATCTCACAATATTAACAAATCAGGATCAATTAGAAAAACATAAAAGAAAGACACTTTGTCAATACCATTAACAATCATGTCAAGAAGCACACATACATAGGGAAAAAATGAGAAAAATACAAGAAAAAATAAAATCCAAGAATTAGGAATATACATATAACATGGGACATAATCATGAATTGTACAATCATCTACCAGAAAAACACAACAAAAAAAACACTTTCTCAATACTTTTCATAATCTTGTTAGCAAGAACATAGATAGGAAATCAAATAGAGACAAGAACAAATGAAATAAAAACATATCCTAGAAAATTAGGACTTATAGATATAACATGGGACATAATCATGAATTGTACAATCATCTGTCAAAACACATTTCTTTCAGCATATGCTCTCAAGTTCTACAATTCATTCATCATTCACTACTTAGTGTATTCCATGTAAGTATAGTTCAATTATAGCTCTAATTAGAAATGAGTTCCAATTTAGTGATGTCATAGATCAATGCAATACCATTAAACAAAGGTAGCTCACCAATTGGAATCACTTCAAATGCCAATCATGCCAATGCCAATGAAACAAACAACTAAACTATGTAACAATTTAGTGTTGTAATGAGTTCCAATTTAGTGTTGTCATTGATTCAATGCAATAACCCTAAATAGAGCCAACTCAACAATTGGAATAACTTCAAATGCTAATCATGCCAATGCCAATGAAATGAACAACTAAACTATGTAACAGTTTGTTGTTGTAATGAGTCCCAGTTTAGTGCAGTGAGAGATCAATGCAATACCACTAAACAAGACCAAGTCATAAACTAGAACTAATTTAGATGCCAATCATGCCAATGCCAATGAAATGAACAACTAAACTATGTTACAATTTGTTGTAGTAATGAGTTATAGTTTAGTGCAGTGAGAGATCAATGCAATACCACTAAACAGGGCCAAGTCATAAATCGGAATTACTATAGATGCCAATCATGCCAATGACAATGAAATGAAATGAAAACCTAAACTATGTAATAGTTTGTTGTTGTAATAAGTTCCAATTTAGTGCAGTGAGAGATCAATCATGCCAATGCTAATGAAAGGAGCAACTAAACTATGTAACATTTTTTTGTTATAATGAGTTCTAATTTAGTGCGGTGAGAGATCAATGCAATACCACTAAACAAAGCCAAGTCATAAACTAGAATTACTTTAGATGTCAATCATGCCAATGCCAATGAAATGAACTAAACTATGTAATAATTTAGTGTTGTAATGAGTTCTAGTTTAGTGTTGCGATCTAAATGGTGGTGTGAAAACACACTTTTAAATATAAAAAATGCAACATGAAAATACACTATGTATTGAACAGTGCCAATCATGCCAATGAAATGAACAAGCTATGGAAAGATCATGTATAGATCCATGTCAATCATGGCTCTTATCTATACATAGTTCATCTACACATAACACTATACTATAATAGTTCATCATTTGAACCAATAGCAAAGAAATGTAGAACTATATCAATAGTCTACGAGGTCATAAACTATGGATAGATCAAGTATGTATAGATCCATGCAATACCATTAAACATAGGCAACTCATAAATAGGAATTACTTTAGATGCCAATCATTCCAATGCCAATAAATTGAACAACTAGACTATGTAACAATTTTTTGCTAGACTACTTAGCAAAATAGTCAATATGTGCTCAATAATGGGTTCCACTTTAGTGTTGTGAGAGATGAATGCAATACCATTACACAGAGCCAACTCATTAACTGGAATTTCTTCAGATGCCAATCATGCCAATGTCATGGAAATGAACAACTAAACTATGTATTGATCAATGCCAAGCATGCATAGATCAAGTATGTATATATCATATTCAAAGTTCTAATTATCTATAGCAATATCAATGAAATGTACAACTATAGCAATACTTTATGAGGTCATAAATAGAACCAAATCATAAATTGGAATTTCTACACACACACACACACACACATGTATGCATGTACACACACACAAGTACAAATTATAGCTTGAATTTGGTTTTTATGAATGCAATTTAATAAGTTGTCAGGTCCATCAAAACTACGGTTCATCTTTTAGAAGATGAAAAGGAGCAGCATTGGCATGTGGAAATAGGGTTTATCTTTGCATTGATCTATACATAGTTTAGTTGCTCATTTCATTGACATGATTTGCATTGATCTCATTACTAAGCACATATTAAATGTTTTGCTAAGCAGATTTGAAACAAACTGTTAATAACATATATTAACTATTTTTCTAGGAAGATAGAAATAGAGCCATTGAGTTGATCCATACATAGTTTATGAGTTGGCTATGTTTAATGGAATTGCATTGACCTATACATAGTTTATGACCTCATAAACTATATGTACAAAAAGTATGTATAGATAGTTGATCCATGCATAGTTTATGACTTGGCTCTATTTAGTGGTATTGCATTGATTTCTCATAGCACTAAAATGGAACTCATTACAACAACAAATTGTTACATAGTTTAGTTGTTCATTTCATTGGCATTGGCATGATTGACATTTGAAGTAATTCTAGTTTATGAATTGCCTTTGTTTAATTATATTGGATGGATCTATACATAGATTATGACTCATAAACTATTGTTATAGTTGTACATTTTATTTCTATTGGTACAGATAATCAGAGCTTTAACTATGATATATACAAGTAATCAGAAGTAATGACATGAACACATACTGGAACTCATTTTTGAACAGAAAACCAAAAAATTCAAAGGTGGATGGGAGAAGAGAACTAGACAAAGCTTCCACCATTGTCCAAAGCTAGACAAACCCCATAGCCACAGTCGTCAGCCAAGAAGAATCTAGATAAATAGCTAGCTAAACCCCAAACTCACCCAAGAACAATGACACTAGAAACCCTAAAAACTTGTCAAAGAACAATGTTGCCTCGTCTGCCAAAATGCGTCTTTCATCTTCCAAAAACCTAACCATGATTTTTGAGGACCCGACAGTTTTATTAAAATGACTTCATAATCTGCAATAATTAGGTTTTTATTTCAAATTCCACCTATTTCTTGGAAGATGCATCTTCCAAAATTTGTCCCAAAATGGAAGATGAATTCTAAAACTCAGTTTTGAATTTGATGAACTAAATGACTGTGAAAAGCTCCAAAACGTAGTTTTTCCCCTCGTAACCTGGTTTTTGCCCTCATCTTCCTACAACCAAATGGGGCCTTGGTGTTTTTATGTTGTCTTCCTTACATTATTTGGCTATCCTCTATCAATGTGAGTTTCTTTTTATAGAGGGTTTTTTGGTCTCTTCAAAAAATTGGTTTACTATAGTAAACGAAACTAAGAATTGAAAAGGTCATAATCCAAAAATGAGGAAATAAATAACCCATTTGTAAGAATCTGAAAAGATTAATAACCCAGAAAACTAGTGCAAAGATTAAATATCTAAACTATGAATGCAAATGATACAAAATCAAAATAGCATCATAGAGTTAGTCTCCAAGAGAGTAATGCAAATGCTAGAAGCAAAATAGCATTAAGAAGATGCAAAAACAAGAGATACAAATACAAGCCAGGTAGCATGCTTATATAGGCTAGGAAGAGGGAGGAGGTGGCAACACCAACCAATGAGGAGCAACCATCTATCGGACTAAAGATAGCAAAGTATCTTCCCAAGATAGCTAATGGATGCTCACATGTAGGAAGGTGACACCTCACAAACATTCACCTAATAGTCTTCATGATTTTCCTCATTTTCCTCAAGAATTATTTCATTGTTGTAGGGATACATCCATTGAGATATTTTCCTGGATAAGATTAGTTTTTGATAGTGGATCATTAATTTCCTCTTTCTATTTGGCAATAGAGATTTCCTTATGTATTCTCACAAATATCCTTATACCAAATTTTTTTCTCACCTTTGTCCTATTAATCTTCTCTTCTGCTTCCTCCCTAATAATATATAATATTTTAGTGGTATGGGTTTTGAAAGTTCAAATTTTGTTCAGCAAGGCCAACTTTTTAGTCATTGTTAATTTTATTTGTGGTTAATTAAATAATCTCTTCATGGAAAAGTGAGTTAACTAAATTATTTTTTACAACCTTATCTCCTTCATAATTTGTTTTAGAGATATTTCCTTTGATATAAATCCTTTTTATAAGAATATTATAGAGACCACATGATATTAACATGTGAATAAACCATCCACCTAAGAGTGGGATACCTACCATATCATATTATGCTAAAATACAGTAAGAAATAAAGTCCACAAATACTCCATCTAAGATTAGAACTTTTCAATGATTAGACATAGTATAAATGGATAAGATATTCCTATAGAGACAAACATACATATATATATGAGACATCAATGTCTTTTAGAGATTCACAACCTCTCTTGTAAGGTTGATCTTCATATTTGAACTATTGTAAATTGTCCATTCAAATAAATATAATTATATTCAATCTAGTAACATGATTCATAGTTCAATATATTCTATTTGTGTTTATTAGGCAAGTTTAGACATAGAAAAACATAAAAATGACTCTAAATTTATATTTTTCCACATGTTTGTTTACCATCTCAACTAGCACTAATCAACCTAATTATTAATCTTGACTTTTCTTTACATTTGACTTTTAATTAGCATTAGTTATTTAGTCTTAGCCATTTTAAAAGGCATTTTTATTATTTGTATGTAAATGGTCACTATGGGCATGAGTTCACTTATTGTAAATAAATTAAAGATAATTTATGACATAGGCAATATTTTTATGGTAAGAAATATAGAAGTTTGAATGAAACAATCATTTTAGTTTTTCAAATTGGAAGACAACCCAAAAAACATGTGATTACCTTGCTAAAAAGTGTTGGATACAATTGTTCAATTGTGTGTTATCTTTGATGTTACACAAATGTCATATTAGTTATCAGACAGAGTCTACCAAGCTTAGTTGGTTAGAAAAGTAAATTATAGGGTCTATAGAGAATTCGTGAAAGTTGCTTCATGGAAATAGTTTCTACCTAGCTAACTAGGGCATTGAAGAATTCTGTGGAAAAAGTTAGTTTCTACTGAGCTCACAAGGTCAATGAAGGAAAGTCAATTTTAACCAAGTTCACTTGGTCTCCAAAGAATTTTTCAAAATTTTTAGTGTTCATTGAGCTTCAGTTGGTTAACAATGGAAATCATTTCTAGAGCAATATTTACCGAGCAGGGTTGGCCAATGAAGGATTTCATTGTTTTGGGAAATAAAGTTTAATTATTTCATGTAATATTTTTAGCCAACTAATGTAATGATTATTGGTAATTGCAACTTGTAAATGAGCCAACTTGACAATTTGTAAGATATAAATGAAAGGTCAAGCTGTGAATTCTAAAATGTAATGAGCAAACATGCAAGTGTGTTGATTGTGTGAAGAGGAAAGTGTGAGAAAATTTTGAAGAAGGATCGGATATCCTTGAGGAGCAACAAAGTTGCATTTGATCAGAGAGGATCTAGTGAAGTAGAACAGAGATTTATATATGTAGTTTAGTTGCATCTCATTCAAGTCAACTCACTGTTACTTTCTCACAATTGTAGTTGTGATTTCCAAATCTCTTAACATAGTTGGTTTAATAACCATTTTGTAAATCCTCTAACAAGGTGATAGTTCTATTGAATTTTTCAAAAGTCCTCTAGCAAGGCCACTCCTAGTAGGGTGATTAAATCTTCTAACAAGGTCACACCTAATAGTGTGCTTTGTAACCTTTACCAAGGTTGGTTCTTAACAGGGCTCACTTCAAAAGAGTGACAATCAGTAGCTAGTTACTTGGTGGTTTTTCCCATACTGGATTTCCACATTAAATTTGGTGTCTCTTGTGTTCATGTTATTTCTTTTATGCATGCATGTTAATAACTATGAATGTTTAAAGATCTATTAAAGTTAACACACACTACATCTACCGAGTTGTAGCATTTTTTCTATGTGGCTACCAAGTGATAGTAGTAAATAGTTTTATAAGACATCTAAGGGATCTATGGATTCATTTTTGTGGTAATTAATTGACCCCCCCTCTTAGTTACTCCATCTATATTTCCAACAATTGGTATCAGAGCTTTTGATGCTTGTAGGATGGATTTCAAGGATCTAAGCTAAAGATCAGGATGTCTTACAAGAGGGAAATTCCAAGGCCTAATAGGGATAACTTTTTAGCATGGCAAGGTCTCATGAGACTCCATTTGGCTTCCATTGGAGATACATGATTGAATTATCTTAATGAAGCATATCTAACTCTTGTTGGTACACTATCAGTCAATGACATTGCTAAGAAGAAGACTCATAACACCATGATGATAGATATTGCATCTACCCTAAGCTATGAAGAATTTGATGATATCAAGGACTGCAAGACTACCTTTGAAATGTGGAACAAGCTAAAAGATATATATGGAGGTGATGATAATGTGAGGATAGCCAAAGAAGAAAGTCTAAGGTGATAATTTGATCAGATGAGGATGAGAGAGAATGAAAAAATTTCCAAATATGTTGAAAGAGTCAAAGCAAGTGTTAGTGCAATCAAAGCTTCTAGAGGAGACATCAAGGAAGAAACAATTGTAAGTAAATTTATTAGAACATTGCTTCCCATTTATGCAATTAGAGTTTCTACAATTCAAGAAAGAAGATGTGAAACAAATCATAAGATAAATTTAGAGGCCATAGTAGGAAGATTGAGTGCATTTGAGCTAGATAACTATGATAACTTCCAAGAACATTGAATCAGCATTTGAAGCCAAGCTTTCACTCAAAGAAAAGGGCAAGAAGATAAAGGATTCTCAATCAGAAAGTGAAGACGAATTAGAACATATTTTTGATAGTGATCTTTAGGTGGTTGAAGCTCTACTTGCAAGGAAATATTCAAGAGGCAAAAGAAAATACAAAGGTAAAGTTCCTTTAATCTATTTTTCACATGAGAAAATTGGTCATATTGCTGCTAGGTGCCCAAACATGCAAAATAAGGATGAAAAGAAAGGTAACAAGTGCAATGGAAAGAAAGACTTCAAATCATTCAAGGACAAAGGTAAGAAAACATGTTTCATGGCTAAGGATTCTAAGGATTCTGACAATAGTGAAGATGAAATTATTTACATTGCTATGAAAGATGAATCTCATAATGATGAGGAAGATAAGATGGAACTTATCTCTCATGTGAGCAAAAATGATACATGGATCATAAATAGTGGTTGTTCACATCATATTATTGGTAACAAAACAAAGTTTGAATATTTTGAAGACTATGATGGTGCTAGTGTGAGGTTTGGTAATAATGAACCTTGTTGCATAAAAGGAAGAGGAAGAATCTCACTAACCAAAGAGCTTGTTTGTGATAATGCCTATTGGGTTGAAGGTCTAAAACACATTTTTTTGAGTGTGGCATAACTAATCAATATTGGATTCATGGTGGAATTCATGCATGGAAAAGCAAGACTGCTAGATGACAAAGGAAAGCTGATTGGATCAGGCATACAAACAAAAGGTAACTTGTTCTATCTTGAACTTGGTGAATGTTCATGTTTTATTACTCAAGTTGAAGAAAATTGGTTATGACACAGAAGGTTATATCATGTGAATTTTGATAACCTGGTGAAAATAAGAAAATTTAGGAATGTGAGAGGCATTCCTAGTATAAAGAAACCTAAAGTTGGTCTATGCAAGAATTGTCAGATTGGTAAGATGGGAAAGACTAGCTTTAAATATAAAAACTATCAGTCTAAAGAAGTTTTGAAAATTGTGCATACTAATTTGTGTGGACCTATTGGAATTGAGAGCTATAATGGAGAAAAGTTTTTCATTCTTTTTGTTGATTATTACTCTAGAATAATGATTGTCATGTATCTGAGAAGAAATCAAAAGCATTTGAGAAGTTCAATGGTATTTGGCTAGAGTAGAGAAGGAAATAGGGAAAAGATTGAAATTCTTGAGGTCAGACAGAGGTGGTGAATTCATCTCCCATGAATTCAATAACTTTTGCATTGAAAGTGCAATCAAAAGATAGGTATCAGCCCTTGGAACTCTCGAGTAGACTTAAATAGCTGAAAGGAGGAATAGATCTATCGTGGATTGTGCAAGAACTCTAATGATTGAAAAGAACATTTCTATCAAATAATGGAAGGAAGCTATCAACACTGCAGTTCATACCTTGAACCGAGGACAGTTGAAGAAGGACTCATTTAAAACCCCCTATGAGTTATGGTATGGCTATAAACCCAATGTAAGTTACCTAAAAGTATTTGGGAGAAAATGTTATATTTTGAAAGAATCTAGAAAAAGTAAATTTGATGTGAACAGTGATGAAGGCATATTTTTGGGATATTCTTGCAAGAGTAAGGCATATAGATTTTTGAATTTATCTACTCACAAAGTTATAGAAAGTGCAGATGTGAAAGTTGATGAGTTTACAGAAAGGACTGAAGAAGAAAGAAAAAAGGAACCACAGGATTATAGCAGATTTGTTTTCATTGAACCTAATATAGTGCCAGATATATCTATCAATCAGGAAACTTCTACTCTCAAGCCTTCAGTCACCAAGTTGCAAGAAGTTCAAATTGAGTTGTAGGAACCCGAGTCACATTCAGATGCTACCCAGCCAATGCCTACCAAGTTTGAAGGACCTAAGCAATAGTAAGATCAACCAGAGCCAGAAGTTGAAACTCAAAATGAAGATAGTGGAACTCAGTCAAAAGGCAAGGAACCTGTATTGGCAAAGTATGTCAGAAGACATCATGCACCAGATCAGATTATTGGAGACAAATTTGAAGGTACTATGAAAAGAAGTAAACTAAAAGGTGCTTGTTTACTTGTTGATTTTGAATCTAGAAATGTCAAAGATGCATTAGAAAATGAAAGCTGGATTGAGGCTATGAATGAAGAGATAGAGAAAATAGAGAAGAACAAAACATGAAATCTTGTACCTAGGCCTAAAGATAAAAATATGATTGGAACAAAGTGGGTATTTAGAAATAAGTTGAATGAAGATGGTAAAGTACAAGAAACAAAGCCAGACTAGTATGTAAAGGCTACTCTCAAGAAGAAAGAATAGACTATGGAAAAAATTTTGCTCCTGTTGCAAGACTAGAAGGTGTTAGGACCCTACTTGTATATGCTACACACAAAGGATTTAAGGTATATCAAATGGATGTCAAATCTACATTTCTCAATGGTATTTTGGATGAAGAAGTTTACATTGAGAAACCTGAAGGTTTTGTTGATCCAAACAAGAAGGACATGGTCTACAAATTGCACAAAGCATTGTATGGTCTAAAACAAGCCCCTAGAGCATGGTATGAAAGATTGCATAACTATCTTATTTAGACAAGGTTTTAGAGAAATAATGATAATAGTAGCTTGTATATCAAGGAAGGACTAGATAACAAAATTGTTTTGGCATAAATATTTGTAGATGATACTTTGTTTACAGGGAATGATGATCTATGCAAAGAATTTTCAAAACAAATGAATAAAGAATTTGAGATACCAATGTTTGGTGAGATTAAATTCTTTGTTAGTCTTCAAATTCAGCAAAGCAAGAATGATATCTACATCACTTAGTTTAAATACATCAAGGAGATACTCAAAATGTTTGGCATGGAAGATTGTAAACTAATTGGGACTCCCATGTGTACTAGACTAAAGCTTACCAAGGATGATAAATCAGAAAAGGTAGATCAGACCTTATATAGATCAATAATTTGAAAGTTATAGTATATAGTTCATACAATGCCTGATATTGCTCTTGCAATTGGTATTGTAGCAAGATTTTTAGCAAAACCAAGAGAAAATCACATGATGGCAATCAAAAAGATCATGATATACTTCAAAGGCACTGAAGATTATGGATTATGGTACAAATTTGGAGGTAATATGGACTTGAAATTGTTTACTGATGTGGATTGGGTATAAAACATTGATGAAAAAAAAAAGTACAAGTGGAGGAGCATTCTTTCTTGGAAAGAGGTTGGTTTCTTGGACAAGTAAAAAGAAAAATTGTATATCCCAATCTACAGCAGAAGCAGAGTATGTTGTAGAAGCAGTAAATTGTTCTTATATTGTTTGGTTTAAGCAGTTATTGGAAGGCATGAAGGTGGAAATCAAAGAACTAGTTGTTATATTTTGTGACAATACAAGTGCAATTAAAATATCAAAGGATCCAGTAATGCATTTCAAAACTAAGCATATTGAAATACAATATCATTTTGTCAGAGAATTGGTGTAGGATAAGGAGATTAGATTGGAATATGTCCATACAAAAGAATAAATTGCTGACATATTCACCAAGCCATTACCTAAGGATGCATTCTTGTATCTAAGAGGTAAGTTAGGGGTCATTCCATATCTGAAGCTCACTAAAATGAAGTTTTAGTGATGCATCAATAGGTACCAAGTTGAAAATCTATCAGTTGATGTAGCATAGTCATGGAAACATTGCATATGAATCACTATTTAAGGTACATTGTCACTCATTTGGCTTGTGTTGTCTTTGACATGTGTTGTCAAATAGGAAGAGTGTACTATCATATCTTTCTAAAATTTGAATTTGTTTGTGGAGAGTTTGCTGTTTGAAAAGAAGCTATGCAACTCCTTCACAGAGGGAGATTATAGCATTAGAGAAGATTGTGGCATAAAATCTAAGAGGGAGAAATGTTTTATCAGAAAAAGGCTTGTTCTCAAATTTCATCTGCTATGACATGTTGTGTTGCCATCAATGCTAAAGAGGGAGATTGTTGGATACAATTGTTCAATTATGTGTTGTCTTTGATGTTACACAAATGCCATATCAGTTATCAGACAAAGTCCACCAAGCTCAGTTGGTTAGCAAAGCAAATTACAAATTCTACCAAGCATTCTTAAAAGTTACTCTATGAAAATAGTTTCTACCAAGCTAACTCGGGCATTGAAGGATTCTGTTGCAAAATTTAGTTTCTACTGAGCTCATAAGGTCAGTGAAGGAAAGTAGGTGTTTACCAAGTTCACTCGATCTCCAAAGGATTTTGTAGAATTTACAGTGTTCACCGAGCTTCAGTTGGTTAACAATGGAAATCATTTCTGGAGCAGTATTTACCAAGCAAGGTTGACCAATGAAGGATTTCATTATTTTGAGAAATAAAGTTTAATTATTTCATATAATGTTTGTAGCTGACTGATGTAATTATTATTGGTAATTTTAACTTGTAAATGAGTCGACTTGACAATTTGTAAGGTATAAATGAAAGGTCAAGCTGTGAATTCCAAAATGTAATGAACGAGCATGCAAGTGTGTTGATTGTGTGAAGAGGAAAGTGTGAGCAAATTTTGAAGAAGGATAAGATATCCTTGAGGAGTAGCAAAGTTGCATTCGATCAAAGAGGATCTAGTGAAGTAGAACAGAGATCTATATCAATAATTCAGTTGCATCTCATTCAAGTCAACTCATTGTTACTTTCTCACAATTGTAGCAGTGATTTTCAAATCTCTTAATAGAGTTGGTTTAATAGCTATTTTGTAAATCCTCTAACAAGGTGACAATTCTATTGAATTGTTCAAAAGTCCTCTAGCAAGGCCACTCCTAATAGGGTGATTAAATCCTCTAACAAGGTCACACCTAATAGGGCTCACTTCAGAAGAGTGAAAATTAGTAGCTAGTTACTTGGTGGTTTTTCCCATATTGGGTTTCCACATTAAATCTAGTGTCTCTTGTGTTCATGTTATTTTCTTTTATGCATGCATATTAATAACTGTGAATTTTTAAAGATCTATTAAAGTTAACACACATTACATCTACTGAGTTACAACATTTTTTCTATGTGGCTACTGAGTGACAGCAGTAACTAGTTTTGTAAGACATCTAAGGGATCTATGGATTTGTTTTTGTGGTAACTGATTCACCCCCCCCCTCTCTTAGTTACTCCATCCATATTTCCAACAAAAAGATCATTCTAATCATAACATTATTCTATTTAATTTTAATAATACATGTTTGTCAACTTTTTAATTACTATTTGATGATAAATGTAATCTTTTATTATACTTAATTAAAAGAAACATATTTTTTTTTATTAATTTTAAAATAAATTATTTGGAAATTTTGAAGAAAAAAGAAATCAATCATATCTTATTGAGATGACCCCATCAATATAATATCATTCCATTAACACAAGAATAATATATCTAAAGACATATTTATTTTGAACTTTCAACAAGTGTCACATAGTGGCTTGTATTTTCTTTAAGAATAAAAAAAATTAATAGTTAGAAAATAGTGAATTGCCATAAGTTATACTATTTTAATATTAAAAATCTCATAGAGAATAGTGATTTTTAATGATGATATTTGGTATAATTTAATCAATAATTGATTAAGATTAAAAAATTATCATAAATATTTGAAGAAAAGTAGTTTTTAATAATATATAATCAAAAAGTTAAGTTATATATAAATGTAATGCTACTATTCACTTTATTTTATTTTAAATATCATTCAAATTACATACATATTAAACTATTTTAAAAATAATATTTTCTAATATTAAATATTTATAATTAAAAAAAAAATTTAATCTATCATATGTAATTATTATATCTTAAAAATTATTTGATATGTTTTATGGGTTTCATCTTTTATATATATTTCAATGCTTAAATATTGGGGTAGTGGTTCCTTGAAATATATTCCTATAAGACCCAAAGTATATGAGCCAATGAAACCAAAGTTAATATTTTTCTTGATTTTAGAAATTTAGATTTGACATATAAACATTTGAAAAAATCAAAGAATTAAATTAATAAGAAAAATACTAAAATTTTATTTGTTCAAGTAGGAAAAAATAATCACTAGTTATGCACACATGATTGCAATAGTATATTGCTTAGGACAAATATAATAATATAAGGAGGAATTGACCAAGGATTGAAATGTACAATGTAGACAACTTCAAATGTGAATTTCAAAGTTTAATAGACTGCTTCGTAGATTGTATGTCCAAAATAATTTAATGTTTACAGTTGAAATTCCATCGTATGATCAAGAATGGATGCAGTTATCCTCCCTACAAATTGCACCATTGACTAAATTTCAAAAAAATGAAAACACAATGATTTTTTTGAAATTTTCACCATTTGATCTTCATGATCAGTATATTTTGTGATAAAAACCAACAAAATTTTGAGAACATTTTTCTGTGCTTTCATGAATTTGAAAAAGAATCATATTTAACTTTTTTTTTGTATTTAGTGCATTTTTTCTGGAGATTAGCCGGTGCCATCAAGAATAACGTCTCTTTATGAAGTTAATGGGATACTCAAATTTTTGAGAACAATAATGGTAGTGAATAAAAAAAACATTCATTTCCAGTGACTATGACTTGTCTGAAATCAACTGAGAATGAGTGGTTCAAAACATACTTCAAAGTCTTGTTGGCAGATCTCACTTGATGCCTATGAGGAAACATTCAAGGTTTAGAGTCACATAGTGCAAATGGAATTAGCCTTCATGAGTGTAACAGACAATAGCTATAGATCATACATTTTATGACCCCTAGTTTCTAACAATATTTATTTGAAAAGATAACATTTCAAGGACATTTTATGTGTTAATTTATTTATTTTTTAAGGAAAGGAATAAGGATCATCAACTAAAAGATCAATGCACCAGTAGAACAAGCGATCAAGTCTTGCTAAGTGCAAGGCCGGTGATTTCTTGGCTCTAAGATGAAGAGGTGCACGTATGGGCCCATATAAAATTCCTAAACCCTCCATAAAAGAAAATACATTTAAGAGAAATCATCTATATAGATAGAGATACTAACTAAACAAGTAGATCACTTATTGTACCTACTGCAGGCTAGTACTATTGCATTAGAAAAAGTGAATTAGTTTTGAATAGACGAACCAATTGTATTCAAATATTTTTACCTTATTTCAATATTTCTAAAATTTACATTTTTTTCACAATTAAATATATAATTTAAAATTATTTATCTCAATTACTATTGGTTATTTTCAACGGCAACATTTTTGGAGATTAAGTAAGCTCAACTACATAATTAAGCTAGTTAATTTTTTTAATGCATCCAATCTTTACCATTAAGAAAAATTGTATGTTATATAAACCAAATTCATAGATATTAATTACATTTTAAATGCACAGTAAACTTAATTATTCATTTTCAAGCTAATGTAAATTTTTATTTATTCCTTAGATATAACTTGTTTATATTTACTATATCATGATAACAATTTATTAACTATAATTATAATTATTACTTAAGTACATTTAGTACAAAAAATATATATAATATAACAAAAATTCATAGATAATATTAAATTTTAAATGCACAAGCAACTTAATTATTTAGTTTTAAACTAGCAGTATTTGTACTTATCTAAATAGTTTATAATTATGGGCCAAATAAGTTGCAACTTATATGCACCCATAATGACAAGAGAGGCATAGGGAAGACAATTACTATTGATAGAGTATCTAATGTATTCATGACATTGTGTAGGCCATGAGGCAAAGTCACATGGGATTGACAAAGATCACGCGAACAAGTTCAACGTTCAATAGACATGTGCTTAGATTGTACGTCCAAATCTATTTAATATATGATTTTATTTTTCTTTTTAAGAGCAAATTAAAATGTTGACCATAAATAAGATAATTAATAAAAAGTCATTCTCCTTTGAATGGTTTTTCTGTACAAATCTTTCTGTCACTTTTGTTGTTATAATATAATTTCTCCATAATCACTTATGTTGCTATAACATAATCTCTCCATTAATTATTTAAATGATTATTAATATATCCTTTTTTTCTATTTAGGATATAATATAATTTCTCCATAATATGTTATATGGCTATTAATATGATGTTTTATGTTTAGGCATTATGACAGTAGGAAAAAGAAGAAGCAAAAGAATTGCCTGAAAGTTGACACCTCATTATCCACGAGGTCTTAAATTACATGTTGTTGACTCTGATGATGGAGATAATTCAGCCAAGCCAACTCTTGATAACACAAATCAAGCTTTGGTTTACAAGAATACAGATAGTCCAAATGGAGTTTCCAAATCTTCTAAATGTCCCCAAAAAAAAAAGAAGTCTCCAAGGTAATCAATGGACAAAAGATGATATGGAACATGCCATTGAAGATGTTTAAGATAATTTTTTTTCAATAAGAGGAGCAGCAAAGAAGTGGGGAATACCAGTTAGCAACTTATCCTATTGGCTAGAAGGACTCACAACAACAAAAACCAAGGGACCGCCAACAATTCTCTCGTTGGAAGAAGAGCTAGAAGTTGTTCAATGGTGTAAATATTTAGCTCAGCTTGGTCGTGGATCGGAGGTAATACAACTTAAGTCACATGTGGCTCAGATCTACCAAACAAGGCCAAATCCATTCAAAAATGGCTTACCAGGTAGATCATGGTGGGTTGGATTCTGCAAACGCCATCCAGATTTGACAATATGAATTGTAGAGGGTCTAGATAGGGATAGAGCATTGATGCTACAACCAAGTATTGTGGTAGATTTTTATAATAACTTGAAAACATTGTATGATTCTAATCATTATGAATCAACACATATATGGAATTGTGATGAAACAGATGTGCAGGCAGGGAGAAATTGTGGGATGCGAGTAATTGCAAAGTTGGGAAGTAAAAGTGTACCTCAAATATTATCTAAAAGTAGAGAATGGATCATAGTATTATGTTGTATCAATGTAGTAGGTCAGAGTATACTAGGCTTCTATCTTTTCAAAGAAAAAAGAAGGCTTCAAAATTACATTGCTAATTGTGAAGTAGGAGCTTGCATGGCAGCACAACGACATGCTTGGATGGCAAAAGAATTATTCTTAAATTGAATGCATAATTTTGCTAGATCTGTTCTAGGTGGTGCTTCATCCCAAAATAGGCATCTGCTTATTTTTTATGGACATGGAAGCCACGTTGCCTTTGCCACAATTCAAGAAGCAAGATCTCTAGGCATATATCTTCTTACATTGCCTGCTCACACTAGTCATAGACTACAACCTTTAGATGTAAGTGTATTTTCTCCATTTAAGGCATATTTCAAATCTCAAAGGTCAAAATGGATGGCCAAACATCCACACATAGAAATAAGGAGAATAGAATTGGTTAAACTTGCAAGCAAAGCTTTCAAACTTGCCCTTGTGCCTAACAATATTATAGCTAGCTTTCGAAGGATTGGAATTTGGCCATTGAATAAAGATGCTCTTCATAATGACATGATGCCAAGTAATGCATTCAATGTTGAAGATGAAAATGATGCTACTAGAATTGTAAGCATGGTAAGACTGGCTAGTTATGATGATGATGCCATTGCAAATTGTGTGGGTGAAAGAAGGGAACAAAAGAAAGATGAAGCAATTGAAAAAACTAGTTCACAACAAAAAGATGAAGCAACTAAAAAAACAAGTTCACAACAAAAAGATGAAGCAACTGAAAAAACAAGTTCACAACAAAAAGATGATGCAAATGTAAATGAAAGTTTACAAATAGATGTTGTGTCCTCATCAACACATATTAGCCAGAGTCAATTTGAAGATGACTTGCATGATGTAACGAGTATGCCAAGATAATTTGATCCACCTGATTGGGTTAAAGAAGGAGCAAAAGAATTGGGAGTACAAATTGAGTTTCAAGATGAAGACATATAATTATCTATTCCTTCTCCAACTCCAATGCCAAGAGAAGAGGTGATTCATTATTATGCTGAAACAAAAAATTGGGAGACATTAGATTTGGAATGTGATGAAGATGAAGATGGTCACAGTGAATGTAATCTAGATGGTTCAAATCTAGAATATATTGAAGATGAAGATGTATAGGTTAAACATAATCTAGCTGGATTGAAGACATATGTAGATGAAGATGGACAAGCTATACATGATGTAGATGCATTGAAGACATCTGTAGCTTTTGAAATAGAAGGTGAATAGGTGTTATGTAGTCAGGGATCATTAAGAAGTTTTCTGAAGCTACCAATTGAAAGAGTTACAAGGAGATTCAATCCATCTGAAAATACTACTCTTAGATTGGGAAGAAAATATCAAATACTTACATCTAATGACTACATAATCTTGCAAGAGTAGCAAGAAGCAAGGAAGGTTGAACTTATAGAGTTGAAAGAAAGGAAGAAAAAATAGTTGGAGGAAAAGAAAATTCATCTAACTAAGTTGAGAAAAAAGAAAGATCAACAGAAACTTGAAAGACAAATAATAAAACAAAGGAAGCTTAAGGAAAAGGTGCAACAACAAAAGGAAAGGGAATTGAAAAAGAAAGAAAAGATGGATTGTAGAAGGGGTAAGCTATCAAAAGAGAAATTCAACAAAGGACTTACAAATATTGGGGAGAGGAGCTCTTTAGCAATTTCTCTTCAGCGAAATGAAAATAGAGAAGGCCAATGTAGTACTCCAACAACTCCCTTACCTAAGCATCATCAAATTTTAAGGGACATGTACAACATTCTATCCCCTAGCTATGCTGCCCTACACAACATGCATGCTACTTGTAGCCAAAGCCCCCCTCATTCTCCAATCAAACAATTCCAAATTGGTAGGTTGTTGGATGAAAATATGTTTGGGAAAATGATGCCCATTAGCCCACAAGTTGATTTAGTTAGTCTAAAAAATGCTACAGCAGATAGTACTAAAGACGAGCCAGAACCCATCCCTGACTTCATGGTGAACTAAAGATGCTACAATGAAGACTTGATATTTTAAAATAGAAAAATAATGCAGTGAAGACTTCATCCTTTTGATGGTTCAGAGAAATATTTGCACAAAATATTTGTTTCCAACTAGTCATTTTGTTATATCCTATAGATTGGTGCTTTTATTTTCACAAGCCAATCATTTTGTTACCTATAGATTGGTCCTTTTCTAATACCTCTTCTATAAAAGCTAGTCATTTTTTTGGCAAGGCCATGCTAATGTTCCAGTGACATGTTTGTCATTTTGTAATGTTCTATTGACTGTCACTATAGTTATAGCAATATATGATATTCATTTACTGTAATGGTCTATTGACTGTGACTATTGACTGTGACTATTGTTTGTCAATCTTACTTTGAAGGTTTGCCTATGTCAATATATGATATTCATGATGAGATGTACAATCCAACCTCAGAAAAAATGATGTATTTTATAAACACAACATATTAGTTTCTATAGACACAATCACATTATAAATGATGATATGTATAATTCAACATATTAGTTTTCGCAGACACAATCACATTATAAATGTATATCTTCTTAAATTTACATGATAATAAAAATGAACAACAAATCCTACAGATGTACATACAAATTAGAAAGAAAATTATAGAAAAATTTGTACATGCAAACTTCACAACAACGATAAGCTACCAAATCAGTCAGTTAAATACAAATATTTGGAACAAAAGTATTAAGAAGAGGGTATTCTTGTAAGAAAGAAACTATTCATTAAAAGTTTTACCATTTGAAAAATCCAACTATTTATGATGCATTTATTTGTGGTCAGTAAAAATTTTAGAGATAGCGGTCTGGATGTCATACCCATGATTCCCACTAAAAGCTACAAAGTAAGAGCCATTGAACTAAAGAAGAAAACTGCCTTCGTTGTGCTAAAATAGAAAAATATGTTATGCAAATTGAAATCTTGACAAGAAGAAGATGAAGTTGTGAAAATGAGGAGGAGTTGAGGTGTTTTATAGGCCACATATCCTGAAGATGACAAACTTGATGTTATCATATACAATGGAATGTAGGAAGGAATGCGTTGGGTTCAACTTTACACATCAGAGTTATTGAAAACAAGCTCAAATCAAAATGGGTATGGTCAACCTTACACCTAGAGAAGATATTCACAATATTTTCAGAAGATGCCCCTGACAAAAAGTATGAAAGCAATACATCTATAATAGGGAGATGCAAAGTAAATCCACTGCAAAAAAAATTAAGAATGCAAAAAATAGAAAAATGGATTGATAGGCTCAAATTCTTCAATATGGTTGTGTCAATAGACACAGTAAATAGATTAAAAACCCCTCTTTCCCCAAAATCGTGCCATTGTTCATGAATTTGTATGGACAATGTTGTTTGGGTCAAAGTCCCCTATTACTTTCAATTTTGTTATCAATAATTTTTAGTGAAAGCTAAAAACCCAATTTAGAATTTCAAATTTGTTTACTTTTCATAAAAATTAAAATAAATGGTCAAATAATCACCTCAATCTAAAATTTCTCCAAACTGCTCAAAGTTCCTACGCATGGTATCTCCAAACTGTGAACCTGTAACTGAAACTGATTATGAACTATGGTTGTTTTTGTGGTAGTGGGTATCTCTAAGCACACATAAGACTAATGAAAAACTTAAAGAAAACCAACCAGCATTGTATAAGCTGAAGAATGGCGGATCCTACAGATGAGGTCGCCTATGAGAACTATATAAAGAGACATACTTGTACTCGACCCAACTTCACACCTCCTTTCAAGCTATAACTCCAAACTGTGAACTCATGAGATCTTTTTTCTTTGCCATGCGGTCATTTAAGTCTGCAACAATCAGCCACATAACTAACAAGCAGTGGCACTTGGCAACAAGCGGAAATGTTAACCTAGCAGCAAGTAGCCAACAAGATGCAAAAAATAATAGGGCATTCATTTTTTAAATACAAGAAGCTAGGGTTAGGTCAACGTAAAAAGATAAACAATGAAAAGATTAATATGATTTATTATAGGATAATATTAGTGGAATAATTAGTGTAATAGTAAATAAGGTTAGTACATAATTTGTGTAAATATAAATGTTGAATTGTTTAGGTAATAGAAATGAAGTATTCATATTAATAATATATTTAAAAATTTAATGTGATAAAATGCGCAAGTATTGGGACATGGTCAAGTGACAATCAAGAGTGGTAATTGACTATGATGGGTAGGGCCTATAAAAAATGACAAATTGAACACATTTTACCATGGTCTTTAAAATATATATTAATTTTAATAGTGATGAGCTCAAACCTTAGTTATAAGCACTTGATTAGTAGAAGAAGATGTTATAAAAAAATTAGACATTTTTATAATTGTTATGGCCGACTTTAAGAAGTTCGAAGTTAGGGAGTACAACTACCAGATCCTCTCCCTATGTTAAAAAGATTTCGATGTTAAAAAGATGGGCCACTTTGCGCGGGGACGCATGTGATAAGATCACCTACAATTGACGAGGGATTATATAAGATAACGAAGACGAGATCAAACTTGATGTTCGCCGTTCAATCGATCGCTGCGTAAATCATACGTTCTAAACTATTTAATGTTGACTCTTGAAATTTCAGCCTATGACCAAAGGGAACGCCTTTACTTGGAGTCAACATTGATGATTATAAGAGACATTGTTATCCCTTGTTTGCATTCGATTGAAGGAAAGCGATGAAGCCATTCATTGTGGCGCTCTTTCTCATTTTGGCATGCTGGCGACTTGTGAAATACGTTACTCAAGTGACGCTCAAGCCATTGTTGTGCCCAACGGTCCTGAGGAGGCTATGAAATTGCGGCGAATGGCTCCAGCAGGAGCTCCGTACATGAATGAAGGAAGTCCTGCGCAATCACCTCTCAATACTCGCAAGGATGGGCGAACCTGATGAAACCATTCTTGGAACACACTACACAGACGATCATAGCTTCACCTCCTTACTTAATTTCTACTAGCTAATAATTGTGGCGCCCTTTCAATTGTTTAATACTACATAAACGGATCTGGCACCTTTTATTTCCTGGTTTATCTACCAAATCGTCCTTTTATTATTATCTCTGGTAATGTCATCTACATGTCGGGTTTTAGATAACTACTTACAATAGTGTGCGAAGATGTCATAAAACGATTCAAAGCTAGCAGATATTTATGATTTTGTTGATTATAATATTATGTGTGTTATTTAACTATTGAGAGAAATATTGTTCATTTCAATATATTTTTATCTAGCCTTTGTTTTGATTAAGAAGGTGTGAAGAGGGTCTTGAACTCAGAAAATAAAAGAAAACAAAATTCATTTCTGTCCCGGGCAGCAGAGACTCGAGCAGGTTCAAATTTTTTAACCATTCATATCTAAAATTAACATAATTCTAAACTTTAAACTACTAAACATACTAACCAAAACAAAGGTCTTATTACCCCAAAAGTAGTGGGGTTTAACAGAGTTATTTGTGATCAGAAACCAGCTCAACAAGGTCTAAGAAATAGCAATGTAATTTTAAAAATCACAAATTAAACAGAAAACCACGAGAGAACTAACAAAGATCCAAAAACATAGAAAAGAGGATCTAGGCCTTGTTGATGTTCTCCCAATCTTCATTAAGATACTTTGTCTCCTCCATCCAGTTCTTGATCTGTGTTATCTAGTCGCACTTTTCCTCCTTCATTTGACTCACCTTTCTTAGTTCACTCTTTCCATTGATTACCCTGAACACGACCTTTCTCACCATTCCCCTCTACACTTTGCATATTGTGGAAACAGCCACACCCAACTCAAGTTCAGTAATGACCTTGTTGAAGGTATTGTTTAGCTCATCAAAATTCTCATTAATTCCAATCAGACTTTTTTCACAGCCATTAATCTAGCCTTTGTTTTCTTATATTTGGAATTATGTTTTGTTATATCAAGTTAGTATCTTAATGAAATATTAAAGGGTCTTGGTCTAGTAGTAGGGTTGAAAGGCTCACAAAGAGTCCTTTGATAGAAACCCCATAATATGAACATTATATAGACCACAAGATATCATATTATGTTAAAATACATTAAGAGATAAAGTCTAGAAATGCTTCAAGTAGAATTATAAATCTTGTAATGTTGATCTTCATATTTGAACTATTGTAAATTTTATATAATCCATTCAAATGAATCCAATTATATTCAATACATTCAATTCATATTTCAATCTATTTTATTTATGTTTATTTGGAAGTTGAAACATAAAAAACATAAAAATTGACTCTAAATTTATATTTCACAACATGTTCATTTACTGTCTCAACTAGCAATGATCAACCTAATAATCTTGACTGTTCTTTGTGTTAACATTTAATTAACATTAATTATTTAACCTTAACCATTTTAAAATGTATTTTTTTAATTTGTACCTAAATGGTACCTATGGGCAAGAGTTCATGATTGTGAGTAAATTAAAGATAATTTAAGGCATATTTCTTAGCCATGTTTTATGGTAGGAGATATAGAAGTTTAGATGAAAAAATTATTTTTGTTTTTCAAATGGAAGACAAACCAACAAACAAGTAATTATCTAGGTAAAAAGATCATTTTAATTATAGGATTATTCTATTTAATTTTAATAATATATGTTTATCAACTTTTTAGTCATTATTTAATAATATCTAATTTTTAATTATATTTTATTTAAAAAAATGTATTATATTTTAAAACTAATTTTTATAATAAATTATTTCAATTTTAAGAAAAAAAGAAAAAAAAACAGTCATATCTTATTAAGACACCCATCCACATAATATCATTCCATTAACACAAAAATAGTATATCTGAAGATTTGTTTTTTTTTTTACTTTCTATTATAAAGGGGGGAGACTAAAAAGTCATGTATTGGACAGTAGGTTCTTCAAAAGAGGCCTCTAGAGGGCACCTTTCGAAGCACAACTTATATGTACCTTTCTACAATCAAAATATAATTGCCTTTTAACTATTAATACTGCATATAAATTACCGCATTGGCCTTGTGGGGAAGGACATTGTCTATGCAAAATATATTTTCACTTTGGTAAAAAACATATTGCTCACAAACAATAGTATGATAGCAATTATGTTAGTTAATTGTATTAATATGTGTTAGTAATTTACAAAATTAGCAATTAAATAATATAATTCCGCCGTAGGCATTCCCTATTTGAATGTGAGGAGCAAAATTCTCCATCCGACGGTCAGCAATCATAGAGAGACAATGACTTCTATTGAAATAATCTTAAGCGTTCATTATAATGTGATCCCATTGGAGGCAGTGAACGACCATTGCATAATTTCCAACTGTCGATCATTTTTTACTAAACAGACCAACGTCATATGAAGCCCTTTCTTACATGTTTCTCTCACCTCTAAAGTTCTCCTACGCGTAATCTAAATCTGACTTTATTGACTGCTAAATTTCTAAATCTTTAGAATGATGACATAGTTGTCAGTGGAAGCAGGGTAAACATTCAATGCTGGAAATTAAATACAATGTAATTACTCTTGTTTTTGCATAAAAATCATGTCTTTCTTATTAAAACAGCTAAAGGGCATGCCAACTGGATAGCATTACACAGAAATATAAAGATCAGGTCTGTGACTGCCTATTTGACAGTCTGTAACTTCTCATAAATTCTCCTATTTGTCATAACTGATATTTTTGCTGTGCACAAATTCCATAAAGGAAAGTAGATCTTCAATTGAAGAATATACTTTAATCCATGTAATTGTTTTATACGAACACAAAGTAAACACTATTGTAACTTTGTATACTACTAATAAATATTTAATATATTTCTTGAAAAGTTTCAATTTGTTTTTTTGTCATATGCTATCCTTGGATAGAAGTATCAATAAAGCACATATTTTAAAAGAATTAATCCTCAAGGAAGGATAGTAAGAATGATACCCAAACATAGACTAGAAGATCCCTTTTGATACATACAAACACAACTTGACTCTTAGCATTCATCTTTGAAAATTAATTTTTGTACAGGATTGCAAAAAGGAGGCTCAGCGCAAATGAGAGATTGTGTCACGGGTGAGTGACTTAACACATTCTCAGATTTATACACCTCTTTTCTCCTGCGAAGTACTCATCTACATTCCATGCCAAGCGATTGAGTTCCTAGGTTATAAAATAGTAGAGTTCCTCATGTTAAGTAAAGCAATGGCAACGAAGGGAAGTTATACCACTTTACTTGTGGATCAAAGAATACAAACCAAAATAATAGTCTAGGACTTATCTACCATGTCAAGAAATTCCTTCTTTTGCTATGATACTGGAAGGGTTTTCCTCTTCTCTAATATTTCGTAATATTTCTTGTGAGTGTGTCCTTTCTTCCATGGATAAACAATACATTGGGCGTCAAATTGCTCGAAACCAGGGTATCCTTGCTTACCACATCGAACAACTTACTCTCTGAAGCCATCAAAGCAAGGAGATACCGCTTTGGATTTGAGCGCATGACCTTAGAATAGCCAAAGACATTGGAGATACAAGAATAGTATTTTTGAATAGGCGAGCTTAGGGTTGGCACATTGAGAGGAAGAGAACATTTCCTTTTCATAATCACAACTACTTTTATGTAGTGATGAGCATTGATGAAAGCACCTAGAGCTGGAGTAACGAAAATGGATATAAAATATCGCTGAGAATGGCATCTAAATTGTATAAAAGGATAAAATTTGAGAAAGGCTTGAAGAACTCCAATCATGATGAATGGTAGTGGAAAGTTGTCTATTAGTTTCTGGGATAGGCAGGTAACTATTGCATCCATTTGGGTGCATATGGGAAATTAATTTAGTTGATAGGGAATGAGAATATTAAGAGCATTTTTGTTTTGTCTATAGTTGAAACAATTGAATATATTTTTAAAATCTTAAAAAAGTGAGGAGCTAGAGTCCCTGCCTTTTGTGAGAAATAGAATATAGATTTGTATTATATAAAAAGTAGAAGATGTTTTATGCTTATAACTTATTGTGCAAACATTTGTGGAAGACCAATACAGAAAAAAACCCTCATCAAGCCATGAAAATATACCACATTTATAGATATTTTGTAGATATTTTGTTTGACTGACCTGAGGTACGTGGCAAGTGAAATTTTTCATTCCAACATGCTCTTTCACTTCACTTAAACTCTTTTCACTTACAAATCTGTGGGTCTTTCTCTTTCTTTATAGGCTTACCATGATAAGTTTTTTTCAACTTTAAATTTGGAGTAATGGTGGAATCAACATATTGGGGGCATCTGGAAATGTTTGGAAAGAAGATGCAATAGCAGCAGTAAAGGCATGTTCACACTTTGGTTGGGTCTCAATGCCCTATCAAGAGAGAATGTATAAAACTCCCATTGCTCAGAGAGAGTTACACATATCCTTGACAAATTATATCAGCGACTGTATCTTTTACTTCAAAATTTCGGACTTCAAATAATTAAAGTTTTGGTTTGATTGTTTAGTTGATCAGTAAATTTTATCTAAAAATATAGACATTCAGTGTGTTTTAGAGTCCTTTATAAGGATACTACTCTCTTTTTGTCATGCGGTTTCTTATAATTATCTTATACTTATGATTCTTTATTACTCAGACCTACACATTATGTATTCCATTCATACGCAAGTGGTCTTGCAAATATGTGTAAGTGAAATTGTGCTTATAATTTGGCAACAAAGAAGTTGATAAAGACAATTCATTTATGAGTAAGAAGATAAAGGTTGGAGTGGACAAAGGCCAAAAACAATTGAAGCTTCATTTGAGAGAATATTGGGAAAAAAATTATAGTTACAAATTTCTATTTTCTAACATTATTCATTTATTAATACAATAGGATAAAGAAAGTTACTGAAGACCCCTCACTTTCCATAATCTAGAGAGGGATAGTTATAGAAATAGATAAAAAGACAAACATATAGAAAGAAGATAGAGACAAACAAGTATAGATCATGAGAAGAGGAGATCTAGAGATGGAGGTAGAGATATACAAAAGATAGAGGGGAGGAGAGAGAAAGAGTGAAATATAGAGATATGGAAAGACAGATAAATATGCATGATAAATATGTATGAGAAGAGAAAGAGAGAGATAGATAAATAATGTGTTATTTATAGGAGAAATGAATATGGGACATATAATGTTAATAAGATATGTATAAAGAGGAGGGTGGTGATAGATAATGAGATATAATTAGAGTGAATATGTGATGTAAAATTAATAAATATAGATGGAGAGGGAGAGGGAGAGGGAGAGGGAGAGGGAGAGGGAGAGATAAAAAGATAGAGGTAGAGAGGGTGAGAATGAGAGATTAAAAAGGTGTTAAGAGACAAGTAATAGAAAGAAGAAGAGGGGGATAGATAAATATACATAGAGATTGGGTACATATGTAAAGAGAGGGGTGAGGGGGGGTAAGGAGTTGGAGATAAGGGATGAAGATAGAAAGGATACATATGTAGGAAAGGGGGTGAGAAAAGATAAGGAGATAGAGACAAAGGAGGGATAAAGAAAGCCTACATATGTAGGCAGAGGGGGTGGGGAGAGTTAAGGAGATAGAGACAAAGCAGGGAGATAGAAAAGATATGTATTTAGGGAGATAGGGTGGGAAAAGGTAAGGAGATGCAAACAAGGGAGAGAGATAGATTGGAAGAAAGAAGTAAAGATAGATATGATACAATTTCTCGATGGTGGTTCATTGAGTATGATTTGAAACATTATTTAACTTAAATAAAATTTGAATAGTTAAATCAAAAGCCTACTCTAAATAATATAGATTGAAGAATCTAATGTCTTGATATTAATTTAATTCATACTATATAGAAAATATTTGTAAAGGAGACACGAGGAAAGAATGAGAGTGAGAGGCAAAGAAAGATGAAGATGGAGAGATGGAGAGAGATAGAGAGAGGGGGAGAGAGGGAAAATATAGAGGGAGTGGTGTAGAGGGAAGAGAATGAGAAAGTAAGGGGGTAGAAAGATGTGTAGAGATGGAGACTGAGAAGAACAAATAAAATGTCTCATTTCTGTTAGTTAAGAACAAATTTTACACCAAAATACGGCGTACCTATTGCACACTAAGATGTGATTGCTAGTTAGTAATGTACTATTGTTTTCTTGAGAAAATAGTTTTTATGAAAGTGAAAATATGTTGGTAAATAGACATTGCCGTGGGGAAGACCATTACAATTTACAATTAATAAGAGAGGACGCTAGGTTTTGATCACTTTGAGCGAGCCCAAATTTGAGTTGACCTAGGATTGAAAAGGATGGCGTGGACAACTTCAGACGTGAAGTTCAAAGTTTAATAGATCGCTTCCTGTATTGTATGTACAAAATTATTGAATGTTTACAGTCGAAATTCTAGCCTATGATCAAGAATAATGTCTGTGATACTCAAACGACTATGACTTGTTTGAAATCGGTCTATTCAAAACCTACTTCAAAGTCTTGTTGGTGGAGCTCACCTGATGGTTAGGAGGAAGCCTTCAAGGTCATTCAATGCAAATGAAGTCGTTCATCATGATTCTAATAGACAGTAGTTACAGATCATATCTTTTATGACCTCAAGTTTCTAAATTTTTAGGAAAGAAATAAGGACCATCAATTAAAATATCAATGTGCTTATAGAAAAATTTGTTCTAAACATACTGAAAAAATTAATAAATAATTTTATATTGTAAAATAGTAGATTAATTAAAAAAAATTGGTTTACAAAATTGAAATAAAAAATTATTTAGATTTTAAAAAATTAGATTTTATATTTTGTAAAAAGACAACTTTACAATTTAAATTATTAATTATTAATTAATTTATTTTGATATCATATATATGATAAAAGAAAATTTAAAAATTGAGTTTATTAAAATTTGATTTATTTTAATATTACAATAAATATTTAGTAAAGATATATATTTTAGGTATTAAAGATTAAAAATAGATAACCATTAATATATTTCTAAAAAATTAAAATTAAAATTAAATTAATAATTTAAATAAACTCATAATTAGATTTTATATTTTATAAAAAGATAATTTTGCAATTTCAATGTATTATTTATTTATTTATTTATTTTGATATCAAAGATCAATATAAAGGATATTTAAAAGCTAAGATTATGAATATTTAATTTATTTTAATATCAAAATAAATATTATAAAAATATATATAATAAAGGATATTCTATGTGGTAAAGATTAAAAATTAAATATTAATATATTTATAGGAAATGTGAGAGGAGTAGGGTGGAGGAAGACCAAACCCCAAAAGTAAGAGATGCTCTCCCGTCTTCTCCTGACAAAGCTACTAAAAGTAGCACAAGTATGCATCATCTTGATATAAATCTCCTTA
The DNA here is from genome assembly GCA_028749045.1 of Cupressus sempervirens. NCBI lineage: Eukaryota > Viridiplantae > Streptophyta > Pinopsida > Cupressales > Cupressaceae > Cupressus > Cupressus sempervirens. The sequence continues at coordinate 215,075,068 of CM053783.1, forward strand.
CCTCCCCAATGCCCAGATATGATCCCCACCTCAATAGGAGTTGTGAATGTAGAAGGAAAGAGGAAGACTCAAGCCATTCTTAGAGGAAGTAACACACATCTCTACAGCAAAGAATTTAGCTATGGAGTCATCTCTTCTTCACTGTGTGAAGTACACTATCTAAACATGTTTTGTCCATCTAGATCTATTGAAATAAGGATGAAACACTTGAAAACAATAGAGGGGTGAACCCCCAATAGTGGGTTACACTTTTTTAGAGGAAGAAATTCCTCTAAAATCATGCAACTCCGAATTTTTCATTTATTATTTTCGATAGAAAGCTTTTATAAAGTTTTGATAGAAACTATTTAGTTTCTATCAAAACTAAAAAAATTTACAAGTTTCTATTGAAAGTATTTGTGCCACGTAGTTTTGATCGAAACTTTCAATATAGTTCTGATAGAAACTACCAAGCTTGACCTTCAGCTTACTAGTTTCGATCGAAACTAGTAAAGAAAGATTTGATTGAAACTAATAAAAATTGAAATGTAAATAATTTCATTACGACCCCAAATGTCATTTTTGATAGTGGGGCTACAAACATAGAGTTTCAATCATAAGTGCAACATAGAGAGGGGCATATGAAATTATCAAACATAAAAAAAGGTATGATTTTTCCCTTTTTCTACTCATTTTAAATGATTTTAGTTTCATTTTATATGTTTTTAGTTTCATTTTATATATTTTTTGTATGTATGTATATAGATCATGTATATAGATATATCATATGTATACATGCATATATGTATATGTATATATACACATGTGTATGTGTATATATATGCTATATATACATGTATCATGTACATGTATATATGCATATGTATGCATATATGTATGTATATACAAGTATATATATGCATGCATGCACATATGTATATACATACATGTATATACATGTATATATGAATATATATGCATGTATGTATACATACATATTGTGGATATACACATAAATTTAAAATTTTAATGTACACACTTGAACTTGTACTATTAAAATTTAAGTTCATATATATACATGTGTGTGTGTGTGTGTTTAAATATTCATCTTACCCCTAATAATAATTTCAATTAACTAAACCTAACATTAGTTCTAGTTTCGTCTCCCGTATCCGAATTTGGCTTTTTTTGTCCATCTTTTGGATTGTCACCTCGGCTTCTACTCTCAAGTTTGGCTTTATGGAAATTGCTCCAGCTTCTACTTATCGAGTTAGGGTTTCTCTTGATCTTGGAGGGAATACTTGTTCACTAGGTGTTGTGGGTGGTTTGGCCATTTCCTATGCTGATGTGGCAACCTATGAGGCCAGTATTGGTGGTCAGACGATGTGTCCAGGGTTTCATGATACTGTGTGTTCGAGGCTCCATGACACTATGCCAGGTTGCGGTATGTAACCCAAAAAGGCTTGTTTTAAATTCCACTATAGTTGATAAGATCTCTATCAATATGAAAGATTTTGAGGACATTGTTGATGTCTTTCACTTTAAGGGTTTCTAGTCTTCTCTTTCAGATTTGCATGCATGGATCTCCCATGTTTTAGAGCCCTTCATCTTGGAGACTGCCCAGATTTACCCTTTCGCAAGGGGTTTTTTTGTTGTGAAATTTGACACTGTTGAAGAAAGAAATGTTATTTTCAGCAACAACTTTTCTTGGGATGAGAAGTTTCCCTTGACAGTTAAAACTTGGCACAAGGATTTCAACCCATTGATGGAAACTTTTAATAAGTTCCCTCTATGGGTAACATTGTTGAATATCCCCCTTCACCTTTGGTGATGCTCTATCCTAAGGGAGGTGGGGAATACCCTCAAAGACTTTGTGATGTTTGATAGGGCTACTTCCAAAGTGTTTTGAATGATGTATGCTCGTGTGCTGGTTGAGATCGACATTTCTAAGGGACTCCTAGAAATGATTTCGTTGGACTCTCGTCTTGGTTCTTGGAATATTCTTCTTGACTATGAGGGCATCTCCTTCCACTACAAGAATTGCCACTTGACTAGTCACCTGGCCACCAAGTGCTCTTCTAGTAAATCTAGACTGAAAATGTCCCCTTCTTTGTGGAAGGGGGTCTCAGAAGACCACTACATGTTCCAAAAGGTCCCTTCTATGGGGAATGGTGACTCTTTACAAGAAACTTTAGTGGTGGATTCTACTACTATTTCTCATAATCTATCTTCTCTAGGGAAGGATCCTTCTCTGGCCCCTTCTATGGTGGCAACTAGTCCGTCTCTAGATTCTACTGTCCTAGCTTCTGGTGTGGATTCTGCTACTATTTATTTTAGTCTGTCCCTTCCTTTGGCTCCTTCAGTGATGGCAGCTAGTCCATCTCTAGATTTTTTTGTCCCAATTTCTGGCATGGACTCAGCCAGTGCCTTTCTTTGTTCATCCCCTCCTATCTTGTTGGTGGATCCAAAGCTGGCTGTGGTGGTTGCTAGTCCATCTAATTCTATTGTTCCAATTTTTGGTGTTTTCAAGGCAGTTCCTTTTTTGGGTGATGCTGTTACTGTCACTTCCTCTTCTGCAGCCTTCTCCTTGGCTTCAGGGGTTTTTGGAACTAGCTATGAAGGAGCTAATTTTAAGTGGCAGAAGGCTATTGGTTTGGTGGAGGATGGATGGACTATAGTAAAGGGAAAAAAGGTCAAGCCATCCAATCATGCTTTTGATATGGCACTATGGTCTAATAAGAAGGGTTCTAAAGGAAAAGTTTGATACCTAGCTTTTGGCCATTTGTCTTTGTACTGTCTTTTGGCCTTTAGTTCTTTGTAGTTTGTCTCATTATGGGTTTCAACATCTCAGTCAAAACCTGTTTTGTGGCTATAGTGTTTTATTTTATTTGTGTTGCCAAATAGGTCACCTTTTGTTTGTTGACTCATTTCACTTTTAGTGGTTGTTTTGTTTAGGGTTTCATAACCCTTCAAAACCTATTTGGGGTTTTAGGTGCCCACTCAAAACCTATTTGTGTGGTTGAAGAGTATTGTGTTATCTGTAATGCTACCTTGGTCACTATGTCTTATTCGATGACCTGTTTCACCTTAGGTTTGATTTTTTTTGTGGTTTGGGCTTCGTTGAAAATTTCTTGATTTGTAAAGGGTTGCAGGTTGCCTTTAAAACCTATTTTTCTTATCAAAAACATTATTTCCATGGGGTTAGGTCATGATATGAAGCCTAATATAAACTTCACCTCAAGGTCCCCTCACTAATCTTAAGTCTAATTAAACCTTGACTAAAACCTAATCTAAACAATGAATATAACCACAATAATAACCCTAAATTTCATGTAACACAATGCTAACCCTCATGTAAATTTAATCCTAATATTAACTCTAAACATTATATATTTACCCTAGAATTGACCTTGATTCTAACCATAACCATAAAATCTAAATTGTAGTTTCATAGTCCTACAAGTTTTTAATCTTAGTCATATAGGCTATACAATAATCATAATTATATAACTATCTAGATCTAACTTTAGTATGACCCTAAACATAAACCTTTAAACCTAAAGTTATATCTTTTTAACCCTTGTTATCCCTAAACCTAACCATGATGTGAATACTAACAATAAATTTTTACAACATGATCCTCACTTCTTAACCTAAAAAACCCCTAATATGAATCCTAACTAAAATCTTTAATCTAGATTTACACTAACCCTAAACATTTAATCCTAAAGATCCCTAAACATTACATTAACCCTAACATTGATTGTGATTCTAATGATATATCTGTAAATCCTAACCACATTATTCTAACTCTAAGCCTAACCATATAACTATAACCATGACATAAACCTTAATCCTAATACTAAACCCTAACCCTAATTATATTAACTTACTCAACATTTCACACTAAATCCTAAACCTAATCATAATCTACACGTAATGCTAACATAAGTTTTGCATTGATATTAAATAGTAATGATCTAACTATATAAATACAATTATAACACTAACCCTAACTCTAGAACCATAATAGCTTACTCAACATAGAACACCATATCTGAACACAACACTTCAAACCCTAGCCCTAAATATTTTCCTAATCCTAATTTAATGAAAATTTTCCATGATCAAATCCTAATAATGACCCTAAACTCAATCTTAAAACTAAACACTAACCCTAAAATTAACCCTAGAACCATAATATAATCCATAACCATGGTATAACATTAACTTTGAATGCCAACCCTAATCAAATTAATTTATGCACTATGAGGCATGTGCAATAAGAACAATATCTACTACTAATTTTATAACTCTAAACCTAACTATAACCCTAATATTAAGTCTTAACCTAACCCTGGTGTTTTAACTTTACACCTAACCCTAAAATATTATGCACATACTATACATATTGTCCTTAACAGTAAGAGACAAGAGGTCTCTTTAGGCCTTTCATTACATTAGGTACATGGCTTAGTGCCCAAAGAGACACTAAAGAGGGAATGTTTCCCTCATTATGTTCCACTAAAGTATGTAAAGGGGTATTATCCCCTTAAGTGTACAGATCCATAGATGGTTGCACTTATATACCCACACTTCCTTGTTTATCATGTTTTTTTTCCAAATAATGACCAAATTCCACTCTATTTTGCATGACAACTTTATGTTGAGGTTCGCTTAGGTAGGGTGCTGAATTACATTAATTTACCATCATATTTAGGATAGAGGCATGGTAGACTAGTTGATAGGTAGTCAGTTCATCCACCATTGACACATAGGTTGATTGTCAGAGAGAGGGCACCTATTATTTCCCCTATATTAGGTCCATTAGCTGATGAGGACATGCATAGAAGCCAATTGTTGAGGGTAATTTAGGGAGTTGAAGAGGTTGTCATAGATGTCAGATCTATTTTGAGTGATAAGTTTGGATAGTATTTGATGTCTCATCGACATTCCAGATCATGGTCTGGTGCTTCATCTTTAGGATACTTGTATAGTGCAGTAGTCATCCCTTCACTAACTAGCTTAGAGGGTCTCCTTGGAGTGTTGGCATAAGATACTATGACTAGTCTTGTCGAGGATCTATTATATTCATATAGATTCATATCAGAGCATTTTGGCATACCCATATCATATATTCGACGTCATGTCCCTAGTGGTATTGGGACACATCCTCAGCCACATTCCTCTCATCAATCAAGTAGTGGTCATTGTGCTAGTACACATCATGATCTACCTACTAACAACTCTTTTGCTGCAGAGGGACATATACATACTAGTACATACCTTTCAGCTAGTGCAAGGCATGGTCAGAGTTCAGATGTGGACCTTGATGATATTGAATTCATCTTGTCAACCATAGGATGGATGTACTTGTTGGCACATGATGATTCTACTGCTATGCCATCTCATCTACTCTTTCAACTTGGCTCATCATTATTAGGATGTGTGTCAACCACTAGTCATGCTAGTATAGACACAGAGATGGAGCTAGATGAGGCCCAACAAAATCTTGATATATTGGTGGACACGATCAATGCTGGGAAATATCAGTATTATCAAATTCTAGCATCTACATAGGTAAATCTATAGTTTTTTTACATTCATGTGACAACATTTCAATTGTTTGTTCAACTAAAAATTTATGCACATATACATATCATGCCTTTATAATTAAATACATGTTTTAATTTGATTTGTTGCACACATGTATGTATGTATTGTAGGGGAGCATACCTCTTTTTACTTCATCTTTGATGCTAGATCGTTTGTGTCATCGAGACTCATTCAATGATGTCAGTAGTGGACAAGTGAGTTTTAAATGTAATATATAAATTGCATGCAATTTGTAAATTTAAAAGAGATTTAATTAAATATAAAATTATGTACATTGATTTCACTTTCTCTTGAATATATATAGGGGTCAACACATCCTAGTGAGCATCCTGATAGTTAGTTTTAGACCACACTATGAGGAGACATCATGATGATAGTCCTACATCTAACGATATATAGACTTTCATCCAGATTATACAAGTCTGATGATTAACATAGATATATAGATTCTCTAGACTTTTCTTTTACATGTTAGATTATGTTGGATTATGTTCTGTTATGTTGGATTATGTTAGATCACATGTTCTTTTACATGTTAGGTTATGAACATTACATTATGTCAGTTTATTAAATTGATGTATACATATGAAATTGGTTAGGGTTATGGTTAGGTAATTAACTTTACATAATTCCTAATTAGTTACATAATTCCTAATTCTTAATAATGCAATTGATATTTAGAGTCTACTCATAATTTCATCCCATTAAGACAAGTCCTAATTTCATCCCCTTCAGACACAATTCTTAATTTCATCCCATTAAGACAAGTGTTTGAATTTCTTCCCCTCAAGGCACATGTCCTAATTAGTTGCATAAAAGTTCCTAATTTTTATAATTAGTTACAAATCACAATTTAAATTTCATAAGTTAAATGAACAAGTAAAAGTAATATATAATTAGTTACAAGTCCTAATTTCATCCCTTTATGACACAAGTCCTAATTTCATCCCCTTAAAAATAGTGTTCAAATTTCTTCCCCTTAAGGCACATGTCCTAATTTGTTGAATACAAGTTCCTAATTTCTATAATTAGTTACAAAATTTCAATGAAAGAATATAAGTAATATATAATTGGTTCAATCAAATTTCAAATTGAAAGTGATCAAGTTCCACCAAATTTCAAAATGTTCAAGTTGATTCAAATTATAAGTTTTTTCTATCTCATATTGAGTGGGTCAACTTGTTGTTGGATAACATTTAATATTTTCCCATGATCATCAATATTGAGCCTCCACTTACGTATTCCAAGTCCTTTGATTAGATGAAAAGTTAGATGAGTGGAAATTGTTGGATACAATTGATTAATTGTGTGTTGTCTTTGATGTTACACAAATGTCATATCAATTGACAGATAGTGCTTACCGAGCTCACTTGGTTAGTGAAGATAGTTTTCCTTGTCTACCAAGCATTCACAGGTTTACTCTAAATAGATGTCAGTGTCTTTCGAGATCACTCGGGTGTTGAAGGAATTGAGGCAAAAAAGAGTGTTAACCGAGATCACTTTGTTAATGAAGGGAAAGTTGGATAGAGTTAGTATTCACCAAGTTCACTTGGTTGCTAAAAGGTTTCTGCAAGTTCATAGTGTTAACTGAGCTTTTGTTGGTTAATATAGGAAATCATTCAAAAGTTAGTTTCTACTGAGCAGGGTCAGCTTATGAAGGATTTTTCTTATTTTGGCATATGAAGCTTAATTACTTTATGTATTGATTCTATCCAACTATGATGATGAATATTAGTTATTGTAATTTGAATTTGGGCCAACTTGACAATTTGTAAGGTATAAATAAAAGGTCAAGTTGAGACTTCTAGTGTGTGTGTAAGTGTGGTGATTGAATTGAAAAGAAAAGAGAGGGAGTGAACTTAAGAATAAGCAAGTATTCTTGTGGAGCACAAAAGTAATATTTGATAAGGAAGAATCAAGTTTAAGCAAAAAAGAGATCTAGATTCAGCAATTTAGTTGCATCACAATCAAGTCATTTCATTGTTACTCTCTAACCATTGTAGCAGTGATCTAAAATCTCTTAACAAAGTTGGTTTAACAGCTAGTTGTAAATCTTTTAACAAGGTGGCAATTCCATTGAATTTTTTTAAGACCTCTTGCAAGGCCACTCCTAGCAGGGTGATTAAATCCTCTAATAGGGTCACACCTAATAGTGTGTATTGTAACCTTTAATAGGGTTGGCTCCTAACAGGGCTCACTTCAAAAGAGTGAAAAATAGTAACTAGTTACATTGGTGGTTTTTCCCAAATTATGTTTCCACATTAAATCCTGGTGTCTCATGTGTTCATGTTATTTCTCTTATGCTTACAAATTAATTATTGATAATGTTTTAAGATCTATTAAAAGTAATTCACTCTTCATTTACCAAGTTATAGCAATTTCTATTTGTTTATCGAGCATCAACAATAATCAATTTTTTCAGTCTAAATTTTATTGTCGACATCTAAGGGATCTGGAATTTATTTTAGTGGTAACTAATTCATCCCCCCTCTTAGTTACTATTGTCACTTAGGCTTGCACCCTTGTCCAAGGCCTATGTGCAAGGACAACCTAGTGAAACATGGAAACAACCTCCAAGATGTGGGACTTGAACTGCGAGGTTGAGTCTCCGGAGAAGGCCGGCTTCCTCTTACTATCAAGGTGCACCTATCTACTCTTAGAGAGGAAAAGGGAGAAGGAGAGCATGAAAGAAAATCTACCTAGTCTAATCTAAGGAGGTGATGCACCAAAATAGAGTGTTCAAACTTCATTTCTGTCCATATATGCACTACAAAACCAAGATAACATTCGAAAGACATACACACCCAGACTTATGTCAATCCATAACTACATACAGATCAGGAAACCAAACTGAATAACACAAGGAAAATGATTTCACTTATATATTATCCAATAGGCCAAAAATAGACATAGTATGCAAGACACAAATCTCAACAATACACGAATGAGAGGCAAGACGGATGCACATACACATCGATGGCTGAAGGAGATGATACAAAATGTTATACAGCTTAGAGAAAAAGGGAATTTTACACTACAGACCTATGAGCAGTAGCAGAGAAATTAGAAAAGGAGTCCCCTTAAGAAAAGATCACAAAAATGCCTTTATAGTTCAGGCATAACTGAGGATTTTTTTGCATTACATTTACTTCTCACCTACTGGCAATAAATTCTCACCCTGACAATCCAATCAAAGATCTGGTGGTCTTGAGTACCAAAATTTGATATTCCTCTGAGAAGGAGCCTGGAGAAGACAAAACAGTGCCATAACTGCGCTCTGACTAGGTAGATGGATCGATTGAGATAGTGGAGTGTCTCCCTATGTTTCACATTCATTTCTAGTAGGTCAAGATTGATCATGAAGATCAGATCGCGAGATAAAATTGATCACCTTCGCCCCTTAGGTTCATGATTCAGTGGGGGGTCAGAGAGTCAACCTAGTTCCACAAGCCAACTGGGCCACGCGAGCCAATTGCTTCTTTTCGTTCTGCCACCTTGGAAGTCCTCCATGGTTGACCTTCCTTTATTGATATCGACAATAAAATTTAGATTGATATCCATTACCATAGTGATCCATCCAGCTCTCTTTTCACTGATATGCTTGCTTAACAAGAAGTCTTTTACACTGGTATGGAGTGCCAACAAATGGATCTTATTGTGGGATAAGAGGTGCTTGAATTTCTTCAAGGCTCTGATGACTGTAAGGGCTTGCTTCTCTACAAAATTGTACTTATCTTCATATTCCTTGAGCCCTTCACTGAAGAAGGCTATGGGCTGCTCCTCATCCTTGCCATTTATTTGAGTCAAGACAACAGAGATACTTGACTCACCACCTAAACTGTAGAGGATGAAATCTTTCTCAAAATTTGGGTTCATGAGAGTAGGGGCTAAGGCTATGGCTGTCTTGATCTCTTCAAAACTCTCGTTCCCTTCCTTGGTCCATGAGAAGACCATACCTTTCCTAAGCATAGCTGTAAGAGGTTTCACCATGGTAGAAAGATTAGGAATAAACCTTCTCACAAAATTTATTCTACCAAGGAAACTTTGCAGCCCCTTCTTGTGTTTAGGAAGAGGAAGGGCAAGTATTTCCTTTGTTCTTTCTGGATCAATGGTCAGCCCATCCTCAGATACAATGTGTCCCAATAATTTTTCCTTGGCTTGTAGCAAAGACACACTTGGATGGGTTAAGGGAAGCCCCAAACTCACTACATCTTAGAAATACCTATCTTAGATGATCAAAATGATCTTCTACATTCTTTGAATATACAGTTACATCATCAAGGTATACTAAGAAAAACTTGTCAATTAATTTTTTGAAGGCCATCTACATTGCCTTTTGAAATGTGGCACTTGCATTTGTTAGTCCAAATGGCATCTTGCAATAAGCATATGTGCCCCATTTAGTAGTAAATGTTGTTTTATGTCTGTCAGATTCTTTAACCAGCACTTGATTATAACCAGAGAATCCATCAAGAAAAGAGAAACTCCTTGAACCACTGACCTTGGACAAAATCTGCTCCATGGGAGGGAGAGGATGGTGATCTTTAAGAGAAGCTTGATTAAGATCCCTAAAGTCCACACACAGTTTGATTTCTCCATTTTTCTTCCTTACAGGGACAAGGTTAGCTACCCATGATGAGTGTTTGATAGAAAATATTATATTAGACTCTATCAACTTGGATAGTTCTTTTCTCATTAGGGGCTCAATCTTAGGATTCACTGGCCTCTGTTTTTGCCTTACTGGTTTGGCCTTATCAACTAAATCTATGGTATGCTAAAACAAACTAGGGTAAACCCCTTTTAAATCATCATATGTCCAAGAAAATACATCATTAAATTCTTGACATAACTGAATGAAGTTTTCTTGCTTAGTTTCAGAACATACCTTCCCCATATTCAGGAATTTTCCATCAGCAATTGTAACTGGGGCATAATCATCCTTTTTTGTAGCTAGATTCATTCCTTTGCCTCTTGTTTGATCATCAAGATTAAAAACACTCTCCAAGGTAATGAGACCCTTGGGCAACTTGTTAGAACTGAGATGAATGATCTGATCACCATACTGATCTTGCAGTCTTGATTGGTTTCTATCTAAGAATTTTGCCTCATTCTACAAGAAACTCACAATTTGCTCATCAGAATCAAACACCTGCCAATGAGTGTTGTTTTCAGGGATGGCAGGCCTCACTACCACCCTTATTTGTTGCTTCTTCTCTTCTTCAAGATTCCTGGGTACCTCATAAGTTGCACCCACTGCTGCAAGTCTATCAACATGTCTATTTTCTTTCCTAGGAATGCTCTGAATATTAAATGCATTGAAGCCCTCAAGAAAATCCTAGACTCTATGTTTGTAAGACTTGAGCAGGCCATTTTTGGTGATATTCTAGTTTCTCACTTGGTTAACTACCAACTCACTATCCCCATATACTCTCAAGGCTTGAATTCCTCTCTTTTGGGCAAGTAAGAGACCTTGAATCAAAGATTCATACTCGGCCACATTGTTGGTGCAACTGAATTGGAGCTTAAAGGAGAAGTAGTATCTTATTTGTGCAGGAGAGATCAACATAACATCAGCCCCTGACCCATTTCTATTTCTTGAACCATCAAAGTACATACTCCATGTTCCATTCATATCATCATTAGTCCCAACAAGATTAGGAACTTGAGCATCTTTCTCTATTATGCAATATGTACTAAGGCCTGTCTCAAGAGTCTCTGACATAGGCTCAAACTGATATGCATTTTCCCACTCATCCAAGAAGAAATTGGGAATCTCTACTATGGAAGTGACAGGCTCATTTACTATGTCATTTTCATCCATCTCTAGAATAGAGAAATTCATGTTGATGGGATTGGGGGTGTAGGATTCAGTGTGATGAAGGGCTTGAGGTTCTGCTCTAATTGAGGCATTGGCTCCATATCTAGTCTTAAATGACATATATGACCAATCAGCAGATATGAATCCACCTATTTGGGCAGTGAAGTCTCTTGAAAGACAGATGGCAAAATAGGGCTTGACTTCAGCAACAGATATGTCTTGAATCATAGTGCAACCAGGGCATGCATGTAGGGCCATCTCCACATTCCTAAGGATAACTATAGTTTTGACAATACTACCATCTAATTGTAACACATCCCTAACAATGGGCACATATTTCATTCCTAAAGCATCAACAACACACCTAGGCATTACTGAGCTACTAGCCCCTGAATCTATCATGCAATTGTGGACTAATTTGCCCCCTATAATCAGAGAAACATAGAATGGAGGAGGTCTAACCTTTTTGTTTGTCTCCACATCCCCTGCTGGTTGTACTAGACTTGTGGCACTTTCCATGATAGATGGCTAATCCTTGGGTTCAATCTTCTCTAATTCTTGCTTCAGCATCCTCTTCTGCATTGGTATGGTAGCAACAGCATCCCACATAGAAATGTTCACATTGGTCTTCTTCATTTGCTCTACCACACTGAAAGGTGTATTAGGAACTTTGGTAGAAACTTTGGGAGCTGCACTTATAAGAGGTTGAGATGGAGCAACATAAGGATCACTTGCATCCTTCTTTCTAGAATCTTTCTTTTTCTATTGTGAAGTACTTGTTGGTTCGTTTGCTGCATGTGCATGAGGTGCATCACTTGAAGTTGAGGCCTACTTAGGAGAAGGAGGGGCAGCATGTTCCATAGCTCTCTTCTTACTTCTTGTGTTATGAGCAACAGAATCCTAGTTTACATTACAATGATCCCCAATCTGATGATTCATGAAAGAGCAATCATCATGTCCTTGAATATATGAGGCCTCCTTGGGATGATCCTCCTTGTATGATTGCTTTGCTATAGGTTCTTGACTAGTTAGGGCCAAATAAGATTCTGTCTTCTAGCACATGCAATAGGCATAAGAATTGTTGCAGGAAGGACATAAATCTTGATCTTGGGCCAAGTTATTTTGAGGGACTATAGCTCTGTTTTGATTTGAGCTTGAAGTAGAAGCATGACTATTTTGCCTACCCTGATCAAAAGAGCTATTCCACTGATTAGGAGGCCTACCACCATTTGGAGCTTGATATTGCAGTTGGGGAGGCTTGCCACCTTGAGCTTGCTGCCTTTCTAAGGCCACCACCTTGTTACTCATTTTTTGTATTATAGAAAAACTATCCTCTAATCTCTTTCCTTGGTCCTTCAACTCCCTCCCCTACTCTTGCAATTTTTTATCCAGGGTCTTTTCTCTTTTATCTGTATTCAACACTAGACCTTGGAGCATCTCTTTGAGCTCATCTATCCCATTTGAGGATGTGGAAGCTTGGGGAACTAGAGTAAGGGCTTGTGATGTAGAAGCTGTAGGAAGAGGGGCTATTGTTGGTTGGTGGTTGGGAACATCAGGAAAGAAAGGCATAGGGGGCCTTGGAGCCAACTTTCCTCCTTGTATCAGGATGTTCTCAGCTTTTATGGCTATCTCATAAGCATTAGGCAAGGTATCTCCTCCCATAGTTTGGATTGTAGTGGCAATATCACTGTTAAAAGCTCTAAGGTAATGCAAGAAGGCATTACCAGGGGTAGGTTTCACTGTATTAGGTATTCTATCCCATGTCTTTTGAAATCTATAGTTAAAATTAGTCATACACTCATGGGGGGCTCTTTTTATAGTAGTCAGCTGCTCTAAAAGTGATAGATGGTCACTCCTATCCTCAAAATGTTTGCATAAACCTGCTCCTAGTTCATGCCAATCAGTTATAGAACCATCAGTTAAGCCTCTATACCATTGTAATGCTTTTCCTTTTAAAGATGAGGCTAGAAGTCTAACAACAACATCATCCTCTGTAATACCATGAATATTACAAACATTTGCTACTTCTTGGATATGCTCTAAAGGGGAGATGGAAGTTTCACCAGTAAAATCAAGTATGCTTTTTAGTGCAGATACTGGTATATCATGTATTTGGGCTAACAATAGAGGACTTCCACCATTAAAGATGGCAAAAGCATGAACTCTTGGCTGTGCCATGTAAACAAGTGTTCTATTGATGAGTGTTGATGGCAATCTAGGCTGAGTTCGAATAGTAGGAGGAGTAGAGATAGATCTTACAGGTATATTAACTGTTATTACACCACTAACTGGTGATAATGAAGTTCTAGTCCTCCTTCTTCTAGGATTTGAAAGAGAAAGCTCTTGATATTGAAATTTACCTCTAGAAGACACCCTTGTTTCAGCTCTGGGCATGAATCACTGCAACTTTGGCCTAGAACCATATTTGTTGATGTTTAGAGTCACCAAGTACTTTGAAGGACCAGCCTCTTAAAGGCTTGAATACTGAAGCCAACACTACCTCTTTAGCATTAATCTCTGAAACTCTTTCTTCTTGACACCAGTAGACTTTAAATCTGTTTGAAAAGTGTCCCACCGACCGTGCCAAAAATTGTTGTCACTTAGGTTTGCACCCTTGTCCAAGGCCTATGCGTGAGGACAACCTAGTGAAACATGGAAACAACCTCCAAGCTGTGGGACTTGAACTGCGAGGTTGACTCTCCGGAGAAGGCCGGATTCCTCTTACTATCAGGGCGCACCTATCTACTCTTGGAGAGGAAAAGGGAGAAGGAGAGCATGAAAGCAAATCTACCTAGTCTAATCTAAGGAGGTGATGCACCAAAATAGAGTGTTTAGACTTCATTTCTACCCATATGTGCACTACAAAACCAAGATAACATTCAAAAGACATACACACCTAGACTTATGTCAATCCATAACCACATACAGATCAGGAAACCAAACTGAATAACACAAGGAAAATGATTTCACTTATATATTATCCAATAGGCCAAAAATAGACACAGTATGCAATCCACAGATCTCAACAATACACCAATGAGAGGCAAGACGGATGCACATACACATCGATGGCTGAAGGAGATGATATAGAATGTTATACAGCTCAGAGACAAAGGGAGTTTTATACTACAGACCTGCGAGCAGTAGCAGAGAAATCAGAAAAGGAGTCCCCTTAAGAAAAGATCACAAAAATGCCTTTATAGTTCAGGAATAACTGAGGATTTTTTTGCATTACATTTACTTCTCACCTACTGGCAATAACTTCTCACCCTGACAATCCAATCAAAGATCTGGTGTTCTTGAGTACCAAAATCTAATATTCCTTTGAGAAGGAGCCTGGAGAAGACAAAACGGTGCCATAACTACGCTCTGACTAGGTAGATGGATTGACTGAGATGGTGGAGTGTCTCCCTATATTTCACATTCATTTCTAGTAGGTTGAGATTGATCATGAAGATCAGATCACGAGATAAAATTGATCACCTTCGCCCCTTAAGTTCATGAATCAGCGGGGGGTCAGAGAGTCAACCTAGTTCCACAAGCCAACTAGGCCACACGGGCCAATCGCTTCTTTTTGTTCTACCACCTAGGAAGTCCTCCATGGCTGACCTTCCTTTATTGAACTAATTGTGCCACCCTTGAACTGTTATCATTCACTATAGCGATCAAACTCATCGCCAGCCGTCAACCATCAACTTTAGCTGAGCCAGCGAGACACGTGTCAACAAGATGCTATGTCGCCATGGTATCCGTCGTGGAGTTTCACCATAGCGAGACAACACCTTCCGTCGATTTTCCCTGATCTGACAATAGTGAAGACTCGTCATGTTCTGTGCTTGCTTTACCCTGAGCCCATCATATTTGGTGTCACCTCAACAACTGCACTATGCCCAAATGACACCTGGCAATATCTGACTGACGTACCCTATTGCAACTTGGCCCCACTAATCCACGTGGCAAAAGGGCGCGATGTCGCTAATGTAAATCTCACACAACTTCACCATAGTGAGACATCGCCAACCGTAGATCTGCCTTAGATCTAACGATGGAGAACCTGCGGGCCGTAGAGCCATGTTCTAAGGCTTGGCATTAAAATAGTATTATCTTTGGGAATTAGCCATTGGATGAGCCAAAAGTTTGAAATTGTAATCTTTGGTAGGTGAAAAAATGATAACAGTTACTCTTTTTTTATTTTCAACAATTGGTATTAGAGATTTTGGTGCTTATAGAAAAGGTTTCAAGGACCTAAGCTAAAGATTGAGATGTCTTACAAGAGAGAGATTCCAAAACTAAACAGAGATAACTTTTTAGCATGGCAGGGACTCATGAGACTTCATCTAGCCACCATTAGTGATTCAAGCTGCAAATGCCTTGATGAAGAATACAAAACTCCTACTGGTACATTATCTATTGGAGATCTTGCTGAGAAAAAGAACCATAACATCATGATGATTGATATTCCATCTACTCTTAGCTATGATGTATTTGATGAGATCAAAGATTGTAAAACTTCTTTTGATATGAGGAATAAGCTAAAGGATATCGATGGTGGTGATGAAAATGTAAGGGGAGCCAAAGAAGAAAGCCTTAGAGGATAGTTTGGTCAAATGAGAATGAGAGAAGATGAAAATGTTGCCAAATATGTGTAAAGAATCAAAGCTAGTGTTAGTGCAATCAGAGCTTCTAGAGGAGAAATCAAAGAAGAAACTTTTGTAAGTAAAGTTCTTAGAACATTGCTTCCTATCTATGTAAGTAGAGTATCTGCTATTCAAGAAAAGAGATGTGATCCAAATCACAAGTTAAGTTTGGATGCCTTAGTAGGAAGATTGACAACTTTTGAGCTAGACAACTTTGACAATTATGTTCCAGCTTCCAAAAATGTTGAGTCTGCATTTGAAACTAAACTTTCACTCAAAGAAAAAGGCAAGAAAACAAAGGACATTCAGTCAAAAAGTGAAGAGGAAATAGAGGAAAGTTTTGATAGTGATCTTGAAGTTGTTGAAGCTTTACTTGGAAAGAAATATTCTAGAGGTAAAGGAAAGTACAAAGGTAAAGTTCCTTTAATATGATTTTCATGTGAAGAAATTGGTCATATTGCTACCAGGTGCCTAAACAAAGAAAGAAAAGATGAGAAGAAGAGCCACAAGTATAAAGGCAAGAAGGAATCCAAAAGTCACAAATACTTCAAAGACAAGGGTAAGAAGACTTGTTTTATGGCTAAATATTTTGATAATAGTGAAGATGAAATAGTGTACATTATTGTAAAAGATGAATCCGACGAAGAAGAAGATAAGATGACACTTATCTCTCATGTTAGTAAAAATGACACATGGATCATAGATAGTGGATGTTCACATCATATGACTGGAGACAAAACAAAATTTGAACACTTTGAACACTATGATGGAGGTAGTGTAAGGTCTGGAAACAATGAACCTTGTTGCATAAAAGAGAAAGGTCACATATCATTAACCAATAAACTTGTATGTGACAATGCCTATTGGGTTGAAGGGTTGAAACATAACCTACTAAGTGTGGCACAACTAATCAACATTGGATTCAAGGTAGAATTTATGCATGGCAAGGCAAGACTACTAGATGACAAAGGGAATCTGATTAGATTAGGCAAACAAACAAGAGGTAATATATTTTATCTTGATCTTGGTGCTTGCTCATGTTTTGTTGCTCAAATGGAAGAAACTTGGTTATGGCACAAAAGACTATGTCATGTAAACTTTGATAATATGTTCAAGATAATAAAATTCAAAAAGGTAAGAGGTATCCTTAGTTTGAAGAAACTAGATGTTGGATCATGCAAAAATTGTCATATTGGAAAACTAGGAAAGACTAGTTTTAAGAGTAGAAACTATCAATCTGAAGATGTCTTAGAAATTGTGCATACTGATTTGTGTGAACCCATTGGAATAGAAAGTTATAGTGGAGAAAATTTATCTATTCTTTTTGTTGATGACTACTCTAGAATGATGACTATTATGTATCTTAGAGAAAAGTTAGAAGCATTTGAGAAATTTAAATGGTATCTGGCAAGAATAGAAAAAGAAATAGGAAAAAGATTGAAATGCTTAAGATCAGAAAGAGGTGGTGAATTCATCTCCAATGAATTCAATAATTTCTACATTAAAAGAGGAATCAAAAGGCAAGTATCAAACCTTGGCACTCCTGAGAAAAATGGAATAGTTGAAATAAGAAACAGATCCATCATGGATTGTGCAAGGACTCTAATGATTGAAAAGAATGTTGCTATTAAATACTGGAAGGAAGCCATCAGCACTATAGTTCATACTTTGAACCTAGTACAGTTGAAGAAGGACTTGCATAAAATTCCCTATGAATTATGGTATGGCTACAAACCCAATGAAAGTTACCTGCAAGTATTTGGCAGTAAATTTAATATCTTTAAAGAGTCTAGAAAAGGCAAGTTTGATATGAAAGGTGATGAAGGTATATTCTTAGGATATTCTTGTAGAAGTAAGGCATATAAATGTTTGAATTTGTCTACTCATAAAATCATAGAAAGTGCACATGTGAGAATTGATGAGTTTGTAGAAAATACTGAAGAAGAAAGAAAAAGGCAACCAAAAGATTACAAAAGATTTGTTTACTTCAAACCTGATACACTGCTAGGGATATCTCACAATAAGGAGACTTCACTCCTTGAGTCTTCCATAGCTACCGAGTTGCAAGAAGTACAAATTGAGTCACAGGAACCCGAGTCACATGCTAAAGCTACCAAGTCAATACCTATTGAGTCTGAAAGACCCGAGCCTAAAGTTGAAATTCAAAATGAAGACAATGCAATTCATTCAAAAGGTAAAGAACCTATATTGGACAAGTATCTCAGAAGGCATCATGCACTTGCTCAAATTGTTGGAGATAAATCAGAAGGTATTGTGACAAGAAGAAAATCAAAAGGTACATGTTTACTTGCTAATTTTTAACCTAGAAGTGTCAAGGATGCTTTAGAAAATGAAATTCGGATTGAGATGATGAATGAAGAAATAGAATAGATAGAAAAGAATAAAACTTGGACTCTTGTTCCTAGACCTAAAGATAAAAATGTGATTGGAACAAAATGGGTATTCAAAAATAAGTTGAATGAAGATGGACAAGTATCAAGAAAAAAAGATAGATTAGTGTGTAAAGGCTATTCTCAAGAAGAAGAAATTGATAATAGTGAGACTTTTTCCCTTGTTGCAAGATTAGAAGGTGTTAGGACCCTACTTGCATATGCAACTCATAGAGGATTCAAACTATATCAAATGGATGTCAAATATGCATTCTTGATGAAGAAGTCTACATTGAACAACTAGAAGGATTTGTTGATCCTAACAAAAGGGATATGGTTTGCAAATTACACAAAGCACTATATGGTCTCAAACAAGCTCCTAGAGCATGGTACGAACGTCTACATAACTAATTGATATAGATTGGTTTTCAAAGAACAAATGATGATGGTAGTCTGTACATCAAGGAAGGACCAAATAAAAAAATTGTGTTGGAAGAGATATTTGTGGATAATACTCTATTTATAGGAAATAATGACTTATGCAAAGCATTTTTAGAACAAATGAACAAAGAGTTTGAGATTTCCATGTTTGGTGAAATAATATTCTTTGTTGGATTATAGATACAATAGAACAAAAATGGTATCTATATCACCCAATCAAAGTATGTAAAAGAGATACTCAAGAAGTTTGGTATGGAAGATTCTAAATTAGTTGGTACCCCCATGTGTACTGGACTCAAGGTTACCAAAGATGATGACTCCAAAGAAGTAGATCAGACCTTATACAAATCAATGATTGGAAAATTATAGTATGTAGTTCACAGAAGGCCTAATATTGCCTTAGTAGTGGGGATAATAGCAAGATTCTCAGCTAAATCTAGAGAAAATCACATGATGGCAATCAAAAGAATCTTGAGATATCTAAAAGGCACTGAACACTATGGTTTATGGTACAAAATTGGGGGAAACCTAGACCTAAAGGTATTTACTAATGCTGATTGGGTAGGAAATCTTGATGACAAAAAAAGCACTAATGGTGTAACTTTCTTTCTTGGTAAAAGGCTAGTATCTTGGACAAACAAGAAGCAAGACTACACATCCCAATCCACAACAGAAGCAAAGTATGTAGCAGAAATAGTGAATTGTAATAATGTATTGTTTGGTTCAAACAATTGCTAGAAGGAATGAAGGTTGAAATCAAAGAGCCAATAGTTATGTATTGTGATAACACTAGTGCAATTAACATATAAAAGAACCCAGTGATGCATTCCAAAACAAAGCACATTGCTATAAAATATCAGTTTGTCAAAGAACTAGTGTAGGCCAAAGAAATCATATTGGAATATGTCCATGCAAAAGAATAAATTATAGACATATTCACCAAGCAGTTACCTAAGGATGCATTCTTGTATCTAAGAGGTAAGCTAGGATTCATTCCCCTATCTCGAGATCACTAAATAAAGTTTAGTAATGCATCAACAAGAACCAAGCTAAAGATCAATCAGTTGGTGTAGCATAATCAAGGGAATATTGCATATGAATAAGTAATGAAGGTACATTGATACAAATTTGACATGTGTTGTCTTTGGCATGTGTTGTCAAAGAGGGAGAAGTTTACTGTCATATCTTTATCTTTCTAAAATTTTGTAGAGGGAGAAACCTTTTGTCAAAAGGAGTCTTGTTCTCAAAATTTCATTGTACTATGACATGTTGTGTTGCCATCAATGCCAAAGATGGAGATTTTTGGATACAATTGATTAATTGTGTGTTGTCATTGATGTTACACAAATGCCATATCAATTGACATATAGTGCTTACTGAGATCACTTGGTCAATGAAGATAGTTTTCCTTGTCTATCGAGCGTTTATAGGTTTACTCTGAATAGATGTTAATGTCTACCAAGATCACTTGGGCATTGAAGGAATTGAGGTACAAAAGAGTGTTAACCGAGCTCACTTGGTTAACAAAGGGAAAGTTTGATAGAGTTAATATTCACCAAGTTCACTTGGTTGCCAAAGGATTTTTACAAGTTCATAGTGTTAACCAAGCTTCTGTTGGTTAACATAGTAAATCATTCCAAAGTTAGTTTCTACCGAGTAGGGTCGGCTTATGAAGGATTTTTATTATTTTGGCACATGAAGCTTAATTACTTTATGTATTGATTCTAGCTAACTATGATGATGAATATTAGTTATTGTAATTGGAATTTGGGCCGAATTGACAATTTGGAAGGTATAAATAAAAGGTCAAGTTGAGACTTCTAGTGTGTGTGCAAGTGTGTTGATTGAATTGAAAAGAGAAGAGAGGGAGTGAACTTAAGGATAAGAAAGTATTCTTGTGGAGTAGAAAAGTAATATTTGGCTAGGAAGGATCAAGTTTAAGCAAAAAAGAGATCTAGATTCAGCAATTCAGTTGTATCACAATCAAGTCATTTCATTATTACTCTCTAACCATTGTAAATCCTCTAATAAGGTGGCAATTCCATTGAATTGTTTTAAGACCTCTCTCAAGGCCACTCCTAGTAGGGTGATTAAATCCTCTAACAAGGTTACAGCTAATAGTGTTTTGTAACCTTTAATAGGGTTGGCTCCTAACAGGGCTCACTTCACAAGAGTGAAAAATAGTAACTAGTTACATTGGTGATTTTTCCCAAATTGGATTTTCACATTAAATCCTGGTGTCTCATGTGTTCATGTTATTTCTCTTATGCTTGCAAATTAATTACTGATAATATTTTAAGATCTACTAAAAGTAATTCACTCTACACTTACCAAGTTACAACAATTTTTATTTGTTTACTGAGCATCAACAACAATTAGTTTACTCAGTCTAAATTTTATTGTTGTCATCTAAGGGATCTGGAATTTATTTTAGTGGTAACTAATTCACCCCCCACCCCCCCTCCCCCACTCTTAGTTACTCCTTCTATATTTCTAATAGAAATAACATGGTTACTATACTAATATACCATATTATTAGGTTGATAATTGATCAATGAAATGAATCTCATTCTTAAGTACTTGATTTTGCTTCAAATATGTCCCATGTACAACAACAGAACCTACATACAAGTCAATCAAATAAGTCAATAAATTTGAATTCATAGAAAACATAGATGTGCATACACGTACATGATTCAACTATATACTAACCTATGGGAAACACAATTCCATCACTTATTTCAGTCTTTATTAGCTTCTCTCTTTGTATGGTACAACACAATAGATAATAGCTAACATGTTCTCTGTTTTCAAATTATACCATGACTGTAAAAAAATTGCCTACACAAAGTATATGTATATGAATTCCATGTGTCATGTACATGAGTATATATATATTGAATAAATTAACCAAAAGTATGAAACAAATATACTTGTATGTATATACGTACATACAAACTTTGATCAATCTTGAAATATGGTCATAATCACTAGAAATCAATGGAATATCATCATAGTTTTCATCCACAAACTCATTTATATTGATAACATCTAGTGGTATCAATGTCCATTCACCCAGATATCCACATTCTTGATTAATGCAACCATTATAGTTTTCATCAAAGCAATTAGGACAAAAACATGAGTATTTTGTTTTGTACAATGACCACAAATTACTATTTGTACTCATAATTGAATGCAAAGATTTTGTCTTCTCTACCCTATTGCATGCATGTGTTGATCTTCTATTGACACCTAAATGTAAGGTCTATACATACATATAAAAAATGAGTTTTAAACATATGTGTGTACCATAATTTAGTTATCACATAACATATTAAATATAAATTTGGTTCAATTATAATATTCAAATTAATTTATACCTGATACCTCCCAAAATACTTTGAATGGTATGAATTGATCCACTTGTGATGATGTGTTATCAGTATTTGTTTCTTAAAGCATGTTTGATACAAGCTTCTACACCATCATGCTCACCCTTTCCATGTCCACTCTCAAAAAAACTTCAAATGTGTGGTATATTAAGGTATCGATGATATCTACATAATACATAAAAAAGTCTAGCTGATTTAAATTGTTCTCCACATCCATCTAACCATACATTATTCTTTTCCATTTTTATTCCTTTTTTTTTTCAAATATTGAAAAAATGTCTTAAAACAATGTTCCACAAAATGTGTGTCATGTTTTTTTCATCACCAATGTAAAAGTGACTCTTTTTTAATGACTCATGCTTGATCTATACTTTTCACACCATCCAAATTAATTTGTGCATGCTGATAAGAAACTTGAACTATAATAGTAACTTGCTCTATATAGTAGTATTCCACTTGAAGTTGTTTTTGAGAAATGAAGGAGTAATTCTCTACAAAGTCAATGACAAATAAAATTGTCCCAAGTGAGAAAGTTTCTCTTAGTGTTTAAAATTTTTATTCTTGTCACTTAGCAAAAAAACAATGGTGTATATATGGTTGAGTCAATTTACAAAAAATTGACATAAATTCTCCAGTAGGTATGTCATCCTCTACATATTCCAACTGTGTCAATTCTTTTCCAACTTTTGTTTTTGACTTTATGTACTTATATCTCTTACATTTTAGCATCCTCATCATATCAGTATCTTCATCTCTCAAAGGAAATTGGGTCAGGTTACCACATGTTTCACAAGTTCTTATGCAATCTATTTCACATATTGCACAATCATTTGGTTTGTCACATAAGATTGATATTATGAATTGGCTTGGACGTTTATGAAAAGAATTTTGAGAACTGCCACTTTCTTCTATCATCTTTCAAAACCCTTGATAGTAAAAGTCAAATTCAACATGATATCAACTACAACATGCTTTGAAATATCTATTTATCTTCACAAAATAGGGTTTCCATCTTTCAAACATTGTTTGTCCAATCTTTGTGTCATGATTTAAATTACAAAATGAGAGATACAATTCATGTTGCATGACATCCAACCAATGTTTTACATGTTGAAGATACTCCTCAGGCCCAATCCTCTATTTGATGATATCTCTTATATTTGGTGAAGGATGATATTATCAATCCATTATTGAATGACTAAGTTCTTAACTATTTGCACAATCCTATCAGATTGAGGAACTCCACACATTAGTACTCAATTTCCTTCTAATGTACCATCATCCAAATTGTTTCTCCTTTTAAGGTAATGTAATACTGTCTTTCAAATATACCCAATATGAGATGATAGTGAAGAGATCTATCTTTTTTGCCATAATGTCTTAGTTAAAAGAAATGTCAATATCACTCTCTGTGCAATGGATTTATCTATAGATCTAGTTTTTTTCCCAATAGAATGTAACCCTTCCTTAACACTTTCAGCAATATATTTTTCTAGTTTAGAAGTATTCTTCTTTTTTATACTTGTATCTATACCCAATAATTTCAATGACCCTTTTAATTAATCTTTAAGAAGTGAAATTGATAATAGCTGAGCTTTCTCCATTGTATCAAGATTCTTAAATTGTGCAATTATTTCTTTAGACTTATTATTCAATTTCCTCTTCATAGTATGTGTAGGTTTACTATCATATTGTCTCAATTTTTCCACATCCATTTCAATTAAATAATCTATGTTTCTATGATTAATTTTTCTCTTCAAACTTTGAGCTAGATTAACATTCTCATTTGTTGTTTGATCTCAGACTGCAAGAAAAATTAAAATAAAGACTTAAGATGCAACTTATCTTTAGGGTCCACATATGTGTATATACATAACAAATAAACTATTAAATATAATTTTATGTAACCTTTAGATGATCCTTCTTCGATATCCATTGCTTCATCTTCAATTTCCTCATGTCCAACATTTTCATCATCTACTACTGCACGTGCATGATATAACAAATAAAATCAAGCAACTTTGTAAGGGGATTTGTCTCTAAAATTAAAAATCTAAGGTATAAAGTTTGCCTCTAGACCTAGAAATCTAGAGAGAGAATGTACTTACGAGAGATGCGTGCATACATACATGTTTGAACTTGGGATGAATCTTCTCCAACCTTAGTAGGTTGTCCTGGTTCACTATGTCCTAAATAAATTCATAATTTAAAATGCCATAATTAAAATGAACCCTAATTCTAAATATTCATATTTTAAAAACCATAATGTAATAAATGCTAATTCTAAATTTTCATAATTTAAAAACCATAATGTAATAAACCCTAATCCTAAATATTCACAATTTAATAAAACCTAATCCTAAATATTCATAATTTAATAAACCCTTAATATTAAGTTAATAGTAACCCTAAGTTTGTATTTACCATTTTCCTAAATGGATGAACCCTAATCCTAACTATATACATAGAAAAAGTCTACAATATGATTGTACACTACATGAACTAAATATGCATTGGAAAAAAGATTGCACATATGTACCTTGCCTCCTATAGTACCCTGCTAAATTTTTTTAATGATTTTAACCTTCTTGTTCATGAGTTCTTCTTCATGCATATTTACTTACTCTTTTATCTTTATTTCCCATGTTGTAAATTTTTGTTCCAAAATTTGAAAATAGACATGTGTTCAAATATTTCCTCCCTCCTAATTGAAGTGTGAATTATTTGATTGGATTTGAATGTTACGTTTGAAAAGAATATTATATGGCAATTTTTATTTTAAAAAACTCCTTAGGTCCAACGTTAGTTTTGGTCAAAACTAAATTAGGTAGTTTTGATCGAAACTAAGCTCAAGTAAGTTAATTGCATGGATCACACTTTATTAGTTTTGATATAAACTAGACAATTTTGTTTCTATCGAAACTAGGTAATTACAAGTCTTCCCCAAGTGTATGAAGATTTCTAGTTTTTTCATGGCTTCCAAGCTCAATTACCAGGTTTAGATGGAGCACTAAAGTCATGTAATTTTGCATGATATAAGTACTCTAAACAAGCTTTCTAATGACATGAATTTGCTACATTTTGAATTTTTTTGGTATATGTTTTTGCACATGAATTGAATAGAGGTTCATTATAAAAAATAGACCTATATATTGGATGCTCATGGAAAAATAGTAACTAAGAGAATTTTTTTTTTTGAAAAATAACCAAGGTCTCCATATTTGAGTCCTCTTTTAATCAAGAAAAGAAATTGAGTAATTGAGTAATTATATAATAAGTTACATGTGTCAAAAATCATGTATGTCCAAATTCATGTTAGGTTAACTTTAAACTCTGATAAAATATGAAATAATAAGGATAAATATATTAGATCACCTCCATGGTTTTGGTATGGATGTTAACAAATTAATTTTGCAAGAATTGCATTAATATCTATTGTAGAAAAAAACATTGTGTCAAAAAAAATGTAAATTTTTCAAAATCAAGTTTTTGATAACATACCAATTTTCATGGGAGAAAAAATAATTAAACCAAATCAATTCAAAAAAAAATTAAAAATATATTTGGTTTCTAC
This sequence comes from Cupressus sempervirens, assembly GCA_028749045.1. Classification (NCBI taxonomy): domain Eukaryota; kingdom Viridiplantae; phylum Streptophyta; class Pinopsida; order Cupressales; family Cupressaceae; genus Cupressus; species Cupressus sempervirens. The sequence goes on from CM053783.1 coordinate 215,100,918, forward strand.
ACCAAAAATCCTAAAAGACTTCAATTTATCTCCTCTTCAAATTCCTAACAATTAAATGGTAATTTGCATCTGAAAGTGAAAGTTTTCTTGAAAATTTACATTTCATTGTCAGTTTAGGAAAAAAAGTGTAACCCAATATTGTGGGTTCACCCAGAGGGAGAGCACCCATTGAAACCATTCACCACCACTTTCCTCTACCAACTAGCTACCTTCATAAGCTTTTCCCCCACCTCAATCAGGTCCTCTACCTTATTAGGAAGAAAGAAAGTGAAATAACAAAATAGAGGACAACTCCACCACACATAAACTCTTATTTTCCTAGAAAGAAATAAAAGAGTCACACAAAAATATGAATGTAATGGCCCTCCAAAGAGCAAGGAACAACTTAATCCAATCAAAATGCTAGGGGTTGAATGAACGAACCCAACACAACCCACCCTAAGAGCATTGCAAGACCCACAAGCCTGATTACCCTACATTTCTAGGATCCTCCAAAGCAACAAAAAGGGGTACAACCCTATTGGTCTCAAATTGGTTTTGACAATTCAGTGTTAACACACTTAACCAATTCTCAAGATGATGTTGAGTATAATATAGAAGCTGAGCTAAAGTGCATGTCGAGCCAGAGAATTTAATAGGTGTCGAGTGAACTTCAAGTGTCGAGTGATCTTTAGGTGCCAAATGAAGTTCAAGTGTTGAGTAACTATAGGTGCCGAGGAAAGTATAGATGCTGAGTGAAAAATAAATGTTATAGATGTTGAATGATACAAAATTTCTAAATGTTTTGAGCATTGGCAACTAGTAACTATTGAGTAATAAAGAATCCATATATGAGTTTGTGCCTTCACAAACTCAAATGTAAACCATTTTTAGAGCTGACATAGGATGAATCTTAAAGGATCTTGAAGATAAGATTGAATCTTTTGCATTACCTATGTAATCAACATGCAGCCAATAAGAAAAATGGAGAAGGCATGTAACCAATAGGAAAAGTGCAAGAATTAAGAAAAATATGAAGATTTAATATTGGTCATAGATTCATACATAATCCTAAGTCTTTGAAGTCTTTAAAAGGAGGACAAAACCCCATTATGCATATGCAAGAGGGAAGTGTATGTGTGAATTATAGCGAAGCATAGAAGGGTGAAAAGACTTAGTGAAGAATAGAGTAGCATTATAGAATCTAGTTGATCAAGAAAAAAGTACTTGAACTTCGAAGATTGACATATCAAATCAAGCAAGGATCATAGTAGTTAAAATAGAATAAGGATCTAGAATTAGCAATTGAGGATTGCAAGTCATCAGGTCAAGACTTTCTAATACTCTCTAGCAATTGTATTAAGAATGAAAATCATATGGACTTAGGTTGACTTAGTAGCCATTTGTAAATCCTTTAATAGGGTGGCATTCCAAGTGAATGTACTAACATCCTTTAACCAAGCCTACTTTTAGCAAGGTAGTTAAATCCTTTAACTAGGTCACTTTTAACAAGGTGTAAAGTCTTTAAAAAGATAGGCCTTTCATAGGGTAGACCATTGGAAGTGTTCAAACTTTTTAACCTTGAACAAGTTACATATTGTTGTAGTGATACTTTGTGGGTGTCATCCCCACCCTAGTTTTACCTTCTCATTTTTTAGGGTTTTCGGGTTACCAAATCTTGTGTTATCTATTTTCATGCATGCCTTTAATTTTATATTTATTACATGAATTAGATGAATGTGAATGTTTATAGTTAAAAGGTTTTGAAATGGTTAAAGTTAGTTACTTAGTATTCACCCCCCCCTTAGAAATAAATCTTCCCACTTGTAAATTCCAAAAATTGGTATTAGAGCCAAGTTCTCACAAGGATGAGCCTTATAGCTTGGAGAAAAGATTTGGAAATGGAAGTCTACAAACTTGGGAAGATCATAGAGAATCAAACAATTGATATACAACTTTCTTTACATGCTTTGGAAGAAGCTAGAGAAGAACTGAAAAAATCCTTAAAGAGAAGAAGAGACATTGCCATAGCTGAGAATGATACACAGTACAAGGAGATTGACACCTCAAACCTATTTTCAAATGGAGATTCCAAGGAGTTTGATGCAGCAATAGTAGACCTAATGGAGAAGAATAGACCTTAAGTAGAAGAAATCAGAACACTCAAGCTTGAACAAGAGTCACAAGCCATAATGCTCTATGAAGCAACTAAATAGAAGAAAAGAGCCATTGAAGACAAGGTTATGCTAGAAGAAGAAAAGATAAATCTAGCCAACATACTGGAAGAAAAGTAAATTGATCTTGCAAGAATTTCAAATATATAGCTAGACACCCTAAGTTAGATGATGAATGCACATCATGAATTGAATGTCAAGGATATTGAGATCTCTACACCAAAGATGCAAAATGAACAACTGTAAAATGACCTGAAAAGAGAAAAGGAGATTGTAGAGAGCTTCAACAAACCAAACAAGGCCATCAAGTACATTGAGTAGCTACCAAAATCACAAAAGGCTAGCAATGATACTTTAGGACTAGGATACATCAACACTGAACAAGGAGAGTCCTCCAAAACTATAGAAGAAAAGAGTAGAAAAGGTAAGAACACTAAACCTACTTGCCATTTTTGTGGTAAAAAAGGACATACCTCCAATGTATGTAGGAGCAAGAATTCCCATCAACATGAAAAACCTAAGACTATGAGTCATTTTCATAAGTGCAACAAGCAAGGACATCAAGCACATGATTGCAGGACTAGGACTATAAAAACACAAAGATTTGAAGGTCACTGCTACAATTGCAAGAAGTATGGACATAGAACTTTTGAGTGCATATCAAAGCCTATGTGGACATCAAATCAGCTAGCAAGAGAAAATAATGGACATCACTACAATTTGGACTACAACACTAGGTATAGTTGTCATTATTGTTAGGAATATGGACACGTTCCTAAAAATTGCATAAGAACACATTTCAGAGGGAACTACAATAGATTGTTGAGCAAAACCACATGTTTTAGTTTCTTCAAGATTGGTCATATTAGCAGGAATTTCCCAACAAGGTCAAAGGCACCCAATGCAAAGAACAACAAAGACAAAGAGAAGGTAGATGTTGAACACATCAAAGGAGAAATGAATAAGACATGGAAGAAGAAAGATGGATGTAGCACATCAAATGAAGGGATCACTTCACCTAATAGGTCAAGTGATCACACTTCATCAAACTAAGCAAAGCAAAGGCATGAGGGACTGATTTACAAAAGCTTTATCATACATCAATTCCTAAACAAGCAAGTATTGAAAAGAAGAGATCAACATGATTAGAGATGCAAAGTCAAAACTTCAAGATTTCACACGTGTTGCCGAGTTGCCCTTAGATGCCAAGTATAATTCCAATACATGCTGAGTTGGTAGTAGAAGCTGAGTAAAGAGGAAAATTTAGTTGAGGCCAAGTGGGTAATACTCTTGTGTATGTCGAGTAATGAAAAGCCAATGGAAGTTGAGTAATGTAGAAATCCTTTGGAAGCCAAGTGGACAGCTGTAAATGTACTAAGCATTAAATGCAGTGAAAAATAGGGTATATTATCATGCTTTCAATCATTTTTCTTCATTACAAATGAAGAGAAAAGACAAGAAAGAGTGTAGAGTGACTTCACAATAGAGATTCTAGTATTTAAGCAGATTTCAACAGTATTTATGCATGATTTCATCAATTTTGAGGTATTTACGTTTGTGCCGAGCTATGCAGTTTTAAATTTTCTTTATGTACAAACCCTAGATTGCATGAATGGCTTCTAGCTCTAGGAAAACTCAAGAAAAGGAACCATTTGAAGTCCAACTTGTGTCAAATGAGGTAAAACAACCCGATTTTCACCAAATCACAGAAGTAGCATATAAAAATGACCTAGCTAGAGCCCTATCTATCATACCCCCTAAGGTAGTTATGGTTCAAGATGTAAGGAGATGCTACAATTGCAAGATTGGAGCCATTGGAGACATCAAAATGAGGGAAGCTTATGAGAAATTGTGCGAAAATGGAGTGTTGAAGGAAGAATTTTAAATTGTTGAGAAGAAGCGTTTAACAAGTGCCCTAAAATTCCCTACAGTATTTAAGACTGAATGGATAAGACTAATGCTAAGCATAATACATAATGGAAACTTATGGTTGGAGGATGGTCTAGTGAAAATTACAAAGGGAATTATGCATAGAGTGACAAGGTATATAACCCTAGATTGGACAAAGACACTTAGGAGTGATGCAAAGGAAGCAATTGAGAAAAATACTAGTGCTAAGTGGAACAAGAGAGGGATGAAAATTGATACCATTCAAGACCCTCTTGTTGGCTTTGTTTTTAGGGTTATTGCACATAAATTCTACCAATCTAGTAGACTCAATAGTGTGCCTTGCATTGCAGTGGATGTAGGCTACAAATTGGTAAAAAAGGATCATACCTATGATCTTGCAGAATTGTAATTGCAACAAATTAATGAGAATTTAGTAGCTATCAAGAGAACCAAGGGATCCCAATGCAAATTTGGTGCTATTTTGATTTGTATATTCTTTTATGTTCAGAATGAGTTTCCTTCTTTTGGAAAAGTTGCATGGAAAACTAATAGGTTAATCATAGCTCAAGTAAATGAGTATATTGAGTAGATGAGAGCTAATTTTGAGACCTTAATGACAAGCTATTTTGAAGGCTTCATGAATTAAATGAAGCAAAGGCTAAGAATACCAATTTCCTTAGTAGAGAAACATGTAAATGATGTATGTTTTCTTGTAGATATTGACTATACATACGTTCAAGCCACCATACCAAGAGTCAGATGGTTAAGACCTCTTGGCTATGAAATAAACATAGATGAAGCATCAGTAACAATAATTGCATTACTAGTAGAGGAAGTAGACAAAATTGCACCACATTTTAGAACCTATGACATGGTGAGATCAAAAGTGGATATGGAGTTGAAAACTTCCTCCACATTGAAAAAGAAAGATAAACTTGTCAAGAAGTTAAAAGCCAAATGCGGTGAGGGAATTTCAAAAGAAAAAGAAAAAGAAGATGAAGAAGCCAATGATGATGAAGAGGAACAAGGTCAGGGACCACTTGCTATAACCTAAGGTATGGGGGAGGATTCTAAAGAGGAGGAAGATTTTGAGAAAGAAGCACCTAAGCCTGAGCCAAAGAAAAGAAAAGCTCAAAAATAGCCAGTTGCACAACCAAAGTGGAAGAAAAAGACAACAAGGCCAATCCAAGCCAAGCCAACTACAAGGGCAGATACCAGGGCTACAATCGAAGTGGCTAAGGAATAGGAGAAACAAAGGCAATAGAACAAGGAGGGGCTATAGAGAAAAAGAAGAAAAGAAAGTATGTTGCACCTCCTAAATTAGATGAAGAAAGGATAGAATCTAATGATGAGAAATTTAGATTGGTAAGATGTTCTACCCAATCTAAATTGGAAAATATTTGTAATAACATTAGAGATAATGTACATCTAACTGGTCTAAAGACCATATATTTTCATAAGTTTTCAAAGGAACAACAGAACATGGTGGAAGAATCCATCTACACTATGATGGCTAAGTTCAAGACCACCCCACTTGAACTAGACAACTTAATGCCTAAGGAGCTAAGCTCATTAGTTGAGAATAAATGGCATTACTATCTCAAAATGGAGAAAGAAATAAGAGAGTACACATTGGGTCATGTAATGCTAGACCTTACAAAAGGTTAAATAAATAAAGCTAGCAAGAAACATGGGAGAAAATTTGCACCCAAATATGAAGCCTTCAAAATTTTTCAAAACCAAATAGAAGATGTTGTGCAAAAGTCCACACAAATGTGGAAACTGGTCTATGGATTAATAATAGTAAAAGAAGGGTAGGAAGACCCCTTTCAACGGAGAAATGATGAAGAAGAAGAGGAAAATGAGAAAGAGGAAGAGGTCAAGAAAGAAAAAGAAGAAGAAATAGAGGAGAATACATAGGGTGAAGAGGCAACAACTAAGGAGTAGTAGCCAAAGTAGAGTGTCCAAGACACCCAACTGCCACCACCAAGTCCTCCACATACAACAACTACAAAGACTATAATTTTCAAGTATATTCTTGACACTTTAGCTTAGAATATCAACCCATTGGCTCTAGAGGATCTCAAAAAGATCCTTCACCAAACTACACTACAATCACAACTATGTACTAATCCTATTTTGTTGAGTCTGGATGAGTTGCATAAGGTTGTAGCAAAAATCACAAGGGAGAAGGTGAACACACAATAACTACCTACACAACCTCCCACAACTATAGTAGATCAACCTAAAGAGAAAGAAGCATAGGATAAAACTACTAAGGTTGATCATGTAGTCACAACAATAGTAACTATCGTGGATCTAGCAAAGGAACAAGCAGGACAAGATGTTCCTACAACACAAATCCAAGGTGCACCTCCTCAAATCATCATTATTGATCAAGGAAATAGAGAAGAGGAGAAGGAATAGGAGGAAACCCCTAAGGAGCAAGAGGAAATATAGACATTGGTGAACTTGTCTACCTCAGGGACTTCTACTAAGAAGCTTAGCATAGACGTAGTACCATTATAAATTTCAGCACCAGGCTCAAGCTCCACCAAGGTTGCAAGGGTATTTCACTATGGAGACCCTACACTTGATGAATAAATAGTCATACCTAGCTATGACTATAGAAAAATGAATTTAGCATAGACAAATGAAGTGCAAGAGGTACTTGAGAGAAGGAAGAAACAAGAATTACTCAGAAGTGAGTATAGATAGAAGCATGCACTATTGGAAATCAAAGACATATTTCTTGATGCATTTAGCTTGCAAGTACTTGATTAAACCTAGCCCATCATGGAGAAATTGTCCAACATAGTGGAACAGGTAAAAAATGAAGACCTTGACACTAATGTTAAATTATTAGAATGGTCTGAAAAGAAGTTTCAAATGAAAGTCAATGAGAAGATATCTAGTGAAATAGCACTTTCATAAGTTGAATTGGCTAAGAAGATTGAAAAGGAAAAAATAGTACTTAGGAATGTATTCTCATTATACTCCAAGTTGTGTGATTCATCATATTTCACACAAGAAACTAGCCAAAGGATACTGGGCTTGGAATAGAATATCAAGATTTCGAGCACATAGCTACCCAAAGATCCAGCTCATAGTGAGAAGCATTTTGCAACTACACTTCACAAATAGAAAGAGTTATCTGAATTGAAAATAGAAGAGACCGATATCAAGGCCAAATTGATAAAAATTAAATCTTCCATTACCCCTCATCTAGAAGTACTCCATAAGGAATAGGCCTATGCAAAAAATGTTCTAAAGAAAGATCCTAATCTTTCTACTTTAGAAGGCCTTGTACATCTTGTAGCAGAAACAACCATCCAACACAAATCATTGGAAATTGCTTTAGATAATTGGGATTATTCTCTCGAGATGATTATGGAGGTAAATAAAACATTTTTTGAGAAGTATTCTACTCATTCTTAGGACCCTTTGATATAAGTGTCAAAAAGGGGGAGATATAATGTGTAAATAGAAAGGGGGAGATATAATGTTTTGGGAGATGTGAATAAGAATGGGAGATAATACATTCTTTGATAGAATTAATAAATAATATCCAAAGGGGAGATATTCAAATTCACATTTTGACAAATTTATAAGGGAATAAAGCCAATAGGATGCAAAACTACAAGAAGATGTGAAAGGGGAACAGATACAGAGTACAAGTAGAAATAGGGTACATAGAAATAGAGGCAAAAGAATGATAAGGTAGACAAGGCAAGGAGTATCAGATACATTAGCATGATACAAATTCAAGACAAGAGTTTTTTTTACAAAAATGGCACATCCGCTCAGGGGGAGTTACAAGATTTTAAGGTATACAGAATTTTGAACAATTTTTTGAACTCTTGTACATATGCCAAATAGAATGTGTAGTATACTCATAGATATTATATTCATAATATTTAGTTAATTGTGTTTTCCACTCATGTCAAAGGGGGAGATTGTTAGTCTCAGATTGGTTTTGACAATTGAGTGTGAACACACTTAACCAATTCTCAAGATGATGCTGATTATAATATAGAAGCTGAGCTACAATGCATGTTGAGCCAAAGAATTCAATAGGTATCGAGTGAACTTCAGGTGCTAAGTGATCTTTAGGTGCCAAGAAAAGTTCAAGTGCTAAGTCACTATAGGTGCCGAGAAAATTATAGATGTCAAGTGAAACAAAAATGCTATAGATGCTGAGTGAGAAATAATTTCTATATGTGTCAAGCATCAACAACTAGTAAGTGTTGAGTAACACAGAATCAGCATATGAGTTTGTGCCTTCACAAACTCAGATGTAAACCATTTTTGGAGTCAACATAGGATGAATCTCGAAGGATCTTGAAGATAAGATCAAATGTTTTGCATTACCTATGTAAATAGCATGCAACCAATAAGAAAAATGGAGAAGACATGCAACCAACAGGAAAAGTGCAAGAATTAAATGGAAAATAAAGATTTAATATTAATTGTAGATTCATACCTAATCCTAAGTCTTTGAAATATTTAAAAGGAGGAAAAAACCCGATTATGCATATGCAAGAGAGAAGTGCATGGTTGAATTATAGTGAAGTGCAGAAGGGTGAAAAGACTTAGTGAAGAACAAAGCATCATTGCAGAATCTAGTTGATCAAGAATAGAGTATCAAAAATTCAAAGAGTGACATATCAGATCAATTAAGGATCAGAGTAGTCAAAGTAGAAATAGGATTTGGAATCAAAAATTGAGGATTGCAAGTCATCAGGTCAAGACTTTCTAATACTCTTTAGCAATTGTATTAGGAATGAAAATCCTATGGACTAAGGTTGGCTTTATAGCCATTTGTAAATCCTTTAACAAGGTGGAATTCCAAGTGAATGTACTAAAGTCCTTTAACTAGGCCTACTTTTAGTAGGGTAGTTAAATCCTTTAACTAGGTCATTTTTAATAGGGTGTAAAGTCTTTAATAGGACATGCCTTTCACAAGGCAGACCATTGGAAGTGGTCAAATTTTGTAACCTTGAACAAGTTACATATTGTTGCAGTGATACATTGTGGTGTCATCCCCACCCTAGTTTTACCTTCTCATTTTGGAGGGTTTCTAGGTTACAAAATCTTGTGTTATCTATTTTCATGCATGTCTTTACTTTTATGTTTATTAGATGAATTAGATGCATGTGAATGTTTACAATTAAAAGGTTTTGAAATGGTTAAAGTTAGTTACTTTTTATTCAACCCCCCTCTCAAAAGTAAATCTTCCCACTTGTAAATTCCAACAAACCCTTCCTCCAAAATACTGAAAAGAGGCTCACCAAGCTCAAGAGTATAAAGGGTCTTAATGGGGGACATCTCTATCCAACCTAAAAGCTCACCATTTCTATCAACATAAATAATGTTGGACTAAGTCCTCCAATCCATCAAATGAATAGTTACTAGCAACCGAGCACCTCCCTGATGAGAAAATAGGGGTATAACCCAAACACATAGAACCCAAAATGGGTTCCAAATGGGCACATCCCAAAGTTCCCAAAGTAATCACCATAGTCACACAAACAAGACCACCCACCTAAAGATAGAGATAAGGAAAAAAATTGAAGTTTTCAAGGGGGAAAATTCCATAGGCTCCATAAGGGGACTATGGGTAAGAGCACAAACCTGTGTCACCCTTTGGTAAAGGAAAAGGCTAGAAAAAGTTTAATTGTTCACCTTCAATGACATAAAAAGGGTATTATTATTTAGAATTTGATAATAAAGTAAACTAATAAAATGTGTATAAATGGATGAAGTTTAGGATTATAATTTTTGATAATTATTTGGAATAAGAATTGATATATTTTCCTAATTTTGATAGATAATTTTTTAGTTGCTCAAAATTTTTGAAAATTAGGGGTTTAGTTCCGACTACTAAACTATATGGAAATAAAATTATTTCCATTTGATCTCAGACTATCTCATAGATGACATATATAGCTAGAATAATAAAAAATAAAAATTGGTTTTAGACTTATATTTTCTCTTTTATAATAATTCAAGTTTCAACTCACCTGAAATCAATAGTTTTCATCTCCCACCACATTTAAAAAAAAAAAAAAACTATTCTAATCAGAAGAAAACTTATACATTCTAGAAGAGGACTCTCTCCTCTAGAAAAACATATAATTTTTAAAAAAAATTGTATCATTTAATATTTTTTTCTTCCTCAAAATTGACATCTTTTCGAGTGTTAAAATACGTGCTTGTAGAATTTTTTAATTACAATATACTATATCTAATTAAAACACTATAAACTCTATATGAAAATATTCTTGACTTTGAGCTCTATAAAATGGTGTTTATACGTATTGAAAAAATATCATAAAAAATACTAAGAGTTATTGGAACATTAGTTTTCTGGAAAAAATATTTCTTTAGTAATTGGATACAAACTAGTATAAAACATAAATTTAATAAACGTTTCCAATTGGAAAAGTGTGAGACCATATATATCTTAGTTAAAATAAATTTATCTATAGGTCATATTTTGAACAAAATTGACTTTTAGATAAAAATACTCAAATTTAGTCATTCTAACAAGTCAGCCTGAAAGGTGATGTGCTTATTTATACTTTTACCCCTACATCCATAGGGGCATTAGAATCCAAGACAGGCTCCAACCTAGGCACAACAAAAATCCATGAACAAATTAGCCTTGAAATGCCTCAATAACCATCCTACTTCTCATTCATGGATCTTTCATTTCCAAATAACCTAGAGGTGTCATTGAACCCAACAACATCATTCACCCAAGTCCTCCAACAAGGCAATCCAACATAGGAGGACAACACATCTCCATCTCCCCAACCATCTCAATCCTCAACATTTTCATCGATGGAGGAAACCCTAGTAGCCTATGTCTCAATGCTCATTGCTCTTTATTTAATAAGATGAATTGTTTCCAAATTTTATTTCAAAAAAATATGTGATCATGATAAAGACTATAGAGAAAAAGTCTTGAAAATTTTTTTTTTGAGGAAATAGATAATATTTCATGAAATATTATTTTCCATTTTCTTTATACATTAATAGATTGTAGAAGTGTATGATTTATAGAGAGGATGAAATCTAGAAAAATCAAAACACATTCCCAAATATAAATTCTAAATTAGTAATGCTTCATTTTAATGCATATTCATGTTTCATTTTTAATTAATATTCTCTATGAAATGTTTCTTTTTAAATGAAATATTTTATTTATTTTTATATAATGTGTTGCTATTGTAATTTTATGGAAATAGATCTAATGGAAAGTTTCCATTTTTAATTCATAGAGATTAATTTTTAGAATGCTAAGATAAATAAATGCTTTTTAATTTAAACACTAATATAATTAAATTTTCAAACAAAAATACTTACATAATATTTAAGAAATACTTACATAAGAGCCAAAACGAGTATGTTGGATGTAATTTTATTCAAAAATTACCTAACCAAATTAATACTCTATATTTCAAAAAGTCTTCCACAATATACTCTTAACTTTAGTTGAAATTTATTAGTAATATATTTTATTGATAAGAATATAAAATTATTTGGATCTATCATGATTTGTAATCTTATTGACATTTCCAGTCTCTCACCTTTGCATGTTAAACTTACATCTAAGTTCGGTATTTAGAGATCTCAAGTCTAGGTTGAGTCTCCATCAAACACTTGCCATTCATGTCATTTCCCTCTTCAACCACAATATCACTACCTGGGATTTTCTCTAAAGATGTTTTTATACCGAACCCTCAAACTTTTGCCCCACTTTCTCAAACTTCTCTTAAAAATTGCTTGCAAATTTCACTTTTTTCTAGTAGAACTCCTATTAATAATCTCTTGTAAATTTTACTTTTTCCATGTAGGGTTGTATCTCCTTTCAATTATATATTCTCAGATATAAATATTCTTTTTGGTTCCACCCCAAAGTACACATATCCTATTCCATCAACCCTTCAAATTTGTCCTAAGTTTCATTTTCCATCTATTGAAGAGGTTAAGGTTTTAGATCCTATATTTCAAGGAATCCAAATGTTATACAAGAATATGCAAAAATGCCCCTGGTATCTAGTTAAGAGACAAATGTTTCCCCTTCCTCACCTATTTCATATTAAAAAAATGAATGTGCTATTTTGTCCATATGTATGATCAACATAAGGGTAGCCTCTTTGTTTGGGCTTCTCCACCCTCTTTCCTAAGCTTTGATATTCCTCTATGTCATTTGCAAGAGCAATTTGAAATATCTCACAACTCCACTACTATATCTTTACCACAAATCCCCTTCTCTCCTCCATCACCCAAAAATATGGAAGAGAAAAGAAGATTGTTAAGGATTCTCTTCCCAAGGCTCAATAATTTAGTTCAACTCCAAATACTCATAAGAGGAAGAAGAAGTCTTTAAAAAAATTAATCTTGTTAGATCAACAACATGAAAAGGAATCTACTGAACTTTCCATTAGTAGATGTGCAAGGAGTACTTAACAAACTCCTCGAGTTCTATGAGGATCATATCTTGGAATGTCAGATGCATTAACACCTATAAAAAATGGGCTTACATTTGTTGATTATTTCAATTTATTTTCATAAGATAATGTATTAATTGATATTCAATCCACTAATAGAAAATTCACGTCGATGAACAAGAGGAAATATTTACATTTGATAGCTAAGTGCTTAGATCACTTCCTTCTTTCTGTTTGTTGAACTACTTGCAACACAATTTCAAACTCAAATCCTACCTTTTATATGTTCATATCATTACCCAATTTTATTACAAATTCTCGAGAAGGATCCCAATGGAAAGAAAGGATCATATTTTAGATTTGAAAAGATTCGGTTAAGACATCCACATTTTCTTCAATTAATCAGGCAATGATGAACAACTACCCTATTTTTTATGGGTACCCATGTTGGAATACTTTAGAATAACTAAGGGGTAGGGTGAATCAGTTATCCAAGGTCCAAATGTATAAATAAAAATTTTCACAGCTTAGTGAACCCATAAAACATTATTCATCATGCATGCATCCATAAGATTATGCAATCACTTAAAACTCTTATGTTACTATGAAATCAACTTGTAGAAATATAAACCATGAAACATAATAGATTCATCAACACACTTGACATAATGAATTATGTGGAAACCCAATTTGGGAAAGACCACCAGTAACATGTAATGCCCTACCTGGAGATCCTTGGAAACAAGGATGAAATACAAGCTAAGAATTTTTTTTTTTACAAGTATGAATGCACATGACAACATCATATAGGGATCACAACAATTGCAACAAAAGAATTCACCACAATCCTGGCAACCAACGAATCTCCAAATGCCACTACCAAACTGACACACACACAAACAAAGCCAACACCGACAAATTCACATGATGAGGGCTCAAGAAATGACCACTCATCAACAAGACACCAAGTTGGGGTAGAATGTAGAAACCTAAAATTTGGTTAAGCCTAAAATCCTAAAGCCCTTAAAATTGGCTAAGTATGAATTTTTGAAGCCCTAAAATTTCCTAAAATCTTTATCTTATCTCAGAGAGGTTTGAAACCTATCTCAAAAGATTCGTCACATATATTAAAATATATCTTAAGTATAAGTCAACTTATACTTAAACGATATATTTTAAACCCCTAGGAAATTTTTTTTGAACTAGGAAGGTGTAAATCCCAAAAGGGTGTCCAAAACAACCTTTTGAACTTGCATCTGACAAGCCTAGATAGGCCCTATTTCTTGCATGAGAAAGTACACTGGTCTCGAGTTTCACGCGAGATCTTGCACTGCTACGCATGAGAAAGTGTGTAGCTTTGTGCAAGGACTTCTATGCATCATGCGAAGGCTTTCACTCTAGTGTGAGGATTCCCTACACACCACGTAAGGAATTGCATTCTCGTGTGAGGAAGTGTATTCTCTCGAGAAAGGAAATACATTCTCGCACAAGGAACTACCTTTCCATGTGAGAAAACAAATCAGCGTGACAAAAAAATGCAAATGAAAAGCTTAAAAATAAGGAAACCTCCACATCGGGGAGTACTGGATCCATGCAAATAGATGAATGAACACTTGAGAGCATTAACAACAAGGAAAGAGGAACATCTATCCATCTAAATCATAACAGTAATAAACATACTGAATGCAACATCGCAGTGTATAGAAATACCAAAAGAAACTAAACAACCAGATTAAGTGCATGGTTCCTCCCAATCGTCAATAGCATCATAAGACCATTGTGGGTTCTAGCCATCTCCCATGTGTAACATTCCAAGCCACCGATCCAATCATCAGTACTATCATAATAGGGACATCATTACTAAACATACTGCCAATAAAAGCATAAGGAAATCTAACATGCTAGTAGAAAAGCATAAGATAATCCTATAGTAGATAACATCACCTATCACATGCTAAAGATCAATAAGCAATAGATATGCTACTATAGCAATTCACATCATCTAATCATATGCTAAACATCATAATATGGGAATGTGTCAAATAAACTAACATCATCTGAACATGATATCCAAGCATTCCAATGGCATACTCTGAAACTTGAAGTACCAAGTGAAAACATCCAACAATGGTCACACTAGGATAAAAGACCGTCTCTATACATCAGTCCCTAGTAGTGGTGAAGGTAGCTATGCCTCCCAACCACATGGAACTTGTAGGTCCACACCCACCATGCTAATGGAGATAAAGATCCAACCATAAAACACATAAAACAACATCCATGGCTAACATTCATGCCAGACAATATGATGACTGAACTATAGACAAGGCAATGCATAAACTACAGGTCCTGGTTAGACATCTCAGTGGGCTACTACGTAGGGGTTGACATCATGGAGAGTCACTTGGCATCCAAAAGCCCAAGCTCGAATCACATGTGGCAACACTCTCAAGGGACTCTCTTGGAACCATCACACAAATGTTGATCTTTTCATTTTCTTAAATTTTATTAACACTCACACATTTTAATTTAGTTATCACTTACTTAAAACTTCCTATCCTCTGCCAACCTCCAACACCATAAATGCCAAGCTGCAAGATAGAAGCCCCCTCCATATGCTACCCTACCCTACCCATGCTCATCCTACGACAAGTGCCTATGGGCATGAATACTCCCATCCCAACCCCAATGATCATAACTTTTGAAAGTACCATGAAAGATCGAGCCTCACAAGTCACCCGACAAATATACGCGCACATACTAGTTTGTGGTGCACCACCATCACAAAGATCACAACACAAGGACAGGATGAGAACACAATGCAAAACAAAATATCCAATCGAAAGCAACTCAAGAGGATGGATTCTACATGAATCCCAAAGCCAATTAAACCATACATCATAAAATCACTCAATCAGCCTCAATTTGAGAGTATGGATTATACATGAATCCCAATGATGCAACAAGACCAAACATCATGAACTCACTCAACTGGCCTCAATTCGAGAGTATGGATTCTACACAAATCCTAGCACTCATGAAACAACAACAAAGGTCTAAAAGAAACAATAACACCAGGAATGAAAAACACTCAACTGAACACAAAGTCAAGAGTATAGATGTGACATGCATCCCAATGTAACAAAAAGTGCAATAGTGGTCTGACTGATATCCAAACGGATCATCCAGGTCCACGACCCACATTGTGCCAAGAAAACCTAAGAAAATAGAGCAGCACATAAAATGAGGTAAAAACCCCAAATTTAGAAAAAATTCAAAATTAAAACCCATTTGGCCTTTGGGTTCAAAAATTTCAAAAATCCAAAAATAAAAGGAATCGGACACCGTATGCAAAAACAGCCAGTATAACGTCATAAAACTCCAAACCCTCATCCCGAAAAAATAGGAAAATGTTCATACCTGCCCAACCGGGTAGAACTAACATACAAAAATGGAAGGGAACACTAGTTCTCCGCCTCCAAACAAATGACTACCAAAAAAAGAAGCAGAAATAGAGTAGAAAAAATAAAACAGGAAAGCCCTACCTCACAACCAAAAGGGCAAAACATGAATCTGAACCATAAAATAAATATCCCAAAGAAGTAGCTGAAAATTGCGACAATCCAAGGTTTCCTTGAGCTAGATCCAATGAGCCCAACCTTGTGACGATCCTACTCCTGTAGCTTCCACAATGAACAAAACAATAAATCCTCATCAAGAGAATTTTGGATTTTACTCTCCAACTTTCTAATTCAAAAGTGAGAAGTGATGAATTAAATTCCTCTTTGGATACTTATTCACTTCTTGAGTGAATAATCGATTAGGGCAAATAACCAGCCAATCTAGTTAAAACTCGAATTGACCCAAATGAAAATAGGCTATTCCAGAAATTAAAATAAATCAATTAAAAAGCTCGAAAACCCAAAAACACAGAAATCTCCTTAACAACTTTTGTGACAATGCAAAACTCTAAATGCACAGACACACACACTGGTCTAATCACATAATGCAAATGAGTTTGGATTTAATAATCACCGAAAGGTTTAAATTAAACATTTAATTAAGGATATGTTGACCATATAAGGATGACATTGGTAAAATATGAAAAGTTGAATCACTAACTCCATGTGCAAGTACCAAGGATATAAATCGTGCACACTAAACAACACGATCAAGTGCAATTTCATATAATAACATAGCCAAAGCAATAAATGCATTAAATCACCTAATTTAACCATTTATTTAATTATATTAAAATAATCTATTTACATCACTCATGTTTGTATAAAGCATAACAATGCATGAATGAAGTAGATAACCATAGCAAGGTAAATGTTGTAGCGCATAATCGAATAAACCAACATGAACAATCCATTCTAATTACTTAAGAATTTAATAATGATTTTTTAAACAACATTAAAAAGGCACTTAAAGCACATAAGAAAACATAGTCATAAACATGACTAACCACTGCTACAGGAACCTAGTCCAGTGTAGCATGGTAATAGAACATAGTGCAATCTCTACACACATCTCAGGGTAATCACAGAACAACCTCATGATACCACATCAATTCTGGTAACCAATGGCACAAACCTCAGTGAACCAAAAATCACATCATAATCTCATAAATCAGTCAAAATCATAATCAAAGCAACTAATACAAAAACATAAATCCAAACACCTCGATAGTGTAGACCACTCAGGGTCACAATCATGATCCATCACAAAAAAAGATCTACAAGGTTGCATCCTTCAGGATGACTTACAGAATTCAAATGGGAGAGGCACTACATAACATGCTACTCTTTTCACTCTTCTGAAGTGATGCCCTATGAAAGGCTAACCGTGTTAAAGGTTACAATACATAATATTTAATGTGACCATGTTAAAGGATTTCAATCACCCTATTATGAATGAGCCTTATTAGAGTACTTTAGACCATTCACTTGGAATGTCACCCAATTAAAGGATTTACAAATGACCATTAGGTCAACCTTAATCAAAAGGATTTACCCTAGACTAACACAATTGTTAGAGAGTAATAGTAAGGATTTGATCTGATACAACTTACTACTTCATTTGTAGATTACAAATCACTATTCAATCCTTAATTCTACTTAGCCTTCATACTTTGCAACTCAGATAGCTTGTTCACCCTTCAAGCATTCATACCCTTAATCCTTCTTGCTTAACATGTCATTGCAAACTCTTCTCTTAGGTCACTAGATGAAGTAAAACCCTTGACTGCTTGTCTTCCTTAGGTTCTCACACATGAAAAATGTGCTTCATGACCATTCATTCCTATAAATAAGAAATTAAGATCCTTTACTGCTCATTCTCCATCATCCAATTTAGAGTTTGGATGGATTAGGTAGGATAAAATGTATCTACCCCACATTTCATATCTCTTCTAGAAACTTCTTCTAGAATCCACTTTGAATTTGCCTATAAATAGTTTACCTTGAATTCTATGCCACTAGCTCATCAACCTTATTTTCCACCTAGTTTACGTAATCCAAGAAAAAAAACTTGTCAGCTCAGATTCATCGAATTCACTATCTTTTAAATAATAAAACAACTTAGCATTATCAAGCTTTTGATGTTCAACACATACTACATTGCTTGGCATCCACTATGAAATTACTCTACAAAAACTAAAGTTTATTGGTACTCAACATCAACTAAAATTTACTCCGCATCCATTGTATTTCTTGGCATACACTAGAATGAACTTTTACTTAGCTCCAACTAATTTTCTATCTAGCTTGCTCTATCTTTTCTCAGCACCTACTATCCACTCGGTCAAGCTTGGTAGACAAACTTTGTGTAACTTGTTCTTCTAAACTTTCTTAATGTAACCAACCTTTGTAACCTTAATTAGATTATCAATACATCATGTTATCACTGTCTTAACTGATTCTTGTACTTCATTACATAATCATAACTCAACCTTTCCTCTAGGTGCTATTGAAAAATCTTTTGATCAAATCCTCTTCATCAATCAAATAAGTGATAGGACTTGAATCATATAAGCAATTGTCTCACCATCAAATAGTAGGTTTGACATCAGTAAAAAAAAAATGATTGAAGCATATTTGTCATACTTGTATGTTCTCATCAATCTCCCTCTTTCAACAATCTCCTTCTTTGATTAGCTTCTTCAATCTATTCTCAACAATCTCCCTCTTTGGCATTGATGGAAAACCAAATTGATAAACCAAATACCCCAAATGGTAAACACCTTGTTCAACCAAACTAACTAGGTTAAAATAGTAAGACAATACCAAAAAAAATCCTTGTATTGAAATCTCTCTCTCTCTCTCTCTCTCCCTCTCTCGCTATCTATAACTTCCATCTTCTAAATAGGTTACAAACCCTTTCTTATAACTCCCTCTTATTCTTATTATATCTCCCTCTTTACTGTATCTCCTTTTTACTAGGTAGATGTTAGGATTTCTCTTTCTTTTCTCTCTCGATCAATAACTATCTCCTTCAACAATTATCTCCCTCTTAGGATTAGTAAACTCTCCCTCTTTGACAACAATCTCTTGATATAATCTCTCCCTTTTGATCAGTCAATCTCTCTTGATCAGTAAAACTCTCCCTCTTTGACAACAATGTCAAAGACTTGTCATCTTTGACATGCAAGATATTAACTTTTTAGTTTCTTCAATTTCTCCCTCTATCACCTTGCTTGTGATTGATTTGAAGTTTCATCTCTTCGATTACTTTAGGAAGCTCCTAAAATAAGATCCTCTGCATCAATATGTAACATATGAACATCAACTTGTTTGATGCAAGGCACTCCTCTTGTTACTTATATGGCCTTAGATAGGTGTATAAACCCTAGTTTACCTCTTAGATACTCATGAGCATCCTTAGGCAATGTTTTTTTTTTGAAGATATCAGTAATTTGTTTCTTTTTGTTGACATATTCCATCTTCACCTTTTTATCTTGAACTAACTCTCTCAAATAATGATACTTGATTGCAATGTGCTTAGTCTTTGTGTGCATCACTAAATTCTTTGATGTATTGATAGCACTGTATTATCACAATAAAGTGTCACTAGTTCTAAGATCTCTTCCTTCATTCCTTTGAGTAACTATTTGATCCATACAATATTTGTACCATTTACAATAGTAGTAACATATTTAGCTTTAGTAGTAGATTGTGAGGTGCAGTTTTGTTTCTTGCTAATCCATGTAACTAGCTTCTTGCGTAAGAAAAATGCTCCTCCACTGGTGCTCTTTCTATCATCAATGTTTCTAGCCCAATCAACATTAGTGTAAGCTCTCAATTCAAATTTCTCGTTCTTCTTATAGTATAGACCAAACTCTTATGTTCCTTTCAGATATCTCATTGTTCTCTTTATAGCCATCAAGTGATTTTCCCTAGTATTAGTAGAGAATCTTGTAACTATCCCTATAGATAATGAAATATCAGGTCCACTATGCACTACATATTACAATTTACCAATCATAGACCTATACAATGTTTGATTCACCTTAGCTGAATCATCATTCTTTGACAAATTGTGTCATGTCACCATAGGTGTACTTACTGGTTTGGAATCCTCCAATCCAAAAAAATTCAATATTTCCTTGACATACTTTTACTAAGTGATGTATATACCATATTTCATTTGATATACTTGCAAACCCACAAAGAACTTGATCTCTCCAAACATAGACATCTCAAATTCTTGCTTCATTTGATTTGCAAAATCCTTACATAAAGCATCTTGACCTCCAAAAATGATATCATCAACAAATATTTAAAATAACAATATACCTTTTCCTTTCTCTATTTTCATCTATAGATTGTTGTTATCATCATTCCTTTAAAATCCAATCTTCATAAGATAATTATGAAGTCTCTAATACCATGCTCTTGGTGTTTGTTTCAAACCATATAGAGCCTTGTGTAGTCTACATACTATGCTCTTATTATTAACATCAACAAGACCTTTTGACTATTCTATGTGAACTTCTTCATCTAATATACTATTCAAAAATGTAGATTTAATATCCATTTGATAAACTTTGAAACCTTTGTATGCAAAATAAGCAAGTAAAGTTTTTACTTCTTCCAACCTAGCAACAGGAGTGAATGTCTCTCCATAGTCAGTTTCTTTTTATTGTGCATATCACTTACAAACTAATCTTGCTTTGTTCCTTGTGACTTCACCATTTTCATCTAGCTTGTTTCTGAATATCCATTTTATGCCAATCACATTTTTGTCTTTTGGTCTAGGAACTAGACTCCATGTTTTGTTTTTCTCTATTTGTTCAGTCTCTTGTTCCATAGCTTTACTCTAGTCTATATCTTCTAATGCATCTCTCATTGATTTGGTTTCCTTCACACTCAGAAAACATGTATCATTTCTCAATTTATTTCTTTTCATTGGTCTATCATCTTTATCTCCAATGATTTGAGCAGCAGGATGATGTCTTTTGACATACTTAGACAATATTGGTTCAGCTATTGTTTCTTCATTTTGTTTTTCAACTTCAGAGTCATTGTGTACATCTCTATCAGGTAGCTCAACATCTCTTTCATGTACACTAATCTTAGAATTAGAATGTGCATCCATTTCATTATAACTCGGCATTTGTATGTAACTCAATTCCTGAATGCAACTTGACATTTATAGGGTGTGACTCAGTAGTCACTAAAATTTTTTGTTGATTTGTAGCTTGATTTGTAGCATCTTCATCAGTAGGTATACCTTCATAAAAATATACAAATTATTTGTATTCTTTTGGTTCTTTCATAGGTTTAGCCTCATATATCTCTGTATACTCATCAAAGTTCACATTTTCACTTTTCACAATTTTGTTATTGTTTGTATTTAAACACTTATAAGATTTACTTCTTGTGGAGTATCCTAGGAATATGCCTTATTCACTTTTTGCATCAAGTTTACCATTCCTAACATCTTTAAGAATGTAACATTTTCTTCCAAATACCTTAAAATATTTTACTTTGGGCGAGTATCCATAGCATAATTCAAAAGGTGTTGGATGAGTAACTTTCTTGACTTATACACGGTTCAAGGTATAGACAGATGTATTTATAGGTTCTCTCTAGTATTTTAAAGCAACATTCTTCTCCATCATGACTGTTCTAGCACAATCCATTATAGATCTATTCCTCCTTTTAGCTATTCCATTTTGTGGAGGTGTTCTAGCAGCAAATGTCTATCTTTGATTCCTCTATCATTATAGAACATCTCAAACTCATTTAATGTGAACTCTCATCCTCTATTAGATCTCAAACACTTCAAAATTTTACCTACTTCCTTCTCAACTCTTGTTAAGTAACACTTAAACATTTGGAAAGCATTAGATTTATGTTTTTGAAACAAAACTTTCATCATCCTAGAATAATCATCAACAAACAACATTATGTACTTATCTCCTTTGTATCTTTGCACATTAATTAGACCATAGAAGTTAGTATGAACAATCTCTACTATTTCTTTAGAGGTGTAAATTTTACTCTTAAAATTTGACTTTATCATTTTGCCTAACTGACATTTTTTCTACATTACATTACCAAGCTTCTTCAACTTAGAAAAACCTCTAACTTTTCCCATCAATGTCATATTTCTTAGCAATCTTATTTTCAAACTCAACCTTACATCCCAAATTATTCAATTGTGACACACTCAACAAATTATAGTTAATTCCTTCAACATATTAGGCATTGTCACATAAAATCTTATCTGTGAGTTTGATAGAACCTTTTCCTTTATCAAACATGGTGCATCATTACCGAATCTTACAGTATTTCCATAATAACAATTCAGGGTAATGAACTTACTTTTATCTCTAGCCATCTGATGTGAACACCCACTACCAATGATCCATCTATCATTCTTATTCACACAAGTCACAAGTGCAGTTGTCTCATCTTCATCAGATTCATCCTTCATCACAAAATACACCACTTCATCATCATATTTATTAGAATCATCCTTTGTTTCCTCTTCAGCAATGTAGCATGACTTTTTTCCTTTTTCTTTGTAATCTTTGCTATCCTCATCTCTTCTACTCTTATATTTGTCACCACCTCTATAATTCTTCTTCTTTGGACATCTAGCAACAATATGACCAACCTCATTGCAAATGAAAAAAATGATAGGTAATTTACCTTTGAACTTATCTTTACCTTTATAGAATCTTCTTGTTAGTAGTGCTTCAAGCTATTCAACATCCTCCTCATCTGTATCACTATCACTGGACACATACTTCTTTTTCTTCTCCTCAGGTTTATTTACTGATACCTTAGCTTTGAAAGAAGATTCAATAATCTCATGTTCATAATTATCAAAGCTAGAAAGCTCAAAAGTAGTGAGTCTACCTACTAGACCTTCAAGTGATAGATCATTCATTAGTATACATCTCAATTCTTGAATTGTAAAAAATTTAATAGCATATACAGATAGTAGTGTTCTTAATACTTTACTCAGCATAAAGTCATCATCTAATTTATAGGTAGCTCCTCTTATTACATTAACAAATTCATTTATCTTTGCAACATATTGAGCAATATTCTCACCTTCTTCCATTCCCATATCATCAAACTTACCTCTAAGACTTTCAGCTTTGGCTCTTAGAACATTTTCATCTCCTCCATAGATAGTGGTTAGTGTATCCTACATTTTATTTGCACTGTCAAGACCTTTGATATCATCAAATTCAGTATAGCTTAGGGCAGAGGCAATATCTAGCATTTCCTAGTTTTGTTCTTTCTTCTTTCTCATATCCTCAGTAGTTATGGCACCAATAGGATTAACATCCTTAGTGGTAATGCTAGATTGTGCATGATCTCTAAGTCCTCCAAGTTGTATTTTTATCAAACTTTTTCATGTAGGAAAGTTATCTCTATTAAGCTTGGGTACATCTCTTTTTGACATCCTGATCTTTGTACTTCTAGTACCTTCAAACTAGTCCTCTTAAGTAGATTTCTCTGATACTAATTAATTGAATACTTTAGAATAACTGAGAGGGGGGTGAATCATCTATCCAAGGTCCATAAGTATAAATCAAAAAATTCATAGCTTAGTGAACCCATAAAACATTATTCATCATGCATGCATCTATAAGATTATGCAATCACTTAAAACTTCTAGGTTACTATCAAATCAACTTGCAAAAATGTAAAGCATGAAACATAATAGATTCATCAACACACTTGACACAATGATTTATGTGGAAACCCAATTTGGAAAAAACCACCAGTAACATGCTACTCTTTTCACTCTTCTAAAGTGATGCCCTATGAAAGGCCAACCTCGTTAAAGGTTATGATACACACTATTAAATGTGCCCTATTAAATGATTTCAATCACCTTGTTAGGAGTGAGCCTTGTTAGAGGACTTTACACAATTCACTTGGAATATCACCCAGTTAAAGAATTTACAAATGACTATAAGGTCAACCTTAATCCAAAGGACTTACCCTAGAATAATACAATTGTTAGAGAGTAATAATAAGGCTTTGATCTGATGCAACTTACTACTTCATTTATAGATTACAGATTACTATTTAGTCCTCGTTTGACCTTCATACTTTCCATCTCTGATAGCTTTTTCACCATTCAAGCATTCATACCCTTAGACCTTCTTGCTTAACATGACATTGTAGATGTTTCTCTTAGGTCACTAGATGAAGCAAAACCCTTTACTCCTTTTTTGGATACAATTGATTAATTGTTATTTGTCTTTGATGCTACACAAATGGCATAATCATTATTAGGCATCATATTTTGAGCTCACTCAAGAAATGAAGATAGTTCTTAGTGTCTACCAAGCATTTCTATTTTTTCCTAGTTTAGAAGGTAGTGTCTACCAAGTTCACTTAGGTGTTGAAGGAAAAGTTGTAGAAAGAGAATGTTAACCGAGCTCACTTGGGTAACAAAGGAAAGTTGGATGGAACCAGTGCTAACTAAGCTCACTTGGTTGCCAAAGGATTTTTGTAAGATTGCAATGCTTCTATTGGTTAATGAAGGAAATTGCTTTAGAGTTAGTTTCTACCAAGCAAGATTAGCTAGCAAAGGATTTTCCTATTTTGTTATCTATTGATTCCAGCCAACTAAGGTGATGAATATTGATTATTTTAAGTTTTATTTGAGCCAACTTGACAAAGTGAAAGATATAAGTATAAGGTCAAGTTGTGATTTCAATGTGGAAGTGTAATCACCTAAAAATGGTCATCTAGACTATGAGCACCCTTTCTAGCATTTTTCCATAATTTATCTAATGGTTATTTTTTATCAAATCCTCAAAAATCTATTTATTCGATTATGACCTATGGTATGACCACTCTATCTAAAGTTCATATTTAATTAAAAGAACATGTCCCCCTTTTAATTAAATAAAATTCCCCACTCATATCTTATCCTAAGTGTGCACACATAAAGCATTATTTCTATTTTAGAAATTAAAAAAAAGTCATTTTTATCTACACATGATGCACATTTTTCTATGTGAGAGGAATCGTCTACTTTTAAAATAACTTTAATTCTCCTCCACACATTTCAAACCCTTTCAAAAGTCAACCATTAATTGTGATTGGTTGAGATGCTTGTGCACATGGATCACTCCCACTTTCAAACTCCACCATTGATTACATTCATCTTGCCTCTTAATCTCTACCATCTATTTTTCTTTAAAAGGGAGGACTCTCTTCTCATTCAAAAAATCTTAGTTTCTCATTCTATTGTTATGCTACAGGTTTTCTTGGTGATTTTGGAGACATGGAGCATTCTT
Organism: Cupressus sempervirens; assembly: GCA_028749045.1. Lineage (NCBI taxonomy): Eukaryota > Viridiplantae > Streptophyta > Pinopsida > Cupressales > Cupressaceae > Cupressus > Cupressus sempervirens. The sequence continues at coordinate 215,126,201 of CM053783.1, forward strand.
GCATTTTTGCATTTTAGCTTAGCTCTCATTCTACTTACATTATGGCATAATTTTTAGCTTAGCTTCTTTTATGCTTTAGCTCAGTTCTCTTTTTAATCTTGAATTTCATTTAGAATAGATTTCATTTGCATTGCATTCATTCTAGTTTTTTGGATATTGACACTCTTGCCTCTACTCTTTGAATCTCTCGTTCTATGGTGCACCTTGCAAGGGTTGCATAGTTTGGTTCATTTGAGAGCCACCATCTTGTAGCCTTTGCATGTTATAGATAGAGAGATATAAGCCAGCTCTTGAGACTCCATCTTTCATGGAGGAAGTGTGCAAGTGAGTGCAAGAGAATGTGTGAATTATGGTGATGTGATTGAAGATCTATTAGTAAGCAGAAAAAGCGAATTTCAAGGATAAGTAAAATATCCTTGTGGTGCAACAAAGCCATATTTGATCAAGAATAATCAAGTACAAGCTAGAAAAGAGATCTAAAATCAGCAATTAAGTTGCATTCAAATCAGGTTAACTCATTGTTACTCTCAAACCATTGTAGCAATGATCTAAATCTCTTAACAAAGTTGGCTTAATAGCTATTTGCAATTCCTCTAACAAGGTGGAAATTCGATTGAATTGTTCTCAAGACCTCTAACCAGGCCACTCTTAATAGGGTGATTAAATCCTTTAATAGGATCATACCTAATAATGTATTTTGTAACCTAAGTTAACATGGTTGGCACCTAATAGAGCTCACTTCAGAAGAGTGAAAATTAGTAACTAGTTGCTATTGATGGTTTTTCTCAAATTGGGTTTCCACATTAAATCTTGGTGTCAAATGGGTTCATGCTATTTTCTTTATGTATTTGCAACTAAGTTAAAGTAATGGTAATCTTAGATAACATCTAATGGTTCTTAAGTTAATCTTTTATCGAGCTAATCTAGTTACTACCAAGCTTCAACATTCTATGTGTTTACCAGGCTTTAGCAGTATTCAGTTATTTATTTGCATTTTGTACTAACATCAAAAGGGATCTAGGATTTTTTTTTGTAGTAACTAATTCACCCCTCCCCTCTCAGTTACTCCTCTTAAAATTCCAATGATTGATATTAGAGCTTTTGGTTCTTGCAGAGAGGTTTCAAGGACCTAAGCTAAAGATTAGGATGTCTTATAAAAGAGAGATTCCCAAGCTAAATAGAGACAACTTTGCAGCATGGCAAGGATAGATGAGATTGCATCTAACTACCATTAGTGATTTAGGTTGCAAGTATCTTGATTCTGAATATAAGACTCCCTCTAGAACATTATCAATTGAAGATATTGCTAAAAAGAAGAATCATAATATCATGATGATTGATATCACATATGCTCTTAGTTATGCTAAATTTGATGAGGTAAAAGATTGCAAAACTACTTTTGATATGTGGAACAAATTAAAAGATATCTATGGAGGAGATGACAATGTGAGAAGAGCCAAAGAAGAAATCCTTAGAGGAAAATTTGATCAAATAAGAATGAGAGAAGATGAAAACATTGAAAAATATATGGAAAGAATCAAGGCCAATGTAAGTGCAATCAAAGCATTTGTAGGAGACATCAAGGAGGAAACTATTTTAAGTAAAATACTTAGAACTCTTCTTCCTATTTATGCAATTAGAGTATCTAATATTAAAGAAATGAGATGTTATCCAACTAATAAGATAGGATTGGATGCTCTAATTGGAAGATTAATATCTTTTGAGTTAGAAAATTATGAAAACTATGTTCCTACTTCAAAAAATATTCAATCTGCATTTATAGCTAAACTCTCACTCAAAGAAAAGGGTAAAAAGTCAAAATCTAGTCAATCAGGAAGTGAAAAAGATAGACCATTAGAAGAAAGTTCAGATAGTGATCTTGAAGTTGTTGAAGCCCTTCTTGCTAGAAAGTATTCAAAAGGAAGAGGGAAGTACAAAGGAAAAGTTCCTTTGATCTACTTTTCTTGTGAAGAAATTGATCACATTGTTGCTAGGTGTCTAAACAAGGAAAAAAAGGATGAAAAGAAAAGAAACAAGCATAAAGGAAAGAAGGACTCCAAAAACTACAAGAAATTCAAGGAAAAAGGTAAGAAATTTTGCTTCATAGCTAAAGATTCTCATAAGAATGAAGATGAAATGGTTTATATTGTTGTGAAAGATGAATCTGATAATGAAGGAGATAAGATGACACTTATCTCTCATGTTAGCAAAAATGATAAATGGATTATTGATAGTGGCTTCTCACATCATATGATTGGTGAAAAAATAAAATTTGAGCATATGGAATATCATGATGGAGGTAGTGTAAGATTTGAAAACAATGAACCTTGTAATATAAAAGGAAAAGGATGTATCTTGTTAACTAAAGAACTTGTGTGTGATAATGCTTATTGGGTTAAAGGACTAAAGCATAATCCACTAAGTTTGGCACAACTGAATAACATTGGATTCAAGTTAGAATTCATGAATGGATAGGCCAAACTACTAAATGGGAAATGAATTTTGGTTCGTTATGGCAAGCAAACAAAAGGTAATCTATTTTATCTTGATCTAAGTGATTGTTCATGTTTTATTGCTCAAGTAGAAGAAAGCTATTTATGGCACAAAAGACTATGTCATATGAACTTTGATAATCTAGTTAAGATAAGAAAACATAAAAGAGTAAGAGGTATTCCTAGATTGAAGAAGCCTAACATAGGTCTATGCAAGAATTGCCATATTGGTAAGATGGGAAAGAAAATTTTCAAAAGAAAAGACTATTAGTTAGAAGAAGTTTTGGAAATTGTTCATATAGACTTATGTGGACCTATTGGAATAGAGAGTTATAGTGGATAAATTTTTTTCATTTTCTTTGTTGATGACTACTCTAGGACGATGACAATAATGTACCTAAAAGAAAAATTAGAAGCTTTTCAAAAATTCAAGTGGTATCTGGCAAGAGTAGAAAAAAAATTTGGAAAGAAGTTGAAATGCCGAAGATCAGACAAAGGTGATGGATTCATTTCCCATGAATTCAACAATTTCTACATTGAAAGAGAAATCAAAAGACAAGTATCTACTCTTGGTACACCATAGTAGAATGGTATAGTAGAAAGAAGAAATAAATCTATCATGAATTGTATAAGAACTCTAATGATTGAAAAGAATGTTGCTCTCAAATACTAGAAGGAAGCTATCAACATTGTAGTTCATACCTTGAATAGAGTTTAGTTGAAGAAGGATTCAAACAAGACACCTTATTAGCTATGGTATGGCTACAAACCTAATGTAAGTTGCTTGAAGGTATTTGGCAAAAAATGTTACATATTGAAGGAATCTAGAAAAGGAAAATTTGATGTAAAAGGTGATAAAGGCATATTTCTAGGATACTCCTACAAAAGCAAAGCATAAAGATGTTTGAATTTATCTACTCACAAATTATAGAAAGTGCACATGTTAGAATTGATGAATATGTAGAAAAGAGTGAAGAAGAAAGAAGCAAGGAACCTAAAGACTACAAAAGATTTGTTTACTATGAACCTGATACCCTTTCTAATCTATCTAAAAGAAAAGATGCTTCAACTCCCAAGTCTCCAGAAACTCCAATAGCTACTGAGTTACAAACAATGCAACCCAAGGTGCAAGGACCCAAGTCACAAATAGAGGCTATTGAGCTAGTTCAAACTAAGCTTGATGGACCCTAGTTATAGGAAAAAGGATCTGAACTTGAAACTAAAATTTAAAAAGAAGATGATGGAACTCATTCAAAGACCAAGGAGCATATGTTAACAAGATATGTTAGAAGACATCATGCACCTAATCAAATCATTGTAGATAAATGAGATGGAATAATGACAAGAAGAAAATTAAAAGGTACATGTTTACTTGCTAAATTTGAACCTAGAAGTTTTATAGATGCTCTAGAAAATGAAAGTTAGATTGAAGCAATGGATGAAGAGAGAACAAATAGAGAAAATAAAACCTGGACTCTTGTTCCTAGACCCAAGGATAAAAATGTAATTGGTACAAAATGGGTATTTAGAAATAAGCTAAATGAAGATGGAAAAGTATCAAGAAACAAAGTAAGACTAGTATACAAAGGCTTCTCTCAAGAAGAAGGTATTGACTATGGTGAAACTTTTGATCCCATAGCAAGACTTGAAAGTGTTAGAACTTTACTAGAATATGTAGCACATAGAGGATTTAAGGTATATCAAATAGATGTTAAATCTACATTCTTGAATGGAATCCTTTATGAGGAAGTTTACGTTGAGCAACCAAAATGTTTTGTAGATCCTAGCAAATGAGACATGGTTTACAAACTACATAAAGCTTTATATGGTCTCAAGTAAGCTCCTAGAGCTTGGTATGAAAGACTCCATAATTACTTGGTACAGATTGGTTTTCAAAGGACTAATGATAACAATAGTTTATATATCAAGGAAGGACCAGATAAGAAGATGTGTTAGTAGAAATATTTGTTGATGATACTTTATTTAAAAGAAATGATGATCTATGCAAAGCATTCTCAGAATAAATGAGAAAAGAATTTGAGATGTCCATGTTGGGTGAAATAAAATTCCTTTTTGGATTGCAAATACAACAGAACAAGAATAGTATCTACATCACTCAATCTAAGTATATCAAGGAGATACTAAATAAATTTGGAATGGAAGATTCAAGATTGGTTGGAACACCTATGTCTACTAGACATAAGCTTTCCAAAAAGGATGATTCCAAAGAAGTGGATAAGACTACTTACAAATCAATGATTGGAAAATTGCAGTATGTAGTTCACACAAGGCCTGATATTGCTCTAGCAGTTAGAATAGTGGCCAGATTCTTAGAAAATCCCAAAGAAAATCACATGATGGCAATCAAGAGAATTATGAGGTATCTGTAATGTACTGAAGACTATGGTTTATGGTACAAATTTGGAGGCAATTTGGACTTAAAAGTGTTTACTGATGTTGATTGGGTAGGAAGTCTTGATGACAGAAAAAGCACTAGTGGTGGAGCATTCTTTCTTGGCAAAAGACTAGTATCTTGGACAAAGAAGAAGAAAAATTGTACTTATCAATCAATAGTAGAGGTAGACTATGTAGTAGCAACAATCAATTACTCTAGCATTGTTTGGTTCAAACAACTATTGGAAGGAATGAAGGTAGAAATCAAATATCTAGTTGTTATATATTGTGATAACACCAATGTAATCAACATATCAAAGAATCCATAAATGCATTCTAAAACAAAGCATATTTCTATAAAATATCACTTCTTAAGAGAATTGGTGCAAGATAAAGAAGTTAGATTGGAATATGTGAATAGAAAGGAATAGATTGCAGACATATTCACCAAGTCATTACCTAAGAATGCATTTTCACATCTAAGAGGTAAGCTAGGGTTCATTCCCCTATTTGAAATTCACTAAATAAAGTTTAGTAAATGCATCAACTAGAACCTATTGAAGATCAATTAGCTAGTACAGAATTAGCAAGGGCATATTGTAAATGACCCTATACTTAAGGTACATTGGAATTTATAGAGGTATTGTCTTTGGAATGTGTTTTCAAAGAGGGAGAAGTTTACTATCATATCTCTAACAAATATTTGGAATCAAAATAAAGTTAGAACCTAGAGAGGGAGAAGTTCTCTAAAAAGATAAAGTATGCTAAAAGAAGGAGAATATTTTGAATGAATTTGGTAATAGATGTTGCAGATAGAATTTAGTGAAAGGAAAAGCTCATACTGATAGAGGGAGTTTTCAAATCCAAAATTTTTATTGTGCTATGACATGTTGTGTTTTTATCAATGCCAAAGAGGGAGATTTTTGGATACAATTGATTAATTATGTGTTGTCTTTGATGTTACACAAATTTCATAATTATTATCAAGAAAACATATTCCAAACTCACGCAGGCAATGAAGATAGTTCTCAATGTCTATCAAGCATTCCTATGTTTGCTTAGTTCAAAAGGTAGTGCCTACTGAGTTCACTTGGGCATTGAAGGAAAAATTGAAAAAAGAGAATGTTAACCAAGCTCACTTGGGTAAAGAAGGAAAGTTGGATGGAACTAGTGCTAACTGAGCTCACTCGATTGTCAAATAATTTTTGTAAGATTGTAGTATTAATCGAGCTTCTGTTAGTTAACAAAGAAGATCACTTTAGAATTATTTTCTACCAAGCAAGGTCGGCTTGCAAAGATTTTTCCTATTTTATTATCTATTGATTCTAGCTAACTGAGGTGATGAATATTGATTATTTTAAGTTGTATTTGAGCCAACTTGACAAAGTGAAAGGTATAAATATAGTGTCAAGTTGTGATTTCAATGTGAAAGAAAGTGTGCAAGTGAGTGCAAGAGAATGTACAAATTATGGTGATGTGATTGAAGATCTATTAGTGAGTAGAAGAATTGAAGTTAAAGGATAAGTAGAATATCCTTGTAGTGCAACAAAGCCATATTTGATCAAGAAGGATCAAGTACAAGCTAGAACAAAGATCTAAAAATCAACAATTAAGTTGCATTCAAATCAGGTCAACTCATTGTTACTCTCTAACCATTGTAGCAGTAATCTAAATCTCTTAAAAGAGTTGGCTTAACAACTATTTACAATTCCTCTAACAAGTTGGTAATTCCATTGAATTATTCTCAAGAACTCTAACTAGGCCACTCCTAAAAGGGTGATTAAATCCTTTAATAGGGTCACACCTAATATTTTTTTTGTAACCTTTAATAGGGTTGTCTCCTAACAGGGCTCACTTTAGAAGAGTGAAAATCAGTAACTAGTTGCTATTGGTGGTTTTTCCCAAATTGGTTTTCCATGTTAAATCCTAGTTTCAAATGTGTTCATGCTATTTTTTTTATGTGTTTGTAACTAATTTAAAGTAATGGTAATCTCAGATAACATCTAATTGTTCTTAAGTTAATTTTTTACCAAGCTAATCTAGTTACTACTGAGTTACAACATGTTGTGTGTTTACCAAGCTTTAGCAGTATTCAATTATTTGTTTGCATTTTATACTGACATCAAAAGGGATCTGTGATTTATTTTTGTAGTAAGTAATTCACCCTTCTCCTCTCAGTTACTCTTATATTTTTGACATCCTTGTCTTCCTTAGGTTCTCACACATAACAAACTTGCTTCATGACTAGCCATTCCTATAAATAGGAAGTTATGATCTTTTGTCATTCATTCTCCATCATCTAATTTAGGGTATGGGTGGATTAAGTAGGATACAATGTATCTACCCCACATTTTATATCTCCTCTAGAAATTTATCCTATAATCCACTTTGAATTTTTCTAAAAATGGTTTACCTTGAATTTTGTGCCACCAACTCATCAACCTAATCTTCCACCTAGTTCACATAATCCAAGAAAATAAACTTGTCAGCTCAGATTCATCAAATTCATGATCTTTTAAATGATACAGTAGTTCAAGATTATCAAGCTTTTGATGCTCAACACATATTGTGTTGCTTGGCATCCATTTTGAAATTACTCGTCATGAACTAAATTTTACTAGTGCTCAACATCAACTAAGTTTTTCTCAAAATCCATTCTTCTACTTGGCATATACTAGAATGAACTTTTACTTGGCTCTAACTAATTTTCTACTTGGCTTACTCTATCTTTTCTTAGCACTTACTATCCAGTCGGTCAAGCTTGGTAGACAAACTTTATGTAACTTGTTCTTCTAAACTTTTTTAGTGTAACTAGCCTTTCTAACTTTAAGTATATTATCAATAGATCATGTTATCACTATCTTAACTTATTCTCATACTTCATTATGAAATCATAAATTAACCTTTCTTCTAGGTGCTATTGTTAAATTTTTTGATCAAATCCTCTTCAACAATCAAATAAGTGATAGTACTTGAATCTTATAAGAAATTGTCTCACCATCAAATAGAAGGTTTGACATTAGTGACAAAATAGTGATTGAAGCAAAATTTTCATACTTGTATGTTCTCAACAATCTCCCTCTTTCAAAAATCTCCTTCTTTCATTAGCTTCTTCAATCTATTCTCAACAACCCATAATTATCATTTTCGCATGAAACTTTAGTATATTAAAAAGCACATTCTATTATAGAATAAACATGTGTTTAAAAATATCTTTCAATAGAAAAGTTAGGTAGAAAAGGAATTGATACATAGCCATGAGTTTGTAATTTAGTATGGTCTTTCCTCTTAGCAATATGAATGCCAAAAAATATTACAACAAGATTGGGAAGAGTTACAAAAGGGGAAGAAATCTAGTGGCAAACAAAGTCAAGGGATACTTGATTGAAAGAAGAGGACTGGAATACATCTCTCTTTCACAATGCAACTAAAATAAAAGGATTATTCTAATAATATTTTTTACTTTTCATCACTCAGCCTTAGAAGATCTCCTAACTAATATTGAAGAAATAAATCATGAAGGTCTTATTTAATTCTCAAATTAGTTAGCTCCTGATATTCAGACTTCAACTTCAGAAAATCAAGATCTTATGGAGGTGCCATAGTCTATCCCATCATTGGTTTCCCAAAAATATAATGATAATCTAATGAAACCTTTCTCATTAGCTAAAATCAAAGATTTTTTTTTCTTAGTTCCTTTGGACAAAGCTCCTGGTCCTAATTTATTTACAACTATCTTTTTCTGAAAGGCATGGGATACTAACACTTTTGATCGATGACTTGTTATTGAGGACATAAAATAGAATGTTACAATGTTAATACACTTCAATGTTACTAACATTATTCTTATACCAAAAATTTCTCAACCTTATTCATTCAAGAACTATAGGCCAATTTCTCTTTGCAACACTATTTATAGAAACTTCACTAAGGTAAATTATCTTAGGCTTTAGTACCACAACTTATCTCACCTTAAAAAGGAGGTATTGTTCTAGGTAGAGAAATAGTTGAGGGAGCAATAGTAGCTCACGAAGTTCTACATTGTATCACACAACATAGGATCCTAACATGTATTGTAAAAGTTAGACATCATGAATGCCTATGATAGGCTTAAGTGTTAGTTTGTCATGACTAATTAGGGAAGTACTATACATACTTCATTATTCTTTGGGGTTTGGGTGAACCATGTTAAATCTTGGTGTCTTGTGTTCTCTTCTATGAAATTTATTATTTTATGATATTGGTTATATTTGCATGTAATTTTTATTTATGTATGTGGTTAATCCTAACAAGTGGTATGAGAGCGAGGTTAGTTTTTTAGTTATCTTCTATGGGAAAGTATCACAATTGAGTGAGAGTCTCATGGTTAAGTGGGAGTGATGGCATACATGGGGAAGGTGAAGGTGGACAAGTTTAATGGGTAGAACATTCAGTTATGGGAGATGAAAATGGAAGACTATCTTTATTAGAAAGACTTATGGAAGCTATTGGAAGGAAAAACAAAGAAATGGGGAACTATGATAGATGAGGACTGGGAGATTTGATATGGTAAGGTACTTGGAAGTATTTGGTTATGTCTAACACCATCAGTGACATTTAACATTACAAAAGTGAAGATGACAGAAGAGTTGATGGAAACCCTAGCAAAATTGTATGAAAAGCTCTTCGTTTCAAACAAGGTATTTCTCATAAAGCATTTATTTAATATGATGATGGCAGAACATGGATCTATAGTGGATCATTTAAATGAGTTGAATATTGTTACTTGTTAGTTATCTTCTATGGGTCTTAATTTTAATGAATAAATTAGGGCTCTTTTGATTTTTTGTACTTTTCTTGAAATTTGGAATGGCTTGGTAATGGTTGTGAGTAATTCTATTTCTAGATCTAATACTCTAAACTTTGATGATGTGATTGGTGTTATTCTAAGTGAGGAAACTTCTAAGAAAACCTCAGGTGGTTCTTCATCAAGAAATGCTTTAAATGCACAAAGATAAGGTAGAACAACTGAGAGAGGAAATAATTCTAGAAATTATGGGAAATCAAGAGGAATGTCAAAGGGAAAGAGGTCTCAATCTAGAGAACCAAGAGATTGTTGGTACTATTGTAAACCAAGGCATAAGAAGAAAGATTGTTGGTTTCGAAAGAGAAATGAAGGAGATAAACCATAAGGGAACAAGGAGGCAAATGTGGTAAGTAAAAAATCTGAAAAGGATGCTTTGCTTCTTTCTTTAGAAAGTGTTGGTGATTCATGGGTTTTAGATTCTGGTCCTTCATTTCGTGCTACACCTCATAGAGGTTATTTTATTGATTATGTCCAAGGGGATTTTTGGCTTGTTTATTTGGGGTATAATGAACCCTATCAAATTTTTGGAAAGAGAAAAGTTAATATTAAGTTGTAGAACGGGAATCATTGGCTATTACATGAGTTAATACATGTTCCAAGGTTGAGTAGGAATTTAATTTTAGTATAGAAACTCGGTGATGAGGGTTGTGTAGTTACTTTTAATGATAAAAATTGGAAGGTTTCAAAAGGTTTCCTTATAGTAGAATTTTTTTTGAAAGTAGATACCTTATATATTTTTATATGTTTTATGGTTCCTTCTACTTTGATTTTTTTAGAGAAAAATGAATGTTCGGGAATAGTTGTTATAGTTGAGCAAGGAAAACAAATAGTTGTTGTAGATTCTAATACAATGCTATGGCACAACAAAGTTGGGCACATGAGTGAAAAAAGTATGAAATTACTTCATTAAAAGAAATTTTTACCAAGTTTGAAATGTGTTAGTATGAATTTTTGTGAAATTTGTGTGTATGGAAAACAAAAGAGAGTGAGTTATGTGAAGAGTGGTGATGCAAGAGCATCCTTTTCTTTCTTGCAATCCTCCATGTTTGGATGAATTTTGGTTGAGTGTTGAGGAGCATCAAGCTCAAATTTTTGTAGATCTATGTTTTCATGGTTAGGGATGTGTTGGAGACACATTGGAGAACCTTTCCTTATGATTTCATTGAGATTAGATGGATTCTATTGAAGTTTGAACTGTTTGAACCTTGTTGCTAAAACTGCGTCTTTCTAGTTTCTGGGTGCCTATTATAGAGTGTGTAACTAATTTTCCTTAATGAATGAGAAGATATAAACTTCAAAGTATTAAGAGGGCCTATATTAATTCCTTTTTTCAAGTTTGAAAGTTCTAACTCTTTATAGTTTGGGAGATATGGCAATTCTCCTATGGTATCGATTTTTGGCATGAGCAAAATTTTATGTGTGTGACTTATAGAGTGGGTGCACACTTTTCATTTGAGAATCAGCCCTTGTTAATTTAATGGGTTCTATAGGACCTAGATTTATACCTATGGTTTGAAGAAAAAGTTCCAATTCAATTAGAGCTAGGAGATATCACAATTTTACTTGGATATCAATTTCTGGACATTCAATTGTTGTTGAAGGTTGACTTGTGGCATTTAATTTATGTATTTGTATTTAATTTGTGTTATGGGCTGACTAGTGGCTTAGATTAGTATAATTAGAGGTATTGGGGATTATTTTAGTCATTATTAATTTGGGATGGGATGAAAGATAGATGTGAATTTGGAGCAAAGCTAAAGCTATGGCTTAGGAACTAGAGGATCTCTTGGTGGACCTACAAGTACAAGTGTGGATTCTTCTTGGTGTTCTTATCTAGTTGTATATCTAGAATAGCTAAGATTGGTTGTAAGTTAGATCATGTTGGATCTTTTAGAATTGATTCTATAATTTTCTATTTTTATTTGGCCTTAACCCAGAAAACCTTATAGCCGGGCATATTGCATGTAATTAGTTATCTTTTATAAATCAAGTATTGTAATTTGGTATCAGATCTTGCATTATTGTTTCTTGTTGTTGTGTTTCTATTATTTGGTTTTATAGCTAGGGGCTAGGAAATATACTTTGTATTTTCTCCTAAATTGCACCATGTCAGATGGTATTAGAGCAAAGGTTTTTCCTCAGTGTGTAGACAGATTGCTGAAGCTAAGGTAGTTTGCACTAGGACTTGGGTTGAAGAAGGTTGATCTTGCGATTGATTGAACTTCTAGATTGGTGGATTTATTGCTTAGGGTTTGTTAAAAATTTATAAGATGCCTCCAAGAAGATTATACCCTAGGGAAATTTTTGATCTTAGTGATACTGTAGAAGAATGGATCTCAGAGAAGATGAGAGCAAAATTCAGATCTAAGATTGCATTGATGAAGAGTGACATGATTGCTAAAATTGTAAGTGCTTTAGGTGGTGTACCTATACATGTGGGTACTAAATATGGTTATGAGGAAGTTTCTAAATACTTTGAATTTTTTGAATCAATTAGTGAGGCCAAAATTGATTGTATGGAGAGACCTATGGGAAATAGGGTTAGTTAGTTTGCTCAACTTGGATCTCAGTTGAAGTTGAAGAATAAGATGGTGGTTTCTAATTTTTTAGGTACTTTGAATCTTGAAGACCTGATTGATTGGATTGATGAATTGGAAGACTAATTTGAGCTTGAGAATATTGAGGATCCACTTAGAGTAAGGTTGGTACAAACTAAGTTGAAGGGACATGTTGCTCTTTGGTGGAAGGAACTACAAAAAGATAGAGAAGAGGAAGGGGAAATGAAAATCACTAGATGGAAATTGATGGTGACTAAGTTGAAGGCTAAGTTCATTCCTATTGATTATGAACTTGAGTTGTTTAAGAGGTTGCAAAATCTAAAGTAGAAGAATATGACTATGAAAGATTACACAGAGGAGTTCTACAAGTTGACTATTCAGTCTAGGCATAGAGAATTTCAAAAGAGAAGGTAGCTTGATATATTAATGGTTTGAGATTCAATATTCAGGATGAGGTTGGTATGCTAAATATTTCTTTAGTTGAGGATGCTTATCAATATTCTTTGAGAGAAGAAGAGAAGCTAAAAGGGAAGAATCAAGGTAGTTCTCAAGGGAAGGAGAAGTAGGATAGTTCAACACAAGCTAAACCAAAAGAAGAAGGTGAACCAAAACCTACTAATTAGGAAAAGAGGATAGATGGAGGTAGGTTTAGAGGTAATTGTTTCAAGTGTGGTCAAGAAGGGCATAGATCTTTTGAATGTCCAATTGGTGGGACAATTGCTATTGTGAATGAGGTTGAAGTCTAGGGTAGTCAGTCGAAGCAAAGAGAGAGTTTGTTGGCTCAATGAGTATTGGTTGGTGAGAGAGCATTGGGCTCTTGTCAAAGGACTAGTTTGTTTAGGACTTGTTGTAAGTTTGGTGGTAAATTTTGTAAGGTGATTGTGGATGGTGGTAGTACTGATAGCCTTGTTGCTGAAGAGATGGTTCAAAAACTTGGTTTGAAGAGAATGAGGCATCCTTATCCTTATAGGATTGGTTGGTTTCAAGATGAGCATGCTTTAGAAGTCAGGGAGCAATGCCTTGTTGATTTCCATATTAGGCAGTATAAGGATCAAGTGTTGTGTGATATTGTGGATATGAATAGTTGTCATATGTTACTTGGTAGACCTTGGTAGTATTATTGTAGGGTTGTGCATGATTGTGTTAGGAATTTTTTTACCATTGAGAAAGGTGGTAGGAAGTTTTCCCTAATTCCTTTCCAGAATGAAGATTTTGATAGGAAGAACCTGAGTATTGATAGCCAAGTTGAGTTGGTAAATTTTGAGAAGGTTGGAGATCAGCATGGAAAGTAGAACAATGGAACACTTGTGGTGAATGTAAAGAAGAAGAAGAAAAACAAGGGAAGGAGTGTGCTAGTTGAAGACTTAGAGGACATGTATGTGAAGAACCAATTTGGGATTTATGTGTTGAATCCTAGAAGATGTTCTTCTAGTTACAAGAACATCTTTTTGAACCTGGGGTGTCTAATGCAGGAGCATCCTTGGCTTTCCTACAATCCTACATGTTTGGAGGAATTTTGGTTGAGTATTAAGGAGCATCGAGCTTGTATTTTGGTGGATCTATGTTTTCATGGTTAGGGATGTGTTGGAGACACATTCGAGACCCTTTACTCATGATTTCATAGAGATTGGATGGATTGTGTTGAAGTTTGAACTGTTTGAACCTTGTTACTGGAACTACATTTTTTTGGTTTTTGGGTGCCTATTGTAGACAATGTAACTAATCTTCCTTATTGAATGAGAAGTTATGCACTTTAGAGTTTGAAGAGGGCCTAGATTAATTCCTTGTGTCAAGTGCACAAGTTCTAACTCTTTATAGTTTGGGAGATATGGAAATTCTCATATGCTATCGATTTATGGCAGACTACAAGATAGTTTTCTGTGTGTAACTTGAAGAGTAGATGCACACTTTTCCTTTGAGAATCAGCCTTTTCAAATTTAAGGGGTTGTAGAGAACCTATATTCTACCTATTATTCAAAGCACAAGTTCTAATTCAATTAGATCTAGGAGATATTGCGATATTAGTCAGATATCAATTTTTGGGTTTTCAATTGTTGTTGTAGGCCAACTTGTGGCATTTAATTTATGTACATGTATTTAACTTGTGTTATGGGCTGACTTGTGGCTTAGATTAGTATAATTAAGGGTCTTGGGGAGTCTTTTAGTCATTATAGAGTTGGGATGCAATGAAGGATAGATGCAAATTTTGAGCAAAGCTAGAGTTGTAGCTTAGGAACTTTTGCATTTTGTACCCCCCCTTGCCAAATATTTGAATTTGAAATGCTTATCTGCCAACGGTCATTGCCCAGTTTTAATGCTATTTTTTTAAAAAATCCAAAGGAATATTGAAAAATACTTTAGGCTAACCTTATAATATTTCTTTCCCCCATACATTTTAGTATTTCTACGGGCCCACAGGTCCTCCATCGTCAGATCTCAAAGGATCAATGGTCGATGCATCCTCGCATTATCAAGATGTGCAATGTTTAAAAAATGTGGGAATGCCCCTTTCTGACACATGGAAAGCATGACATCGTGTGGGGTCTTTTTCAGGTTTCAACAACAAGTTTTAGCACCAGAGGGCACTATGGCACTATCGGGAAATTGGTTCTTCCCGCCGTTAGTGACATAGTACCCAGTCAAAAAGTGATCCTACAGCAAAGTTTGGAAATATGGTGGGTCCCAAGTATACCCTGTCAGATGTAAGCAAGGACTTGTTAGATAGGTTGGCACGTGGTTAGTTCTCATTGGTTAGTATGCTGGTAGATCGAACCCATCTTTCTACACCCTTAGATCTTGCATGATCTACAGTTCCCTAGTTCCCCGCATTTTCCAAATGCATGATCTTTAAATAATGAGAGAAAGCCCTTTTCTGACATTAGACAGGTGGGTCCATGTTCCTTCTATGGGTCGTAGGTAGACAGGGTGGCTAGTTGAGTTGGTAATTCTATTGGTGCCCACTTCCCCACATTCTGAGCTTTGTCAAACCTTCTAACAATGCGAGAAAGTGGGTTGTTGACATACATCTAGGTGGTGTCTCAATGTATAGTCATATAGGCTCAAAGAGTATGAGTTCTGTGCACCGTCAAATCTAAGAAGATCAAGGGCTGGCACTTCCTAGCATTATGAAGATGTGAGGAAATTAAATATTGTAGGGAAGTGGTTTGTTGATGCATGTCCTAGGTGATGTCACAGAAGATGGTTTCAAAGGTTTTAGAGCATAGATTTTGTTCACCGTCAGATCTTCAAGGATTAAGGGTTGGCATATTCTCGTAAAATCAAGGTGCGAGGAAGTTATAAAATGCAAGAAAGTGGGTAGGGGAAATGTGTCTTGGCGACTTGAGTAGCATCGACAGTTAAGGCATTGACAGTTAGCAGCTGATGTTTGGTGTGACTGTAACGATCAGGGTTTGCAAGGATGACGTGGTTAGTGAAGAAATACAATCAACCATGGGGAGACTCTGCTAGGTGGAAAAATAAAATAAAATGGTTGGTCCACGTGGCTCATCCCAGTGCTAGGGTTAGGTTGACCTGATGATCATGCTGATTTACGAACCAAAAATAGGAGAAATCCAAGATTTTACACGAATCTGATCTTTATTATCGATCCTAACCACCAGGAAATGAATGCTAAATGTGGAAGAACACTCTATCGACCCAATCCAATCTATCTACCTGGTCAGAATGGCTTAATGACATCATTTTTGTCTTCTCAAGCCCCTATTCCAACCAAGATCAGAAATCATTACATTTGGATCCACATCCAGATCAGGGATCCCCATGATTGTTCCTTGTAGGACTTAATGGTGGTGGTTGTAGAGTAACTTCAGCTAGAAAATCTCAGTTATGCTTGAACTATAAAGGCAATTTTTGAAAATTTTGAAAGGGTTGATCTTTCTATGTTTTCTTTGTTACTTCTCTATAGATTCTTGGTGTAAATTCCCTTGTGCCTCTGAACTATATGATTCTCTACTTTATCTCTTTCAACCATTGGTGTGAAAGTGCAAGAACTCTTTGCCTTCGCCATTATTTTGTGGAAGTCTATAATCTGCATGAGTGTATCTCTTCTAGCCTGTGAATGATAATATAAGTGAATCTTTCTTTCCTTGTGTCATTCATTTTGGTCTTCTAATTTGCATGTGGTTATTAGATTAAAGCAAGTCTAAATGTGTATATCTTTAGTTTCATTCTAGTTCAATAGTTCATATATGGGTAGAGATTGGTCTGAACACTCTATTTTGGTGCATCACCTCTTTAGATTAGATTAAGTAGATCTGCTTTCATGCTCTCCTTCTCCCTTTTCCTCTCCAAGGCTAGTTAGGTGCATCTTGATAGTAAGAGGAAGCCAGACTTCTCCAGTGACTCAACCTCACAGTTCAAGTCCCACAGCTTGGAGGTTGTTTCCATGTTTCACTAGGTTTTCCTCACGCATAGGCTTTGGACAAGGGTGCAAACCTAAGTGACAACAGGAACTAGAGGATCTCTTGGTGGACCTGTGGGTACAAGTGTGGATTCTTCTTGGTGTTACTATCTAGTTGTGTATCTGGACTAGTTGCCATTGGTTGTAAGTTGGATCATGTTGGATCTTTCAGAACTGATTCTATTATTTTCTATTTTTATTTGGCCCTAACTGGAAAGGCCTTACAGCCAGGCATATTGCATGTAATCAGTTATCTTTTATAAATCAAGTATTGTAATTTGGTATTAGATATTGCATTATTGTTTCTTGCTATTGTGTTTTTTCTATGTGGTTGTATAGTTGGGGGCTAGGACATCTCCTTTGGGGATTCTCCTTCCTTTCACTATGTCAAGTGGGAAGGAAAATAAAAGTGAGAGGTTAGAGCTTGTGCATACATATGTATGGGGACTAGCTTAGGTATCTTCCCTTAGTGGCTCTCATTATTATGTTACATTTATTGATGATGCAACTAGAAAAGTATGGGTTTATTTCCTTAGGTAGAAATATGATGTATTTCAAACTTTTAAGAGATGGAAATGCTTGGTGGAAAATGAGACTAGCAAGAAATTAAAAAGTGTTAGATCTGATAATGGTGGTGAATATTGCAGACATTAATTTGAATATTATTGCTCCACTAATGGTATTCGTAGGCTAAAAATTATTCCAAGGACTCCATAGGAAAAGGGAGTGGTTGGACACATGAACATGACTCTAATGGAGCATGCACGGAGCATGAGGTTGCCGTTAAACATGTGGGTAGAGGTTATCGATACTGATGTATATTTAATTAATAGAGGTCCCTCTACTCCTTTGGGATGTGGTATTTTAGAGGAAGCATGGACTGGTAAGAAGGTGAGTTATTCTTTTCTAAAAACCTTTGATTGTGAAGCATTTGGTCATATGGATTCTAAAAATAGATCCAAGCTAGAAGCTAAGTCAAAGAAATGTGTTTTTTTGATATGGAATTGATGAATTTGGTTATAGGATTTGGGATTTTGAAAAATATAAAATTGTAAGAAGTAGGGATGCCATATTCAATGTGAAAGTGTTCTACAAAGATCTTTTGCAGCAACATGAGTAGAAAGAAGATGATTATGTAGTGCTAGATGATACTCCAAAAGATGATATTCTAACATTTCCTCATGATCTAAAACAACTACAAAAATAAATGGTACACTCCCTAGTGTTTGTTAGATAGTCAACAAGGCTAAGTAGACATTCAGAAAGATTTTCTCTCTCTTTTTATTCTATTTTACTTACCGATGCTAGTGAACCTAAATGTTATGATGAAGTTGTGTAGGTAGATACTAAGATTTAATGGGAGTCTATAATGGCAAACAAAATGGACTCCTTGCTAAAAAATAATATGTGGGATTTATGTAAGTTTCCTACAAGTAAAAAAGCTCTACAAAATAAATAGGTTTACAAGTTGAAAGAAGAGGATGGAAGTAAGAAAATATTTAAATCTAGGTTAGTGGTAAAAGAATTTGCACAAAAAAAGGGCATTTATTTTGATGAGATATTCTCGCTTATTGTAAAAATGACTTCTATTCACATTATTTTAAGTATTGTAGCTACTAAAGATTTTCATTTGGATTAGCTTGATATTAAAACAATCTTCCTTAATGGTGTTTTGGATGAAGAGATATATATGGAACATCCATAGGGAATTGAGGTCAAAGGTAAGGAGAACTTAGTGTGTAGGCTGAATAAAAGTTTATATGGCTTGAAGCAAGCACCTCGACAATGGTATCTAAAATTTGATAGTTTTATGCATGAGCATGGATATAGTAGGTGTCATTTAAATAATTATGTTTATTTTAAGAGGTTGGATGATGACAGTTACATTATTTTATGTTTATATGATGAGGATATGCTTGTAGCTGGGTCTAATATGGATCACATTAATGAGCTAAAATGCTAGTTACTACATGCATTTTCTATGAAGGATTTGGGGGCAAAAAAACAAATCCTTGGTATGAATATTTGTAGAGATAGGAAGAATAGGAAATTGAAATTATCTCAGGCTAATTATATTGTGAAGTTGTTGCAACTTTTTTATATGGAGAATTCTAAAGTTTCCAGCAAACCTTTACCTAGTCATTTGAAGTTGACTAAGAAGATGTGACCAAAGACACAAGAAGAGGAGGATAAGATTTCTGAGGCACCTTATGCTTCAGCTATAGGAATATTGATCTATGATATGGTATGTACTAGGCTAGATATTTCACATGTAATTGGAGTTGTTAGCAGGTATATGAGTCATCTAGAAATCGAGCATTGGAATGTAGTAAAATGGATTCTTATATATTTGAGAGGAACATCTAGTAAGTGTCTACATTTTTGGGGCTCTATTAATGATTTATAGGGATATGTTGACTCAAATTTGGTAGGGGATATTGATACAAGGAAGAGTACTACAAGTTATGTATTTAATGTTGGTGGGGTAGTCATGAGCTAGGTTTCTTGGTTGCAGAAGGTTAATGTTTTATCCACTTTAGAGGTAGAGTATGTTGCTGCTATAGAGGAAACCAAGGAGATGATATGGCTTTAGTTCTTCCTAGAAGAATTTGGACACCTTTAGAAGGATAATTATTTGGTTACAAATAGTTAGAGTTCCATTCATCTTGCAAATAATTCTACTCTACATTCAAAGACAAAACACATTTAATTGCGGTACCATTTCATTCGGTCAGTTTTGGATGATGGATACTTAAAGATGGACAAGATACGTATAGATGACAATCCATTGGATATGTTCACAAAGGTAGTGGCAAGGGAGAAGCTGAACTCCTCCTTAGATTTGGTTGGCCTTCTAGAATAAACATAATAAAATAACAACATAGTCCAGGGTGGCTTGATCTAGTGGGAGCCTCATGGTGTAGCAACATAGCTATAGGATCAATCTCCAAGTGGGAGATTGGTTTCTAGTATGGAACTTGATCAGTCCCCAAGTGGGAGATTGTTACTTTGTGGTGACTAATCAGGGAAGTATTGTACATACTTCATAATTCTTTTGGGTTTAGGGCATCAGCTGAAAAAAAATTGGGCCCTATTTTATCAAGATTTTGGGTAGACATGTCATAATTAATTATAACCCTAAAGTAGAAAAAATACTTGTATAACAAAGCTTAGGGTTAGGGATTTTCATAATGTGCAATGCAAAAATTGCTTCTTGTGGTGATATTGAGCTATAATGGATTATAGATTGTAATTGGGTTTTAATCACTGGATCGTAATAATATTGGACTTGTTGTTTGGTGGATGTAGCCCAGGATTTGGGTGAACCACATCAAATCTTGGTGTCTTGTGTTCTCTTCTATGCGATTCATCATTTTTTGATATTAGTTAGATTTGCATGTAATTGTTATTTCTATCCATGGTTAATCCTAACATTATGTTAAAATTTCTTGAGTAGATTCTAGCAGCCTTTAGTTTCTCCTAAAAATGGTGTAAATTGATAATGTCTTGTATAAAAGGGGTTATATTTTCAATTCTTATCAGTGACAATTTTGTGGGTTTATTTAATAGCACACAAGATATGAGACAAGGTAACCCCTTGTCCCTGATTATCGTGATCCTAATATTAGGATAAGGCTCTAAAAGGATCTATTTTAGAAGATCATGAAAATGGAAATTGGATTGGTATTCATATCCCAAATACCTCTATTTCTATCACTCATTCCCTCTTTGTAGACATCACACTTTTATATGGTTTGAACATCATTTAAAAAAATTATGCACATTAAAAAAGAAACATGCTCTCTCTAGTGATCGCCTTTTTCATCTTAACATTTCCAATCCCTTTTTATATGTCCTACACAAAGATAGTTTTGAAAATGAAAACCATTTATTTCTCCATTGTAATTTTGCATACTCATGTTGGACTCATATGATTGTTAAACTCAACCTCAAATTCCCTCTCCTAAAGACTCTTTGGGATCACTTGGACAATCTTGGTTGTTGTTGTATTAGTCTTCTATGTGTTGATCTATTTGGCTCATTATCAAAACCTTAGTTATCTAGGAACTAAGGTGGGAGTGTAATTCTAGAATTTTCAAGAAAAGAGAAACAAATCCTAAGCCATTCTTAACTAAATTGGAACACCATATCAAAGAGCTTCTAAAATTTTAAATCCTCAAATAACATTTTAAGGTTTCCAAATTCTTTATGTGGGATGCACATCTAATCAAGAGCTAGAGAAATATCAAGATCCCTTCACTAGGCTCTGTGCCACAATATTTCAAATGCAAAATTAACAGAAAATAGATTTATAGACACCCTCATCACTCCCCTTTTTTGAAACTCAATTTTGATGGGGCTTCATGTCCAAATAATTAAAGACTTGTTACAACATTTTAAAATATTAATTTAATAAATATTCACCCATCTTTCCTTATGGAATATGTAAATACAATATTAGATAGTGTTAATGTAGCATAAATTAGCAACAACACTTTGTTTACAATAGGTACATTAAAGAGGTATTTACGCTTAATTTTAAAAAATTACTTTGTGGTTAGATACATTTATGTCATACCTGATATGAATGATTTTTCAAATTAGCTATTTTTTAATTCATGAAAATAATATAAAAATTTAATTCCTTAGATAGAAATGAAGAGTATGAAAGATTGCAAATTGTTAGTGATAATCAATTTTTAGAAATTGTTGATATATTGACATTTGCAAATGGAAAAGTAAGGTAATTACTTATTGGAATTAGGATGTTTGTAAAAATATATTTATTTTTGTAATGTGTATAAATATTCAAGTTTAGAGTAACAAGATGGTGGTTATTTTGTACAAGTATTTTTAAAGACATTTAAACAATCTTTTAGTCGCATTAAAATCAATTTCAATTAACTCATGAACTATTTTTTATTTAGTTTTTAGTTACTTAAATTGATGAGTTGATCTTTTTTATATACTTTTTACATATTTAAAAAATTGAATTACTCAATAGAAAACATAAACATTGTGTGTGTGTGTGTGTGTGTGTGTGTGTGTGTGTGTGTGTGTGTGTGTGTGTGTGTGTGTGTGTGTGTGTGTGTGCGTGCATGCGTGTGTGTGTGTGTGTGATATTTTTAAATAATAATCATCAATAAACTTTAAAAAATGAAATGTGTCTCAATATAATCTTTCTATACTTTTATATTTTAGTGCCTCTCATGTTTGCAATCTATACCTTGTCACATTTTTATCTAAGAGATACTTGATACTCTTATTTTGTTGCATTTGAGATGACCTGAGGGTCAGATGTTATACTTTGATTTCAGTGTCATAGATGATATACTATTATGCTATTTAGTTTATCATATTTGCATGTTGATGCCATTTTGAGATGACAGTAGGTCTATGATGATATCTAGTTATCTTGTGTTTAGACATATTTATGATTCTATTATGTGATGGATTTTATGCTATGGTGATTTACTTCATTCTTGTTTCATTATTTTTTATGTGAACGTGAGTGATGTAAATGGAGTATCTTTGTATAATGAAATAAATGGTTAAATTAGGTATTTAATGTATTTATTTCTTTGGCTATGATATTATATACAATTACACTTGATCAAGTTTTTTGGTGTACAAGATTTATATCCTTGGCAGTGGCACACAGAGTTATTGATTCATCTATTCATATTTTACCAATGTCAGCCTTGTATGGTTGATGTATCTTTATTAAATGTTTAAACTAAACCCTTCAATGATTTATTAAATCCAAACTCATTTACATTATGTGATTAGACCAATGAGTGTGTTTGTGCATTTAGATTTTCACATTGTTGCGAAGTTGTTAAGGCCTTCTATAATTTTGGTTTCAGGGTTTTTGGGCTTTATTTAATTATCTTTTAATTTTTGCCAACTTTTCCATTGATGAATTCCTATTACTAGTAATAGCTTGTTTTCATTTGGGTCTATTCCAGTCTAGCTAGTGCAACTGGCTATTTACTCTAATCGATTATTAACTCAAAAAGTGAATAAGTATTAAAAGAGGATTTTTTTATTTTTTGGAAAAAGTGGATGAACCACTAAATATATTTATATTTTATTTTAAAATTGATTAAAAAAGGCTCAGCTAAGAAAGAATCAGGAAGAAAACTTGGCACCCTCACATAAAATATAAATCATCGATATTTACAACTTATTATATCGACAAAAAGTTTCTCATTCAAAATGCAATTTTGAGAAAATAAAATGCAAATACATCATATTTTAGCATCATTTAATCATGTATCAAAAATTCAAAATTTTCATTTCCAACCTTACTCCTTCATTTCCTCCAAGGTTGTGCATGCCTCCTCTCATGCATATCCTAGTTCCTCTTATGTACATCCCCTTTGAATAATGGGAGAATTTACCCACCCTGATCTATTCTCAAAGTTTGAAGCAAGAAGGGGCCAACGAATAGCATTTGAACCCATTTGTTCACAACCTAGGTCTATGGTCGTCGTGCCACCAGAAGTCTCCCTCAAGTCTCGATCAATGTACCATGCCAATACATCTAGTTTGTGATCACTAACTAATCATGAGATTCAAGACATTAATCTTGGAATGCACTTGAGGGATGCCCTTCATGAATCTAATAATCAAAGTTGGATTGGCTCAGCATATCCAAGATAGCATAACCAATGGGCCTAAATTTTTCTTCTAGCTGGTAGTTGTGAGCCCTTGCAGTGGTTTGTAAGGTAGATTTTATAATGCGAGGATTCTATTTTTCAAATCCTTTCTGAAGAGCATCAAACATGACCAAGTGTTCATGTTGCCGTAATAACTGAGATCTTTGAAAGAGACCACCTACTAATACATTGCCAGACCATAAATCATACTGTTGCATGGTAATTACAAGTTTATTTTCATTCCAAAATTGGGGAAGAACAACTTTTTTCACCATAATTTCTAGCAATTGGACCGATTGTAACAAGTCCATGGCATTTGAAAGAAAAATGGACACAACATTTGAAGGATATAGGAAATGTTTGAGAGAAGGGCATAGAATTTCTTCGCCAATTACCTGTCAAATATCCTGATGAATAATAGGAGAATTAATGGAGAATATCTCTATCAAGACCCTATCATCAATACACAAAGGTAGAATAGCTTCATTGACATTGGGGTTAATCCATATACGATGATTTTTGGGCATTAGAGTCCAATGAAACTAATTATAGGACTCACACTTAGCACAGAACTCCATTGGCGAAGACATTTTCTAATAGAGAAGTTCCAATATCACTCTTCTCTGTCAGTGAATGAAGCTAAATAAGCCACTATCAGCATTTATAAAACAATAAAAAATACCTTCATAGTACCCATGTAGGATAATAATTGTTCAACTTTTACAAATACATGCAAAGTGTATGAAGGACTAAAAACTATGTGAATATTTTGCCAATGCGATCTCTGTATTGATCTTATCTTATGTTATATAACTACATAGCCAATGTGCAATCTAGTCATATCTAGGTGACAACAACTTACATGAAGCTAGGTAGTGAAAAAGATATTTGTAAGAAATTACTTAATATCACCAAGTATATGCCAAAATGATTTCATAAAAGGACAATAATCAATACTTAATTTTGACGAACCACTAATTCATTATTAGTTAGAATTTGTAGATCTTTGAATTTTCTCAATAAGAGTTCATGGCTGCATTGTGAAATTAGTAAACCCATTGCAACCTAAATTGGAATGATAATTTATAACTTTGTTCCCCTCTCTATATGTGTATGATAATGTAACCTCATGAAACTAATCAATTATATTCCAAATTTGTTGAAGCACATATTTAACTTGCCAAGAAGATGATTGTCTCTTGATGCAAGCTATTATTATAACTTGAGAATCATCTTCTATCTGCACATGATGAAAATTCCATTTCTTGGAAAGAATTAATCCTGCTAGTAATGGCTTAGCCTCAGCTATATTATTAGTTCATGTGGGTAAAGGTGTCATTGTAATATCAAGTACTTTACCAGTGTAGTCTCTAATGGATGCTCCCAATCCCAATTAGCCTAGATTGAAAGAGGAATTTAATTCCTCACTTTTCACTTTTGCAATTTAAAAAATTGAGAGCTTTTTCTGAAATCCTTTTTTGAAGGATTGTGTTTCTATTTATTGTCATAGCTACATGCATGGGATCTTCATGAGGATGGACTCATTGGATCCAGCTCAGGGTGACCTTGCTTTGTCATCATTTTTAGTTGTATCGGTGTGATATTTATTTTACCTGGCTATTTTCTATTTTAGCCCTCCTAGCTATTAGGTAGGGCTCTCATGTTTTCTTGTTTCAACTTAGTTTCTATATCTATTTCTAATAGTTATTTGTTTAGAGACTAAGAACTAGTGTTCCCCTCCATTTCTATTTACTAGTTCTGCTTGATTGGTCAAGTATGAATATTTTCCTAGTTTTTGGGATGAGGGTTTATGGTTTTGCACTATTATGTTGGTCATTTTTGCATACAGTATTTGAACAAAAAATTTATTATATTTTTGAGGCTTTTGTGACCTAAGACCAAATGGGTTTAAATTTCAAAGTTTTCTATTTTTGGGAGTTTTTACCTCATTTTGTTTGTCTCCCTATCTTTCCAAGTTTTCTTGGCATGATGTTGGTCATGGACCTGGATCATTCATTTGGATGTTAGTTAGATCATTGTTACACTTTTTGTTGCATTGGGATGTGCACCACATCCATCCTCCCAAGATTGTTTTTGGTTGAGTGATATTTTTTCTTGTGTTCTCATCTAGTCCTTATGTTATGATCTTTGTGATGGTGGTGTGAAACACACAAGTACATACACGTACATCTGTTGAGTGACTTGCAAGGCACAATCTCTCATTTGTATTTCAGTGGAGTTATGATCCTTTTGGGTTGGGTTGGGAATATGCATGCCTATGGGCACGCATCACTGGATGAGCATGGGTAGGGTAAGGTGGCATATGGAGGGAGCTTCTATCTCATAGCCTAGTGACCAATGCCTAGAGGGTTGGCAAAGGAAGTTCTAAGTAAGTTATAACTATCTAAAACACTGGGTGGTAATAAAACTTAAGATAATAAAATGCTTCAGTTTGAGAACTTTCCATTTAGAAGTTGAGTCCACACAAATCCAATCTTGGGCTTTTCAATGCCAAGCAAATATCTATGATGTCAGCCCCTACATAGTAGGATAAAAGTACAAAGTTGTGTCACCTTTCAGGATGACTTATCAGAATGAATGAATTTGAGTACTTCTATCTAAAAATCAATTTTTTTCAAACATATGATCTTGATAAATTTACTACAGCTAAGTTATATGTGGTCTCACACTTTTTCAATTGGAAATGTTTATCAAATGCATGTTTTATACTAGTTTTCATCCAATTACTAAAGAAATAAAATTATTTTAGAAAACTAACATTTCAATAACTCTTACAATTTTTCAAGATACTTTTTTGATAACATATAAACACCATTTTATAGAGCTCAAAGTCAAGAATATTCTCATATAGAATTTATAGGATTTTAATTAGACATAGTATATTATTATTAAAATTTTTTATAAGTACATATTTTAATACTCGAGAAGATATTGATTTTAAGAAAGAAAAAATATTAAATCATATCAAGAAATTGAAAAATCATATGATGTTCTAGAGGAGAGAGTCATCTTCCAGAATGTATAATTTTTTTTTGGTTAGAATAGATTTATTTTTAAAGATGTGGTGAGAGATGAAAACTATCGATTCTAGGTGAGTTGAAATTTGAATCATTATAAAAGAGAAAATATAGGTCTGAAGCCAAATTTTATTTTTGATTGTTCTAGCTATATATGTCATCTATAATATAAGGTGAGATCAAAGAGAAATGAGTTTATTTCCATATAGTTTTGTGGTGGGAACTAGAGCCCTAATTTTTAGCATTTTTTAGCAACTAGAAATTAGGAAAATATATCAATTCTTATTCCAAATAATTATTAAAAATTATAATCCTAAACTTCATCCATTTTTATACATTTCATTAGTTTACTTCATTTTCAAATTCTAAATAATAATACTGGTTTTATGTCATTGAAGGTGAACAAATATACTTTTGTTAGCCTTTTCCTTTATAAAAGGGTGACACAGGTTTGTTCTTTTACCTAGTAACCCATTGAGTGTCTGACCAGGACCTATAGTAATTGCATTGTCTCATCATCTTGGTCTTAGTCCTCATTATTGTTTGGTGTGAGTGTTAGCCACACACATTTTCTTTATGTGTTTTTTTTGTTGGATCATTATCTCCATCAGCATGGTGGGAGTGGACCTGTGGGTTTCATGTGGTTGGGAGGCATAGTGACCTATACCACTACTAGGGACTAGTGTATAGAGATGCTCTATTATCCCAATGTGACTGTTGCTGGGTGTTTTCACTTGGTACTTTGGGTTCCAAAGTATGTTTTCTTGTGATTTATGCTTTCTTTAGAATGCATGTATATCATGTTTAGATGATGTTTTTTTATTGATGCATTCCCTTATTATGATTTTTAGCATATGATAAATGATTTTATTTGCTTAGTTGGAGTATCTATTGCTTTTGGTTTAGCATGTTAGATTTCCTACTCTTCATATGTTATTATGCTTTAGTAGTGACATCCTTATAAGACAATTCCAACTATGTAGTTGGCAGTTTGGAATGTTATGCATGGGGGGTGGCTCGAACCCTTGAGGTTTCATGATACTATTTTGATTGGGAGGAGCCGTACACTTAGTTTGGTTGTTTTAGTTCATTGCGATGTTGTTTCTATACACTGCAATGTTGCTTCTAGTATGTTTTTTACTACTATGTTTCAGGTGGTTAGATGTAGTTTCATCTTTCAGTTTAATATTTGAGTGTCTATGCCTCAATTCATGGATCTGGTACTCCCTAGTGTGGAGGAACTTTATTTCTTAGCTCTTTACCTTTTATTTTTTTGGCTTGTTGTTTTGAATTCTTGCATGAAATTGTACTTTCTTGCATGAGAGTTCAAAAGTTTGCATGGTGTGTTGGGTTTTCTCATGTAGCTCTTGGTACTTTCTCATGCAAAACCCCACACTAGTTATAGGTGTTTTGGCTACTAGGTCTAGTACTTCCTCACATTGTTCAGTGCATTTCCTCTCATGAAAGGTAGTTCCTCGCGTGGTGTGTTGTACTTCCTTGTGCAAGATTTATGTCTACTGTTGTCCTTGCACAAAAAATTGGGGGCATCTCCACTGGGTTTTTGGGATCTCTTTTTGGTGTTTTAAGTACCCTTTGGATTTTCTTAATTTTTATGCCTTGACAAATCTATGTTTCCTTGTTCTGTTGTCATCTTTGGTCTTTGTTTCTTGATTTGTGTGTTAGTTTGGTAGTGGCATTTGGAGATTCATTGGCTCTTAGGATTGTGGTTAAGTCTTTTGTTGTGATCTTTGTGATCCTCATCTGTTGTATGTTATGTGCATCCATACTTATTTTTATAAAAAAAATCTTGGCTTGTATTGAATCCTTGTTCCAAGGATATTTAGGTGGGGCATTACATATACATATTAAAATCTGTCCTTTTTTAACATATTTAAATATTTAGATTCTAATATTTTTATTAAAAAAATATTAACTCATGAATAATTTTTTAACTATAATTTAGAGTTTAATAGAAACTTTCTATAATATAAAAATATGTTTTCCTTTTAAATTTGAGTTACTAGATAATAAATTAAGACATTTCAATCTAGATTTTATTAGAATATTTTTATACTTATTTATATGTTCTACAAACATTTGTATTCTTTTTAAATTTAAATTACTAAGTTAATAATAAAAAATAGAAATATCAATAATTTAAAAGTGTCTTTTTGAAAAATAATCACTATCAATAGTAATTATTGATATCATTTGTTACCAACAACTACTAGAATAAATATGAAATATTATGGTCTAGTTGTAGTTTCTTACAACCCATTAATCTTGATACATAACGAGTGAATCTCCAAAAAAAATTATAAGATTTGTGAAACAATCTTACACTAATTGATCACTAATCCTATCCTAATGTAATCTCTTTTTATTTTTCATTTTTTCTAAAAAATATGACTTCAATCCTAGATCAAATTTAAATTTTTCTTGATCTTGGATTGAAGTCAAAGTTTTTAGATCAAAAGTTTTAAGAAGCTAGAGGTTGTCCATTTTCTTGTTTAGAAGCTCAAATATACACCTCTAAAATCTTATTTATTTTATAGTTGACTAATAAATCATCTTCACACTATGAAATTGAGTACAATCAATTTTAAGTATAAATAATAAATCACCAAGCTAATCAAAGTAACAAAGATGCATTGACAAGCCACTCAAAAGATAATATGGTATGGTACAACGAAAAGTAGAATGGGTTGTTGGAAATATTAGATAGACAAGGTTACTAAGAGGGGAGTTGTGAATCAATAACCAATAAAACGTTAACTTATTTCACCAATTAGTCCTTCATTAATATTTTTTATTCTAACTACATGCATGAAAGAATGAAATCAAATAAGCATTCATAGCAATTTGACACAAGATATGGTGACTAGAAACCTTCCAAATAGAATGTAAAAATGGGGTGGGGATGATGCCCACAAGCTTTAGTATTGTATTATAAAGTTGTCCTATTAAGGCTTACAATTGATCATTTCTGATGATCTGCCCTATTAGGAGCAATAAGGACTGCTAGGTCCACCTTGTAAGAGGATTTACAAAACATACAATGAAGTATGCACTCAGTAAAGAGATTTTTCAAAGACTTGTTAAGTCTACCCTATTAAAGGATTTAGCTAATACACCTGTTAGGATGAACAGTGGTTGATCTCTGATCTGCAACTCTTATTTGCTGGTTGAGATTCCTTTGAAATGTAAAGATCACCTTGCTATGATAGATAAATCTTTGTTGTCCCTTATATTGATTATAGCCTTCTTAATTCACACTTCTATTCTTTATATTCACTTTATACATATTTGGATATGATACAGTTCATTACATTTATACCAATCCAAATCACAATTCATCAAAGTTGGCTACAACATAGGTTTCCATCAAGATCACAATGTTAGCCCAACTACTAACACTTGAGTTTAGAAGACAAACTCAGTGATGTTCTAATACTCGACAATCATTATCAACACTCAGCATCACAATGCACTCAGTAGATGTAGAAGCTCGGTTCATACTAATTACTTCCAAGTAGCTTGAACTTGGTCAACACTTACGTGACTCAGTGAACACTACAAAACTTGATATATAAATAGAATCACTTGGTTGACACTCCATGGCTCAGTCAACACTAACACTGCAAGCTCAGTATAAAATGAATTACTTGGTTGACACTCCTTTGCTCGATCAACACTAGATTCTCATCACTAATACATCAATCTCGATAGATACTAGAGAGCATGGTTGACACTATGCAACTTGGTTAATGTTGTGAAGCTTGGTTAGCACTATCACTGAACAACTTAGTAGATACTACTCATCATGAATTGTATAAAGATTCTAGAACTTGGTAGAAACTATAGAACTCAGTAACAACTATATTACTTAGTAGAAACTATATTACTCAGTAGCAACTATATTACTTGGTAGTAACTAGAGAACTCAGTTAACACTACAAACTAAAAGATTAGTTTGGTAGCAGCTTAACCAATTGACTAAGTGTGAGTCACTAATAAAAAAACTTTGACCTTAATGTCAAAAATCTTTCCCTTTGGCATTAGTGAAAAAAACACTTATCAATCCAAAACTAAATGCTCAAAATTTCAAGTCCAAAACATTATTTTATCTCCTTTCTATGTCTACATACTCTATTTTTGAGATTTTTCAAAATTGCTTTTGTAAAAGATGTTTTTTTATTATTTGTTTATGTATTTTTATAATACTATGTTGATCCCCCATACATACATCTCATTTATACACGTATATCTCATATTATACTTCTCCCAAATACTCTTCATATATACATTCATCTTATATTATAATTCTCCCCCTTTTTGACATTAATATCAAAGGTGTATACTACATGGTAATACCAAAATGTGACAAGAAGTCAAAATGTACCTTCCAAATCAATGTCATTTTCTTGTCCCAATTTTCCTATAACACCTTTCTTACATGTAATGCAATCTACACCTTTGTTGATAACTCCATCATGTGATCAACTATGGAGAATTTATTGCTATGGATGAGTGTTTTGGCATGTGCAATGTGTTTCTACAATACATCCATTTTTGGAAGAATCATGCCTTGGATGTCTATGAGTGTGGTCCTAATCCTGGCTTCTTCCCTTAACAATTCTACTTTTAAATTTGTCAGATATTTGATCTTTGAATAGTGAGTAGAACTATATCTTGGATTAAGTGACAATTGGTGTGCAGTTTCCTTCAAGTCTTCATCTATCTTAGATAATTTTTCCTTTATTCCTTGGGTGAAGATAGATGTATTACACAACTTACTAAATAATGAAGTTACATTATTTGTAGATGTTTCCAATGAACTAAGAATAGTAGACAATTCAACTTGGTTTATTGTAAATTTTTGTGCCACTTGTTCCAATAATTTTTTTTCAAATTTACTTTATGCTCTTTGTAGCAACTTATCTTTTCCATTTAGATCTTCATTGAATTTCTAAACAACTTCTACTAATTTATTCAAAATAGGTTATGTTCTGTCAACCTCTGTACTTAGTGCATTCACAAATATGTCATTTATATCTTCTAGAACTTGGATTTCCTTCCTTTTATTTTCTTTAAAAAAATTTTACTTAGCTCTTTTTTGTAGTAATTTCCATAGGATGTTCATCTTATCAATAGTGAGGGTAGTGCTATCCCAGTTTGGAATAACAATATCCTCATCTAAATCTATTTCCTCTTCTTCATCCTTTTCTTTTAGAGTAGGAGAAAAAATTTTCTTACCCTTGCCTAATACTTCAGTACAAGGTTGAGATTGGCTACCAACTCTCATTTTACTTGCTATTGACACATTTGGAATTGTAGCAATTATAGAAATTGAGGGGCTAGCAACAAAAGTAGATATGTTACTAATAGTAGAGATAACTTGTTGTTGCATTATCAAATCTAATGATATAGAAACTTATTTCTGAGTAGATGAAGTTTTGACCACTTC
Source organism: Cupressus sempervirens (assembly GCA_028749045.1). Classification (NCBI taxonomy): domain Eukaryota; kingdom Viridiplantae; phylum Streptophyta; class Pinopsida; order Cupressales; family Cupressaceae; genus Cupressus; species Cupressus sempervirens. Next base: position 215,158,078 of record CM053783.1, read on the forward strand.
AATCAATATAGTACTCAGTTGAATAGATGTAAAGATTGGTTGGGTGCTTGGCATGGTAGTGGTTTCCAAAACCAACTTGATAGAAGCTTCCTTAGAGCTTGATAGCATTAAAGCTTTTCTTAGAGAATAAGGACATGAGCCCATCACTGCTGCTACAATTTTTCCTAGGTTCATTTCCTCAATACTTTGTATCTTATGTAGACTTTCCTTTATAGCTTCATGTCCTTCCTCTTCATCATCCAAATTTACATCTTCTATTTCCACATCTTCTTCGTCATCATTGTCAATATCTTCCTTGTCATCTTCATCATCTTTGTCACTAACATGAACAAAAAAATTACTAGGTTGATGAAGATTGTAAATATTATTCCATGTGGTTGTAGCTATCTTCACCACATATTCAATGTCTTTCATTAGTATCATACATGTGTTGAATTTAAGAGTGAGCTTTTCTTCATTTTTCTTCAAAGATTATTTCACCTCTTTTTCAATGAGACTCAACATTAGTTGCCTCAGAGTCTGTTCAACTATGTCTTGTGCAATCTTCTTTGCATGCTCCTATCTAGGCTTTATTTCTTACATAAGCTCATTAGGAATTTGTTGTCCAAGCTGATCAAGTGAGTACGTCCATTTTCCCAATTTTGTAATTATCATGTCCTTAATCTACTTCTTCTCATCTACATTCCTAGTTTCATATCTGAGAGATTTGAAATTTTCCATTCCTCCTCCACTTTCTAATTCCTTTAACTTTTCTTGAAGTGTAGGTAGATGCCTTTTGAATAATTTGCTTGGAATCCTCCTCACCTAACTTCAATTTCTTCCTAGATTTTGGTGCCTTTCTTTTAAATGTAGTAGTGGGTGACTTAGTAGGTTTGGTTATGATAGCCTTAACTTTCTTTCTTATAGGTTCTTCTTCCTTAGATTTGGATTCCTCATCTCCTTTTCCCTCTGTCAGTAGGAGAGTAGAGCTTGTTTGTTTCATTTTTGCTATCCTCTTTCTTCCTTTGTTAACTACATGAGGAAGCTTAATTTCAAGTTCTATCCTCACCTTGGATTCTTCAAAAGTTACAAAGTATGGTGCCTTGGGATCCACATTCTCATTCAAAAAAGCCTCAATGTTATATTTTTTATCATCAATGTTAACCTCATTTTCAAGAGGCTTAACACTTGCCGCCCTAAGTCTAACAACCTAAATGTACACTCTATCACAATCTACCATGAAACAAATATTATTTTTGTAATCCTCTACAAGTTTCTTTGTTATCATACATTTATTATTCATCTTTTCTTTGAATGAACCAAAGTAGTTATCCATTATACTATCAAAATTTTTACCCATCTCTGCTATGTATTCATTAACTTGATATAGAATAGGTACATATTTTCTGCATACAACTATGCATTTAGAAGGGAAGAATTTTTGTACAAAGAAAAATAAACAAGTTATGAGTGAACCAAACTTACATGCATTTTTCTTGGAACATTTGATGCTTTTTGTGTTCTTATTGAACTCATTAAATATTAACTCAACAAGGTTGAATGACATGTTATTTTTCACCATGTTGAGGGCCAAATTCACTACCTCATAACACACTATTGAGATGAATGTAGCTATATATTTTATGGGAAATCACACGAACACCAAACTTCAATTCCATGTATGTCATTCCACTTATCTTCATTCCTCTTCCATCTCACTTAGTAAGAGTTTTCTTTGTTAGTTTAGCTTGATGTAGGGTTTTGGTCATCTTGGCTTTATTTAACATTGGAAAGCTAGTGATTCAATGAACCATCTTCCTTGTGATCAAAATGGGTTGATCCAACCATAACTTCCCATTGTGAACTAAGCTTAGTATGAATCTTGTCCATTTTACCTAAAATACCCTTGGCATACGTGAAATATGTGTCAAGCCCTTTTCTTCCAAATTTTGATGCTTGGGTTTTAGAGTGCCATTCACACTTAACTGATTCAATGCATCATGCATTTCATTTGTGCCTAGATCTTGAATAGAAAATTTTTAATATAAGTGTATGTCATGCATGAGTAATACCTGGGAAGGAATTTGTGATTGTGCACCTCCTGGGTCGAGTAATTTGGCAATTTTTGGACTAATTTTAAATGTTGGAAGCTCGCATTCTACTCCTTGAATTAACATTTCCAATCTTTCTTTTCTTTTTTGTTGGAAGAAGCCATGTTTAGTAGGGTCTTGTAGGGTTTTGAATTTTTTTGAGAATTCTTCAACAATAAATGCAAAGATCGCTTGAAAGCACAAAAATTACTCTTCTCAAATAGCTTTCAAAAATTCATGATGAAAAAATAATGTCAATTTTCTTCCTTTTAACAAATTTTTGCTTTTCAATCACCATAAATGCTTTGGTACATGTAGTGCCTTGCCCAAATATCCTTGGAAACAAGGATTAAATACAAGCAAGATTAAAAAAAAAAATTTAAACCAAGTGTAAGTGCACATAACAACAACATACACTGATCACAAAGATCACAACGGAAGACTAATAATCATCTAAACACCAACAAATCTCCAAACATCACTACTAACCAAAAAATAAACAAGAAAACATAAGAGATCCACCAAGCTTAAAGAAAAAAGCTAACTCTTGAAAATTGACTAAGTCTAAAATCCTGAAGCCCTAAAATTTGGCTAAGTCTAAATTTCTAAAGCCCTAAAATTTCCTAGAATCTTTATCTTAGCTCGTAGAGGTCTGGAATTTATATCAAATGAATTGTCGCATATATTAAAATATATCAACTTATACTTAAATGATATATTTTAAACCCATTAGGAAATCTATTTTGAACTAGGAAGGTGTACAACCAAAAAGGGTATCCAACACCAATTTTTGAACTTTTCTCCGACAAGCCTAGATAGCCCCTATTTTTTGTGCAAAGCCAAATAATACCATATTCTCATGAAAAAAAGTTCCTTTTTGTGCAAACAAGTGTACTTTCACATGAGGAAGTGCCCAAGACTAGTGTAGGGTTTTGCGTGAGAAAGTGCCAAGATGCACGAAGAAACCCAATATGTCGCGCGAAGACTTGCATCCTCACATGAGAAAGTGCATTCTTACACGAGATCCCAAATCAGCACACAAGAATGAAAAGTAGTAAAAATCTAAGGAAACTATGAAACAAAGTTCCTCCACACCGGGGAGTTTTGGATCCACATCTCGAGGCATGAACACTCAAACTATAACTGAATAATTGAAAGACGAAAAGCTGGAATCTAACCATCTAACAAATAGTGAAGGAAAAGTACATAAGGGAAATATCATAGTGTATTGAAAGAAACATCACATTTAAACAAAGTTAACATCACAAAGGGAAAAATAACCAACTAAGTACACAGTTCCTTCCAACTATCAGTGGCATCATAAGACCATCGTGAGCCCTAGCCATCCCCTGCACATAACATCCCAAGCCAATGATTAGATTGTCAGTACTGTTATAATAGGGATTTCACTACTAAAACATGCTACAACATAAGCATAAGGAAATCTAACATGCTAGTAGTAAAGCATAAGATAATCCTACAAAGTAGATAACATCACCTATCACATGCTAATCATCATAATAAGGAATGCATCAAAACTAATATCTTCTAACATGATATATAAGCATCCCAATGAAAGCATAAGTCAAAAGAAAGCATACTCTAGAAGCTGAAGTACCAAGTGAACACATCTAGCAATGGTCACACTAGGACAATAGATCATCTTTGTACATTGGTTGCTAGTAGTGGTGAAGTTAGCTACACCTCCCAACCATGTGGCACCCATAGGTCCACACCCACCATGCTAATGGAAATAATGATCCAACCACAAACACATGCAAAGCAAACATTCATGGCTAATACATATGCCAGACAATATGATGACTGAATCCAAGGCATAGACAATGCATAATCTATAGGTCCTGGACAGACACTCAATGGGCTACTACGTAGGGGTTGACATCATGGAGAATCGCTTGACATCGACAAGCCCAAGCTTGGATCGTGTGTCCTCAAACTTAAATGGGTACTCACACATTGTGTCCTCAAACTTAATTGGGTGCTCACACATTTTATTATCTTAAGTTTTATTACCACCCAATACTTTCTTTAGTTATCACTTATATAAAGCTCCTTCTACCAACCCATGATGCCATAATTGTTGGGATACAAGATAAAAGCCCCCTCCATATGCTACCCTACCCTACTCATGCTCATCCTATGATGAGTGCACATAGGCATGAAAATTCCAAACCCATTCCAAATGATCAAAACTTCTAGAAGTACCATGAAATATCGGGTCCTGCAAGTCATCCGATAGGATGTACTCATGTGTGGCACACCACCATCATGAAGATCATAACAAAAGAATTGGATGAGAACATAAAGAAAAAAGTCAACCAACTAAAAATATAATCAGGATGATGAATACTACATGCATCCCAATGAAAAACCAAAATGCAATAAAGGTCTGACTAACATCCAAATAGATCATCCAAGCCCACAACCAAACTTATGCCAAGAAAACTTGAGAAAAATGGGCAACATGCAAAATGAGGTAATAACCCCAAATAATTGGAAAATTTTTGAAATTAAAACCCATTTGGTCCTTGGGTGCACAAACCCCTAAAATCTAATAATAAAAGAGTTTGGACATCATATGCAAAAATGGCTAGCATAATAGCTCAAAACCCCAAACCCCCATTCTAGAAATAGGGAAACATTTGTACTTGACCAACCAGGTAGAACTAGCAAATAGAAATGAAGGGGAACACTAGTTCTCAGCCCCCTAGCATACTGCTATAGGAAACAAAAGTTGAAATAGAGCAAAAGGAATAAAACAGAAAGGCCCTACTTGATAGAAAAAGGGGCAGAATCTATAAATAGCTTGATAAAATAAATGACCTGCTAAAACTGCCAAAAGTGGCAGCGAAGCAAGGTCTCCTTGAGCCAAATCCAATGAAATTGACCTCATAAAAATCCTATGCTCACAACTCCCAAAATGAACAAAAAATGAATCCTTCAGAAGAGGATTTCCAAAAAAGCTCTCAAATTTCTATTTTTGAAAAGTGAGAAGTGAATAATGAATTCATTTTTCCAATATTTATTCATTTTCTAAGTGAATAGTCAATTATGGAAAATAGCCAGTTGGAGTAGTTAAACTCCAAATTGACCCAAATGAAAATAGGTTATTATCCATAACAGAAATTCACCTACGGCAAAGCTACCATAAAATAAATCTAAAAAAGATTTATAGCCTGAAAACCCAAAAAAACACAAAAAATCACTTAACACTTTCATGATAAAATGAACCTCTAAATGTATAGACACACTCATAGGTCTAATCACATAATGCAGATGAGTTCAAATTTACTAATCACCAAAAGGTTTTAATTTAAAACAACTAAATAAGAATATGTTGACCATATAGGGATGACATTGGTAAAATATGAATGGTTGAATCACTAACTCCATGTGCCGTTGCTAGGGATATAAGTCCTACACAGTAAAAAACATGATCAAATGCAATTGCATATAATATAATAGTTGAAGTAATTAATGCATTTAAATAACTAGTTAATCCATTTACACCACTCACCTCTGCATAAAGCATAGAGAACAAGAATGAAGTAAATAACCATAGCATAAGAATCCATCTCACAACATAATCCATAAATATGTCCTATAAACTATATAAATAGATAATCAGATATCCTCATAGATCTATTGTCATCTCAAAATAGCATTAACATGCAAATATGATAAATTGAACAACATAGTTGTTTAGCATCCATGATACTAAATCAAAGTATAACATTCGACCCTTAGGTCATCTCAAAGTACATAAAACAATAAGAGTAACAAGTATCTCTCAAATCAAAATAGACAAGGTACAAACTACAAACATGAGAGGCACTATAGTATGATCACTCACTAGATGATAGATTTTCTTTCACTTGATTCTATCTTTTAATGCTCAACAAACAATCATAGCCTGGCAGTATCAATATTACTTGGTAGAGTCTTCAACAATTCAACATCCACACACAATACTTTAGTGTAACCTAACCTTGTTCGGTAGGGTCTTATGACCCAACCTAGCTTGATAAAGGTCTTGAATTTTCACAACTACTTGGTGATCCTTGTGCATCTTGAATATTGATTTGGATCTTTTCTTCTAGTTGGTTGGAACTGATGAGAGATGGCTGCTTCATAATCTCAATTATAGTTATTCCTATGGGAGTTCAAGTTGAGATGCTTGAGTCACCCAACTCTTGAGTGACATCTACTTCATGATTCAGGCTTTGATTCTTAGGAGATTTTGGTATCCATTTTCACTTCATATTCTTTCTAATATTATTAGCTTTGGCTTTCTTTTCATCTTCAATTCTTCTAGTGTTCATATAGTTCTTGGCAAGGTGTCCAAGTTCTATATAAATGAAACATATCCTAGTGGTGTCTCTTTTCCTCATGTGATGTTTCACACAATTTTCTCTAATGTGCCCAAATTCTCCACAGTAGTGGTATCTACACCATGTGTTGTAGTCCCATCTAGATATAGCTTTTACAATTTTTTTGCTAGATTCAATATCTTGGTTTTGCATTTAGAAGATTTGGGTCCCTAGTTCTTACAATTGTGACATTTACCTTGAAACTAAGGTTTCTCCTTGCATTCACTTTCTTTATGACCATTCTTATTGCAATTGTAACACTTTCCATTGAATTTTTCTTTACCATTACTCCAACATTTGTTTGATGTATGACCTAACTTACCACAATGATTACAAGTAGTCCTTTCATTCTTTTGAGCTCCTCACTTGGATGATTTACCTTATTTTGTGTATCCTATTCTTGCTTTTTCTTTGTGTCTGTACTAACTTTTCTCATTCAACTAATTCATGCTTTCTAGAGATTTAAACATTCTTTCATTGGTTTTCTTTTCAGTGTTTAGATCATTCTACATTCTTTCATTCTATGATCTTAGATTCATGAGTTCTTCAGTTGTATTGGTGATTTGATCAATGAAGTCTATCTACTGAAGGGATAGATGTTGAATTTCAATGTTCTTTTCTTCTATCTCTTCTTTGGCTTTGTCTTTTTCTTCCATGACTTCACATAATCTTATTAACTAGATTTCTTGTTCTCTTTTTAGCTTTCTAACTTGTTGAAGATTGGAATTCTTTTCTAATAGATCTTTGATTGCTTCATTAGCTTCATTTGAATTTCTTTATGGATAGATATCTTCAATTCTTTCTTTTGTGTAGATATTGTCACTCATTTTTACTGCAAAATCTTCACTTCTTTTCAATGATTAAGAGAGTTTCTCATTTTCTTTCTTTAGTTTACCAATGGCTAATTCCAAATCCAAATTTTCATTTTCAATAGCCTTATGTAGCTTTTATACCTCCATTGCCTTTAATCTTTGCTCAAGCTGCTAAATTTCTTCTCTAAGAGCCACAATGCTCTGATACTAATTACTAGAAATAGTAGATAGGCAAGGTTACTAAGAGGGGAGGGGGAAATTAGTAACGAATAAAACTTTAACTTATTTCACCAATTAGTCCTTCATTAAAATTATGATCTAATTGCATGCATGAAAGAATGAAAGCAACTAAATATTCATAGAAATTTGACACAAGATATGGTGACCCAGAAACCTTCCAAATAGAAATTAAAACTAGGGTGGGGATGATACCTAGAAGATTTAGTACTATAGTATAAAGTTGGCCTGTTAAGGCTTACAATTGATCACTTCTAATGATCTTCCCTGTTAGGAGCAATAAGAACTACTAGATCCACCTTGTTAGAGGAATTACAAAACATATAATGAAGTATGCACACAGTAAAGAAATTTGTCAAAGGCTTGTAAAGTCTATCCTATTAAAGGATTTAGCTGATACACCTGTTAGGATGAGCCAGTGGCTAATCTTTGATATGCAACTCTGGTTTTCTAGTTGAGATTCCTTTGAAATGTAAAGGTCACCTTGTTGTGATAGATAAATCTTTGTTATCCCTAATACTACTTTTAGCCTTGTTAATTCACACTTCTTCTCTTTATATTTATTGCACACATACTTATTTTTCTATGATATAATTCATTACATATAGGCCAATCCAAATCACAATTCATCAAAGTTTTCTATAGCACAGGTTTCCATCAAGATCACATAATCAGCCCAATTTCTAACACTCGAGTTCAAAAGATGTAAACTCGGTGATGTTCTAATACTTAGAAACCATTATCAACATTCAACATTGTCATGCACTTGGTAAATGTAGAATCTTAGTTCGTACTAATCACTTCCAAGTATCTTGAACTTGGTCAACACTTGTGTGACTCGACGAACTTGCAAAACTTGATATATAAACTGAATCACTTGGTTGAGACTCCATGGCTTGGTCAACACTAACATTGCGAGCTTGGTATAAACTAAATCACTTGGTTGACCCTCTTTGGATCGATCAATACTAGATTCTCATCACTAATACTATAATCTTAGTAGATACTAGAGAGCATGGTTGACACTATGCAACTTGGTTAATACTATAAAGACCAGTTAGCACTGTCACTAAATAGCTCAATAGACATTGCTCATCATGAACTGTATGAAGATTTTTGGAACTCGATAGCAACAATAGAACTCGGTAACAAATATATTACTTGGTAGCAACTATATTACTCATTAGTAATTAGAGAACTCAGTTAACACTACAAATTGAAAGATAAGCTCGGTAGTAGCTTAACCAATCAAATAAGTTTGAGTCACTAATAAATAAACTTTGACCTTAATATCAACATGGGAAATCTCTTTTAAATAAATACTCTACATTGTGATAAACTAAAATGTCCACTATATCCTATATTTTTAGCTATATAAAATTTGAGGTAATACAATAGTGACACAAAATAAAGGAGTCATGTATTCTTATATATGAGGAACTTTTTCCATTAGGTTTCTTGTATATCTAGTAATTATTAAATTGATGTTGTCTAATATTTCATCTTCTAAGTAATACATACCATAAATAGAGTGAAGGAAAAGAACAACTAGAGAAAGTACTCACATGTCTAAGAAGAAATACAACTAAAAGATAAAACCATTAACTCTATTGAACAAAAACATCCCAAGTAATGATCATAGATTTTCTAATCAAAATTCATATGAAGAGGGCTCAAAGAAAAATCCCCAAACAAAATTTTGGGACGGTAAAAAAAGAGACTAATAAGGCTAATAAAATGCTAGAAATAAGACATTTTATCACCTTGTCACTTGCATCTGGTGCATTGATATTACACCTAATAGAAAAATTGGGATCATATTTGTTTTAACCAATTAGTTAAGTGTGCATATCCATTCAACCACCTCTTCATATTACAAGAGATTCTCTTCACCCCAACTTCATTGGACAAAATTCATAGCCTTCCTTGAGTGAAATAGTGTTGCCCAAGATGCCTAAAATTGATGCCCTAGATGCAAGTGATAAAGATCATGCAATTTAGTTTCAAATCTTTGAATTCTAAAAATAGGCAGGCATGCATGGTAAACTTTACAAATATTGCAAAGAGAAGAAGGTGGATTTAAATTTCCAAGGAGAATTTACATTACAATAATAAATAGAAAAAAAAAATTGGAAAGGTTATAAGCTTGGTGCAAAAAAATTCTTAGATGTCAATGATGAAAAATTCAAAAATAAAAATCTTTAATAGCATTCATAGATAGATAGATAGATAGATAGATAGAGGAAAAATTTCAAGATAATGTAATGAATTCATATAAGCATAATATAAAATATTTTAAACCATAGCCATTATTGCCACTATATAAAATTGGGCAAACAAAGAATTGAAAGCCCCAAATAGCTGTAATAATTTAAAATGCCCCAAATAGAGATTGCAAAAGGAAAAAACAATGCATACCCAATGAAGGATGCAAAATTAAAGAAGAAAAATAAAGCAGAAAAAATAGAAATATTTTTCAAGTGGGCATCTAACTTTGGCTAACAAATTGCAAAAACTTCTAGCGAGGCTAACAATTTTCCTTTAAAAATTGGCAAAAACTAGAAGCAAAGCTCCCACATATAAGTTGCTAAATAACAAAATAACTTCTCAAGGAGGTCATAAGGAAACATAGTAAAATGATGACTCCACGAACTTTGTAGACATAGATGTTTACTATAAGTACAATTGTCTTAGATAAGGCTTCAACTTAAAATCATCTTATAAGTCAATCTATTAACATATAATATTCACTGATAAAAGAAAAGAATATATTTAATTACATAATTGATTCAACTTGCCTATAAACTATCATATCAAATCCAAGTTCTAAATATGATTATAGTCATTCATTTTAGTATGTCTTTGAATTATTTCTAAAATGTAAGAAATATACCTTTTCACAACCCTATTAGTGATAAGTATTACTGTTTTAGATAGTTGGTTTTTAATGCTTTAAATCTCCTAGCAAACAATGATGTATTTTCAATATTATTCTTTATAAATGTATAGAAAAAGGTAAAATTATGTCTTGCACAACCTACATTCTCTAAAGGAAGAACAACAAATTTTGGGAGCATATGAACCTATTTTAAATCAAGTTCTTGCATTCCATGAATAAATTACTTGAAAAGTAAATATTTAGAAGACATACTTTGTTCAATATTTTTGTAATTTGATTCTTTTGATAGGTTTCATAGTAACCACACTTTTTCTTTTTGGTGGATATTATTCACTGTACAATATTTTAGTGTCTTGATAAGTATAATATACATTTCAAATTAAGATATTACTATTAGGTTTCAACTATGTAGTTTTTAGATACAATCATTAAACCATGTTTCATGAGAAGATATTCATAATAACCTATTGCTTGTGATAATGAATTGAACACCTAACATTCATTGAATGTAGGTGATACTCACAAAGATGAAGAATTGAGACCTCATTAAGGATCACCCATCCTAGTACTACTCCAATTTAATTATGCTTAACCATTGTTTTTGTTCCTAGATTAAGTCAAATTTTTGTTTAACCTTATTTACAAAAATTCAAGAAAGTGTTTTGTCTTATGTTCATCATTAAATATAAATCCCATTGAACCCACTAATTGATAAGTAGAGGATATTTTCCCTCATAGAGTAGGAGTTAGTTTCCATAGGTACACATAAACATGGAGTTGCCCCAAGGTTAAGATTACTTTACTTGCAGTCCTATTTGTAATACCTTTAGTGAGTTGTGTACCTTATTAATCATTCTTAATAATTATATTTAAGGCCATGAATTTATTTTCATTGAAGATGATTTCTTGTGAACCATTTCTCATGGAACATGCATCAATAAGTTTAACTCAAAAATACATAGTTGAACCCAAATAGTAATATCACAATTTTACTTTTTGTAGAAACTATCTCCTACTTATTGAAATATAGGCTTATGGGGAATTATAATGAATGTATCATAAGAAACAACAAGTTTTTAAGGTTTTTTGAATAGGGTATCAAGAAGAGTGGGGTTACTATTTAGAAGTTGGCCTCTAAGAAGTCCTGGCACTTCACCTCTATAGGGACTCAAAATTGAAACACTAATGTGTGCCTGACCATCATTTTGAGGATTATGATGTATTCCATGTGTTTAGCACCTTTCATTGATTACATGCATGCATTTCATGATGAAAAATCACTATTCTGAGTCATTTTGCGAAGTGTCATTTGGAGCATTTGTCAAATCTGCATTTTTGCCTAAGTGTCAAACAATGACAAGAAGCCTAGTTTGCAATTGAATATCTTGCATCTAGTTAAATTTCATGACTCACGACTTTCAAAGTGTCTAGTATGAATCTCAAAGAATCCATGTATCAAATTTCAAGTCATTTGGATTTGTTTTGACAAGGTTTTGAATCCCTCAAATTTGGTTGTTTATTATTGTCATGTTGATGCACATTTTTCACAATTATGGGAAGCTCTATTTGACTATTCACAACTTTGACCCAATTGAATTGATGAAAATATTATTTATCCATTACATTCTAGGGGTTGAAGACTTGCGATGTTTCAAATTTGAACCTATGACAAGTTTGTTTGACTAGTTTTGAAACAAGATTCCAAACATAATTTTTGAAGTAATGGAGGGATAAAATACACTAGAGCTATTCTATGGCTCACAATTGTTGGAGTCTACCTTGAAGAGCTATTATTCATGAGAATTTGATGCTCAATGATCTATATTCCAAGAAAATGTATATAAGCATTTCATCAAATGGATACAATAGAAAGTTTTTGTGATAAATCAAACTATTAATGAGAAATACACCTTATTGGTATCATGATTATAGTTAAAATAAATATCAATTTCAAATAATCTCTTTTGATTTAGTGAGGTCAAAGAAATATTGTGGATTAGTGGTTTTGCATTTGAAAATTATATATATACCTATCCACATGTGAAATAAATGAAGGTGACAACATTTATCCCATATCATGATGTCACCAATGCACAAAACTTCCATTATTGATTTCTTTTTCACCATGTCAAGCACATCTACAATTTCCCATTAAAACATTTGCAGATCTTGGTATGTAAATAGCACAAAGATTTGTGCTCAAAGTACATGGGTTGTGAGTATATTTTGTATTGATTTTTGAGTGGCATATGTAGAGGTGTTAAAAAATGTGATAATGAAACCCAATTAAGTAGAAGAGATGCAATGAGTTAGAAGTCATGGAATATAACAACAAATTGGAAGTATGATGAGGCATAGATCCAAGGTTGAAACTTAGTCTATGATGGGAATAGTGATTTATTTGATTGGGAAAAGAGTTTAGTTTTTCTAGTTCTAGTGCTCTAGTTAACATATGATCAATTATTCCTTATTAACAATGACTAGGTAGTTTGATTGTCCCAAAGCTACACCAATTGACTTTGAATCAATTTTGGGAACATGGGAATATCCCTTGCTCACTTAGATCCCTACTACTTAACTTAGATCATGTTCACTTCACAAGGAAATGTTGTTCCTTTTCTATTCTCTATAGTAAATTTGAGGTGAGATCATCAGAATAGGTGGATTTAGTATATGCAATGGCATAGTGTTGAAAGGATGATTATATCGCTTATTGCATTGCTTGCATCAAAATAGCGAGAAAAAAGTTGCAAACTATACCAAAGTTATTGGTAGCCACGAAAACAATGATAGTTGTTCTTACAATAATGGTTGAATAGTTTCTTGAATTGTTAGAACCATCTTTGTTAAATCTCCTTTAAAGAAGAACCTATCTAGTTTTTCTGTTGTATAACTGAAATCTTTCCTTCTGTTGTTCCAAGTGAATATTCCATTATTGGTTGGGATTTCTAGTAGCTTTTTATCCCCTAACCATTTTTTGAATTCCATAGTTGCTCTTGTGATTACTTGAGTCTCTCAATATTTTTTCATCTAATTTCATGATTGCATTAAAGTCTCCTCCAATGAAAAGATTTTTATTAGGATATTTCTCTACAAATATGTTGATTTCATCCCATAATTTTTATTATCTACTATCTATGTGGATCCATAGACATTGATTAGAATTATCTATAAATTATATCTGTAGTTGAACACTATGCTTCCCATCTAGTTGTTCTTGGATTCTATGATATTTATGTCTACTTTCCACAAATTCCAAATAAGTCCTAATCCTCATGGAACCCCATTTGATTCTCTAATTGTTGTTTTCCACCTTCCTAATTACTTTTCTACTTTATCTCCTTGTTATCTATTCAATTTGGTTTCTTGTATTAATGTTATATATGATTCAAATAAAACAAGATTACATTTTAATAAGTGTTTCTTACTAGGGGTAGTTAGACCCCTAGCATTCCAAGTTATAATCCTCATTGACCTTTGGGAAGGCTATTCCCCTTCTTTTCATTTAATACTTCAAATATCTATTTTTTCTCCTTTTCTTTTCCATTTTCCTCTCTTAGTTCTTTTAATGATTTTCTTACTCTCTTTATTTTATTTTTACCATATTTCATGATTCTAAAACCTTCCTGGTTAATAGCGATGCCCAGATTGTCCATTAAGTGTTGGTCATTTCTTAAGTTTTCTTCTTATTCCTTATATTATTCCTCTTCTATTAACTCTTTAAGTAGCTGATCTTCTAATTCCTTGTCTTCTCTATTATTTTCTTTATTCTCTTTGACTAAATGCTCTAATGCATTGACCTCCTCTATCTCCTTTATTTTATGTATGTCATCCAAAACCCCAAACTCTTCCCATATCTCATTGTTCCCATTTTGTTCTTTTCCCATTCTCTTCTCCTTGTTGGTTTTTTTCTCTAGTAGTTCTAATACTTCTATTTATGCTACTACTTCTATTGGAATTAGAAATCCCTTGGTTACATCTTGTTTTTCTCTTTCTCCTTCTCCAAAAATGTCTCTTCCATTCTCCCATGTTTGCCAAAATTTATGTCACTATTTCTTTTCTTTTTTCTGGATTGTTATGTTTCTCCATTGAGATGATGAATTTTTTGGGATTGAGAATCCTTGTTCCTAATTTTCCAACTCTCTTCCTTTTCTATGTTGTCTTGATTCCTTTTTTCTATTTTACTTTTAGAGGGATGTATATGATCCCTGCTATTTTAATCATTTAACTAATCTTTCTTATTTCTTGTTGTCCTTAATTTTAATGAGACCTCTCCTTTTATATTTGATTCCTCTTTATTAAAATTCTACTAATTTTGGTCCTCTTCTATTCTAGTTTCCACTATTTCTCCTTCTTTGATGTTTTCCCCTATTATTCTCTCCTTTGATTATATACTACTTGATTCTTTCCTTTTTTCTTCCTTAAGGTCTTTTTGTTCCCTATTTACATGATCAATATGTTCACATTCTCCTATTTTTATTTTACCATTAATTTCATTTTGTAATAATAAAATATCATGGGTCATTCTATTTAAATCCTAAATGCTCATGTCAATTTCTTTTAGTGCCCTGTTCTCTTTTTGGCACACCTTGTATTCATTAAGTTTGGTCAATTTTAATTGACTCTCTTTGTTGATCTTTATTTTATTTTCTATTTCCCCACTTGTTACTAGTTCTCTTTGTGTTGTTCTTTGATCTGTTGATGTTCTTTCTTTTGTCTATCTTTTCTGTCCCATGATCCTCCTTGTTGATGTTTTTTCTTTCTTTTCTTTTATATTTTTTCTTTCCTCTATTTTATCTTCCTTCTAATTTATTATTACCTTTTTTATTTCCTTCCTTTTATTATTACTAATGCCACTAAGTGCCTCTTTTAAATTTGAGATTTTGTATTCAATTTTTAGATTAGGTCTGATAATTCCTTCGATTTCTCCTTCAAATTTTGTAAAACCTAGTTCATATATGGATATGCCAATATTAACCTTTTAGTGTTAAGATCCTTCTGACCTAACTCTATTTCTATTATAAATTCAATCTTACATGATTGGTCAAAATATGATTCAATACCAATTAAATTTCCTAGAGATTTACCAATTTTGATTAGGGTTTGGAGATGCTTAAGTTTAAGTGGAAAGCTTTTACATTCAAACCAATTGGGAGCTTTATAGCTCCTAATATTTTTAACACTCTAGCTTGGTTTGCAAACTAGAAATTTAACTCAGTAACCTTTATAAAAGCACTATGAAACTGGTACTAATTTACTCCTAATTTCTTTGTTTTTACAATATACATACAATGAATCATTAGGAAATATTCTAATACTTACCTATTTCTAACAAATCTTTATAATGTTCTTACCAATTTTGAGTGTAGCTAACTTCATTTGCTATAAAATTGCCTAGCTCTAAACATTCGATTCATTTTTCCTCTATCTATCTATCACTTATGATTATTGTATCAAGATAATGATTATGATTATCTAGGGATCCTATAGAGACGGGCTCTGAGATTTTATCTTTTCCCTTACATCCAACTATTTTTTTGTGGGGAGTAATGTAAACTTTTGTGTTTGGGGTTATAATAGTGGAAACCCTAACATCATATTTAGGTGTGGTGATTTGTTGTCTAGGGCCTAAAGAAATACAATTTGCTTCTAAAATTTTTGGTGATTTTTGTTTCCTTAAATTTCTACTTTCTTCGGGCTTCTTCTTAGGAGCTTTCTATCTGTCAATCATGGATATCTTCTTTGTATATGTTGTTTTGTTGAAGAAATTCTCTTTTTGTTTGATAATCATTGCTTCCACTTAGTGGTTCGAGGTTGTATCTATGTTATTTTGAGATACTATTCCCCTCATGATCTTTCTTTTTGTCACTTGTTGCCACCCATTTTTATCTTCATTAGTGTATATTTGGTTATAGTTTCCTTGTGTTTTGAATATTTCTTTGTTCCTTGCTTCATTAAGTTTGACTATAGTCTTAAAATCTTCCCTGCATTCATTTCCTTCTTCCATTTATATTGATAGAACATCAAATTTGTTACTAGTAGGAAGGCAAGAATGCTCTACCTAGCCATTTGGTAAGGATAATGGTGATGTGGAGGATTTTTAATAAGATTTTTTTTCCCTATCACTTGGCAGAAGCCTTTATTTGGGTAAATACGCTCAAACTTATTACGAAAAATACATTGCTGACTTCTTTTTTCACTATTACTACTTTTTTCACCATTTTCACAAAAATATATTTTAATGTTTATAAAAAAATCATTAATTTGTGTCAAATTATGGTGTCTGTACACGAGTGTGGTATGGTCCTGAAATATATATTTTGAAAAAGTGGTTTTTAAAGATCCATATGAAAATAAAATCTATCATATGGATACACAAATAAATTACATATTCAAAAAGTAGATTCTGAGCACTACAATTTTTATTTTTGAATTTCTTTATATTTATTCTCTAAATGCTTCAAATTTTGACATTAATTGACAAGTAATTTCAAAAATATGAAGAACACTTACACTTTTTGCCCAAAAGTGAGACCCAATTGTTGACATAAAGGTAAATTTGTTTATTAGTGACTCAACACTTAGTCAAATGGTTACATTTCTATTGAGCTCTATAGTTGCTACTGAGCCTATCATTTAGCTTACAATATTAACCAAGTGATTTAGTTATTCTCGAGCCAAGTAGTCAAAATATAGTGTCTACCAAGCATCTGAGTCAGTTTGTAGTGTTTTTCGAGCTACATAGTGTTTACCAAGCTTCAGAGACAATGTATAGTGCAAACTAAGTGTAGCAGAGGCTACTAAGTTATTTAGTGGAAGTGAAGAAGATCATAGTGTTAATCGAGCTATGGTATGTTAACCAAGTAATATTGTGTCTACCAAGCTCACATTGTTAACAATGTGAATCTAGTGTTGACCAAGTTATGCAGTGTCAACTGAGTGATTTTGTAGCTACCAAGTTTCTTAGTGTTCATAAAGTCACATAGTGTTGACTGAGTTCAAGCTACGTGGTAGTGATTAGTATGGACTGAGCTTCAAGTTCAGCTATGTGCCAAAGATTTTTGAGCATTGATAGTGTTTTCCATGTATCAAAACATCACCAAGTTTTTCTTCAAAACCTAAGTTACAGTAGCTGGGCTGACTTTGTGAATTATGATGAAATTGGTATTGTAGCCAACTCAAGTCAATTATGATTTGGATTGGTATATATCTGAAGCATTGTATCATGTCCATGCAAGTATGTGAAATAGAATATGATGAGAATGAGTGCAAATTAAATAAGGCTACAAGAAGTATAAGGGACAATAGAGATTTATCTATCACAGTCAGGTGATCATTGTAATTCAAGAAATCTCATTCAGCAAATCAGAGTTGTAGATCAAAGATTAGCCACGGGTTCATCCTAACAGGTGCATCAGTCAAATCCTTTAATATGGTAGACTTAATAGTATTTTTCTAAATCTCTTACCAAGTGCATACTTCATTGTATATTTGTAAATCCTTTAACAAGGTGGACCTCATAGTCCTTATTTCTCCTAATAGGATAGATCACCAAAAATAGTCAATTGTAAGCTTTAACAGGTTAGCTTTATATTGCAGTAGCAAAGCTTGTGGGTATCATCCCCGCCCGAGTTTTACTTTCTAATTGGAAGGTTTTTGGGTCACCATATCTTATGTCAAATTTTTATGAATGTTTTAAATGCTTTCATTCTTTCATGCATGCAATTATATCAGAATATTTAATGAAGCATTAATTGGTGAAGTAAGATAAAGTTTTATTGGTTCCTGATTCACCGCTCCCATCTCAATAACATTGCCTACCTTATATTTCCAACAATTGGTATTAAAGCTTTTGGTTCTCACATTAGAAGTTTAATAGCTTGAGAAAAGATCAAAGGCAATGGAGGTATACAAGCTAGATAATGCTATTGATGATGAAAAGTTGGATCTAGAATTGGCTATTGGACAACTCAAGAAAGAAAAGGATCAACTCTCTCAATCATTGAAAAGAAGGAAAGATCTTGTAGTGTAAATGAATGAAAATCTATACATTGAAGAAATAATTGAAGACATGTGTCTATAAAGAAATTTATATGAAGCTAATGCAACAATCAAAGACCTATTAGAAAATAATTTCAATCTTCAAGAAGAAGATAGAAAGATGAAAAGAGAAAAAGAAATTCAATCAGTCAGACTATGTGAAGTCATGGAAGAAAAAGACAAAGCTAAAGAAGAGATAGAAGAAAAGAGAAATGAAATTCAGCAACAATCCCTTCAGCAAGTAGACTTTATTGATCAAATCACCAATACAAATGAAGAGCTTATGAATCTAAGATCAAAGAATGAAAGACTGTAAAATTATCTCAACACTGAAAAGAAAACCTATGAAAGAATGATGAAATCTCAAGAAAGCATGAATTAATTGAATGAAAAAAGTTAGTATAGACAAAAGGGAAAGCTAGAATAGGATAAATAGAAGAAGTTGAGTCATCTAAGTAGGGATATTAAAAGAATAAAAGACCTACTTGCAATCATTCTAGTAAGATAGGTCATACATCAAACAAATGTTGGAGTAATGGTAAAATAAAGTTCAATGAAAAGTGTTACAATTGTAATAAGCATGGTCATAGAGCAAGTGAATGCAAAGAGAAACCTAAGTTTGAAATAAAATCTCACAAATTGCAAGAAATAAGGACACAAATCTTCAAAGTACAAAACCAAGCAATGAAACCCAGCAAAATAAATTGTGAAAGAAATATTTGGATGGGATTACAACACATGGTGTAGATGTCACTACTGTGGTGAATTTGGACACATTGGATAAAACTATGTGAAACATCATATGAGGAAAAGAGATACTACAAAAAGATGTTTTATTTGTACAAAACTTGGGCATCTTTCCAAGAACTATATGAACATAGGTAGAATTGAAGATGAAAAGAAAGGCAAGGCTAACAATATCAAAAAATAAATGAGGAAGTAATGGGTGCCAAAATCTCTAGAGAATGCAAGCCAAGATCATGAAGTGAATGACACCCAAGTAAATGAGTTGGGTGGCTCAATCATTTCAACATAGTTCCTTATGGAGATCACTGGAACTATGATTTAGAGCCCCCAATTTAGGCCAGGTCACAAGACCTTACCAAGAAAGGTTGGGTTGCATATTACTTTTGGATGTAGATATCGAGTATTGGTGACTCTATTGAGCTTTAGATGTCTCCCAAGCATTAAAGAATAAACCAAGTGGTGGAAAACCTACCATCGAGTGAGTATAAAGTATGAAGCATTAATGAAAATTGAAAAGAGGAAATTCATTAAAAAGGGAAGAAATCAATTGCATTATTTCACCACAAATTTCCAAAGCTATTTGTGAAGAGTGAATTTAGAGCCCCCAAGAAATTTAAGTATTTATTGTTGAAGAATTCTCAAATTTTTTAGAAACCCTATCAAGCATGGAATCTTCAAGCAGCAAAGCATAGAAAGGTTCTAAAATGTTGGTTCATGGAGTTGACTGCAAAACACCTAATTTCAAGTTGAGTTTAGCGATTGCAGAGGTGCTCAACCTAGCTAGTGCACAATCTGAAATTCTGCCTAAGGTATTACCCATGCATGAAATCCATTCATTTTACTAGTATTCTATTCAAGAACTCAAAACCCTAGAGATGAGTGAAGTTTTCAATGAATTGTACATGGATGGTGCATTGAAACCTAAACATGAGCATTTGGAAACCAAGGGCTTGATGCATATTTCACATATGCCAAGAGATTTCTAGGTCAAATTGATTAGATTCATTCTAAGCCATGTACACAATGGATAGTTATGGTTGGACCAACCCATTCAGATTTTGAAGAAAATTATTCATAGAATCACTAGTTTGACAATGCTAAACAAGGCTAAGATGACCAAAACCCTAGGTTGGGCAGAACTAACCAAGAAGACTCTTATCTAGTGGGATGGAAGAGGTATGAAGCTTAATGGATTAATAGACATGGAGCTAAATTTTTATATACATGTAATTCCAGACAAGATATACAACTCTAGTTAGTTAAATAGCATGTCATGTGAAGTTGTCGATCATGCATACAAGGTTGTGAAGAATAACCTATTCTTCAACCTTGTCGAGTTGTTGTTGAACAAATTCAACAACAAATGGAGAGCATCAAAGAATCAAAGAATAACCCATGTGAGTTCGGATCACTTTTAACATGTTTATTTTTCTTTGTTCAAAAATTTTTCCATTCGAAAGGTACAATAGTATGGAGGAAGGATGTTCCTATTTTATATTAGATCAATGAATATATAGAAGAAATGGGTGAAAATTTTGATAGCATCATAGATAACTATTTTGAATCATTAAAAGAGAAGATGTATAATGTATTTAGGATCCCAAAGAAACTTGTAGAAGATTACAAGGATGATATATGTTTCATGGTGTGTTATGACAAAGTATATATATAGGCAGCCATACCTAGAGTGACATGGGTTAAGCCTCTAGAGTATGAGGTTAACATTGATGACACTAAGATATTATAGAGGCTATATTGAATAAGCCTATGGATCCTAAAGCCACCTATTTTAGAACATATGATGAAGCAAAGGAAAGAATTAAGCTTGAGATCAAGCTACATCAAGCAGTAAATAAAGAAGGAAAAGAGTAGAGAAACTACTGAAAAGTACAAAGCAAGAAAGTTCTCCTCTAATTCTTATCAAGGAAAAAGGTGATGATGTAGAAGATGAAAATGAAGAGGATTATGAAGAGGATTAAGAAGAGGAAGCTGAATCTAAGGAAGAAGAGCTTCTCATAAAGAAAGGTAAGGTTATTATATCTAGACCTGCCAAGTCATCAGTTACTGTATTCACTAGAAGGCCAGCCAAGTTCAAGAAGAAGTTGAAGTTATGTGAAGATGGAGACAAGTAGGTTATCTTCAAAAGATATGGACATACACTTCAAGAAATATTAAAAAATATGGAAGAAGGAACTGGCATGGCATGTTTCAAATTTCTCAAATATGAGACAAGGAATGAGGAAGAGGAAAGGCATATTGAGGATGTTGTTATGACCAAGCTAGGTAAATGGAAGTACTCACCATATGAGCTTTCATAGTAAATTCCTAATAAATTTATGCAGGCAATAAAACCTAGATGGGAAAATGCACAGAAGATTGCTAAGGACATCTATGAAATGACCTTGAAGCAACCCATCCCAAATCTTAGTAAGAAGGAGGTAAAGGAATCCTTGAAGCAAAATGAGAAGAATTTCATTCTCAAGTTAAACACTTGTATGATATTGCTTAAGGATATTGAATATGTGGTTAAGGCAGCTACAACTACATGGAAAAAGATATATCAGTTGCATCAACCTAGTGATTTTTTTGTACATGTTGATGACAAGGATTATGAAGATGAGCAAGAAGATGTAGAAATAAATGATCATGAGTTAGATTATGTCAATTTGGATGATGAGGAGGAAGAATGGGAAGCTACTTGAGGAAGCCTTCTAGAGATACAAAGCATTAAGGAAACTAATGCAAAGAAAAATATTGCAGCAGTCATGACCTCATTTCCTCACTCTCTAAGCATAGCCTTAGCACAATCTAGCTCAAAGATAGCTTCTACCAAGTTTTTTGTGGATACCACTACTATAACAAGCACCCAATCAAGCTTTGAATCTATTCAACTAAATGTTACATTGACTAAAGTTTCCAACACTTCATCTACTAAGTAGCAAGGTCCTCCATCATTAGGCTTGACCAACACTAATACATTTGGTACCAAATTGCAACGACAGTGCCATTGCAGTTTTTTTGTCACAACCTTTTCGTCGACACAATTGCAATGGTCTACCATTGCAATTGCGATGACGACAAGGTTGTGACAAAAAAATTGCAATGACACTGCCATTTTAATTTGGTACAAAATGTATTAGTGCAAGAAACAACAAGGTATTCCTATTTTTAGTGTCATTTCAACATTTTTTTCTAGTCCATCAATTTCTATAGTTGTTTCTATTCCTAATGTATCCATAGCTAGTACAATGATAGTTGAGAACTAGTCTCAGCCGAGTAATGAAGTCTTAGACAAGGGAAAGCAAATTGTTTATATCATTCTGGAGGAAAATGTAAAGAAAATGAAGCAATTGATCTAGATGAGGATATAGTTATTATAAATTGGGATATCTCAACCCTCACCCCTGATCAAATAAATATCATGGGTGAACTACTAAAGAGAGCTAACCAACAGAATCTTAGAGAACAAAAGAAGAAAGAAAATCAAGTTTTTGAGGACATAAAGAGCATATTTTTAATGCTCTAAGTATTGAGGTTGATAGTACTCAACCTATTCTTGGTTAGTTAGTAGAAATTGTTCACAAATTCAATGAAGACTTGAATGGATAGGAGAAGATACTTCACAGAGTTGAAAGAAAGTTTGAAAATTGAGTGTTGGAACAAGTTGCACAAAGAATTGGAATAGGTCAAGAAGAGTTAGCTACTATTCTTGGTTCACTTGAAACCTCTGTAAGTAATTTTGTTTCATTATTTGTCAAACTAAATGATACATCTATCATCACAAAGGAAATCAAAGAGAAATTGTCCAAGATAGATGAAGGCATGAAGGAAAGTGCACACTAGATGTCACTTGATCCAAGTTATTGTTATGCACATTATACAAAGATCAGATATCTGACAAATTTGTAGGCAAAATTATTGAAGGAAGAAGCTAGGGTTAGGGCCACACTTGTAGAAATCTATGGCATGATTCTTCCAAACATGGATGAATTATGGAAATAAATTGAGCATGCAAAGACTCATCCATGATAACAACTTCTCCATAGTTGATGACATGATGGAATTATTAGTAGAAGTTTAGATTACATTGCATGCAAATAAGGTACTATAGGAGAATGGGGAAAAGAAAATGGTACTTATTTTGAAGGTACATTCTAATTTCTTGTCACATTTTGGTATTAACATATAGATAGTATACACCTTTGGCATTTATGTGAAAAATGGGGAGTAGTAATATGTAAAAAGGGAAAAGATATTGTAAAGGAGGAGAAGTATATTATATTTTTATGTATATAGGAGAGATATATGCATGAGGGAGTAGTATAGTATTATGAAGATACTTGTACTAATAAGAAGAAAATATCTTTAGAAAAGCACTTTTGAAAAACTAGAAAAATAGAGTATGTTACCAAGTTATAGCTACAAGAAGTCAAATTGAGTTGAAGAAACAAAATGATGATAAAGAAATTTTTTGACTTGCAATTTTGAAGTTTAGAATTTTTGTTTGATAATTTTTTTTGTCACTAATTCCAAAGGGGGAGATTGTTGACATAAAGGCCAATTTTTTTATTAGTGACTCAACACTTAGTCAAATGGTTACATTGCTATCGAACTCTACAGTTGCTACTAAGACTATCATTTACTTTGCAATGTTAACCAAGTGATTCAATTATTCCTAAGCCAAGTAGTTAGAATATAGTATCTACCAAGCACCTGAGTTCATTTGTAGTGTTTTCCAAGCTACACAATGTTTACCGAGCTTCAGAGACAATGTACAGTGCAAACTGAGTGTAGTAGAGGCTACCAAGCTATTATGTGGAAGTGAAGAAGATTGTAGTGTTAATCAAGTTATACTATTTCTACTAAGCTCATAGTTTTAATAATATAAATCTGGTGTTGATCAACTCATGCAGTGTCAATTGAGTAATTCTATAGCTAATAACTTTCTAAGTTTTCATCGAGTCACACAGTGTTGATCGAGTTCGAGCTACTTAGAAGTGATTAGTAGGGACCAAGCTTCAAGTTTAACCAAGTACCCAATATTTTCGAGCATTGATAGTATTTTTCATGTATTAGAACATCATCGATTTTCTCTTTAGAACTCGTGTTACAACAGTTGGGCTGACTTGGTGAATTATGATGAAATTGGTATTATAGCCAACTCTAGTAGATTATGATTTGGATTGGTATATATGTAAAGCATTATATCATATCCAAGAAAATATGTGAAATAGAATATGATGAGAAGGAGAATGAATTTAAGAAGGCTACAAGTAGTATAGGGGACAATAGAAATTGATCTATCACAGTCAGGTGATCATTGTAATTCAAGGAATGTCATTCAGCAAATTAGAGTTGTAGATCATAGATTAGCCACTGGTTCATCCTAACACGTGCATTAGAAAAATCCTTTAACAATGAAGGCTTAATAGTCTTTAATAAATCTCTTAACTAAGTGCATACTTTATTGTATTTTTGTAAATCCTTTAACAAGGTGGACCTCATAGTCCTTATTTCTCCTAACAGGATAGATCACCAAAAGTGATCAATTGTAAGCCTTAATAGGTTAACTTTATATTGGAGTACTAAAGCTTATGGGTATCATCCCCACTCCAATTTTACTTTCTAATTGGAAGGTTTATTAGTCACCATATCTTGTGTCAAAGTGTTATGAAATTTTTAAATTCTTTTATTCTTCCATGCATGCACGTAGATTAGAATATTTTATGAAGGATTAATTGATGAAATAAGATAGAGTTTTAATTGTTCTTGATTCACCCCTCCCCTCTTAGTAACCTTTCCTACCTTATATTTCCAACACGAACTACTTGTACTTACCCTTCTAAGACTAAGCATATATCCAATATCATGTTTTGAGATAGAAAGTTGCATAGAAGGAAATCATATTGGAGTATGTAATTACAAAATATTAGATTGCATATATCTTTATGAAGCCTTTTCCTAAAGATACATTTGATTATTTGTAAGGTATGCTTTGGGTTATGCCCTTACCTACTTCTAAGTAGATGATGTAGAGATTGCATTAGTCTAGTGGTATAGAGCATTTTTGTTTGACTAGAATGAATGTTTATGGTTCCTATATGGGGGAGTATCTTAGATGAGTAGAGTCATCAAGGATTCTTTGTATTTGGTCTAGAATAGTATCTTTGGACACTCATGTTGATTGAATACTTGGAGCACATGATTGACATAATGAATCCTTTGTCATTGATGTCAATGAGGGAGAGTTTGTATGAAAAATATCTCCTATGTATAAATGGGGGATATATTATGTAAATAGGGGAGGGACTACATAAAATAAAAGTATTATTGATATTAATGGGGAGAAATATTGAATGGGGGAATAGTTGAGAGTTGTTCATAATAATCAGAGTGTGAACAACTAATGTCATTCCTAAGAAAGATATTTAGATAGAGAAATGTTCTAGAGGATTCTAGAATTGATTGATGAAAAGGATTTGAAAAGAAGAGAGAAAAGCAATAGAGATTGTTTTGGTATTCTTGGAACTTAGATGTTTTTCATCTATGTTGCCGTCAATGCCAAAGGGGGATATTGTTAGCATGAATTTTGGTGGTATTCCTTTGGGGGAGTATCCTAAGCATTGGAGACATTTTTTATGATTAACATGTTCCATTCATGACTATGTCTTTCATAATGACCCACAATAATGGGTTACACCTTTTTACCTAAACTAACACTGGACTGCGAATTTTCAAGAAAACTTTCACTTTCAAATGCAACTTTCCATTTAACGGTTAGGAATTTGAAGATAAAAGTAAATTAGAGTCTTTTAGGATTTTCTATGCATATTCTAAATATATTTTTGTTAAAAAATTAATTGGTTTGATTGAATTGTTTTTTCTCCCACGAAAATTGGTATGTTATCAAAAATCTAATTTTTTAAAAGTGACATTGTTTTTGACATAGATAACTTTTTTCTACAATTGATATCAATGTGATTCTTTCAAATTTAGTTTGTCAACATCCATACAAAAATTGTGGAGGTGATCTAATGTCTTTATCATTAGTATTTCATATTTTATTAGAGTTTAAATTTGATCTAACACTAATTTGGACATACATGGCTTTTGACACATGTAACTTATTATATATTTACTCGATTTCAAAAAAAAAATGATTGAAATAGGACTTGAATATAGAGATAGTAATTACTTTTCACAAATTTTATTCTCTTAGTTACTATGTTTCCATGAGTGTTCAATCGATGGGATTATTTTTTATAATGAACCTCTATTCAATTAACATAAAGAAAATGTATTCTTAAAATAAATAAATAAAATTATTCGTAAAAAAAATAAAATGTATGAAACCCATAGTCACTAGAAAGCTCATTCCGAGTACTTGTGTCATGCAAAATGAAATGTATTTAGTGCTCCATTTGAACCTAGAAATTGATCCTGGAAGCCATGAAAACAACTGAAAATAATATAGACTTTGTAAAAGCTATCTAGTTTTCTAGTTTCGATAGAAACTAACTTTCTATTGAAAATGTTTAGATCATTTCGATAGAAACTAAATAGGCCCATTTTTTGTGCTTATGGTTTTAACCGAAACTATTTGGGACCCTTCTTTTTTTTAATTAGCTTCAATCAAAACTACCTTCAAAAATAGCTTTAATCAAAACTTTTATAGTTTCTATTGAAACTACATGATTACTTTCTATTGAAAGTTTTTCAGCCAAAAATTTGATTTTCACAATTTTGGAGGAATTTATTCCTCCAAAAAAGTGTAACCCACTATTGTGGTTTCACCTTGTCAATGTTGATGTCAAGATAGCAGTATTTTTTTGAAGACTAGTAGAGTAACAGATAGAGAATAGGGTTGTATGGATAAAGTATTGACGATCAATTCAAGCATGGTTAAGGACATGTTCTACACTATGTCATGATGATGTGATTAAGTGTGCATGAAGTAAGTGGAAGATATGGAGAAGATATAATTGATTTATAGATAAAAACATAAAGATAGAGTACCTGAGAAAAAATTTCTAATGGTTTTTTTAGTGTATCTCCTAAAAGATATATAATCATGACATGTAAGGTTTGATAGTGTTAGTAGACAATTTGATGATGGTGCTAGTGAGTGTGCAAGGTTTGAGGTTGCATGTGTGAGAAGTTGTAAATGCTGTGAGCAAATAGTGTTGTGCAATTGTAAAATAATTAATTATCTTAAAGCAGTCCTATCAAAATTAATTGGGAAATCCTCAAGGCTAGCTCAAGGAATTGTTTTGAGGACATGGTATAAAGGAATGATATGTTTCATTTTTTGGTCTTAGAATATTTTTGACATTTGAGTGTCAACACACTTAACCACTTTCTACATTGAAGTTGACTACACTATGTATGTCAAGCCACAGTATGTGTCGAGTAACATAGAATCAACATATGAGTTTGTGGCCTCACAAACTTAGATGTAATCCATTTTTGGAGCCAACATAGAAGGATTTTGAAGGTGAACAAGGATAACATCAAATATTTTTAATTTCCTATGTAATTAGAATGCAACAAATCAAAAAAAATGGAGAAGACATGTAACCAATGAGAAAAATACAAGGAATGAGCGGAAACTTAAGATTCAATATGGATTGTAGATCCATACCTAACCCTAAATCTTCACAATCTTTAAAAGGGAGGACAAAAAACCAATTGTATATGTGGAAGAGAATTGTGTATGGGTAAACTGTAGCAAAATTTAGTGTGAAGTGTGAAAGACTTAGAGGAACAGAGTAGCAATTACATATTCAGTTGATCAGAACAAAGGAAGTGACATAATCAAATATTAGATCTCAGAGGATCAAGATCAGAATGAGTAGATCAAGTTCCTAAAATTAGAAATTAGAGATTGTGAACAATTAGGTCAAAGGTTTCTAATACTCTCTAGCCATTGCATTAGATAGTGAAAATCCTACGTTGATATGTTAGCTTAATAGCTACTTTGCAGATCCTTTGAAGAGGTGACTAAATACTTTAATAGGGTGACACTTCATGTAAAGTGTTTTTAAATCCTCTAACTAGGTCACTATTGAAACTGTGTAAAGCCTTTAATAGGGAAATCCTTTCACAGGGAAGACCATCAAAAGTGGTCAAACAATTATTGGTGTAGTAATTTTTGTGGGTATCATCCCCACCCCAATTTTACCTTCTTATTCCTAGAGGGTTTTTGGGTTATCAAATATGGTGTTATGTGTGTTATTTCATGTGTTTGCTTTATGTTCACTTAATATTTTTACATGCATGCATCTTATTTTCAATTATTTGATTTAAAGGATTAGAAAAGGTTAAAAGTGTGATACTTCTGATTCACCCACACCCCCCCCCCCCCCAACCCTCTTAGAAGTACTATTTCCATTTTGAACATTCCAACAATTGGAATTAGAGCCTAGTTCTCACAAGGAGAAGCCTAATAGCTTAGAGAAAAGGTATGAAGATGGAAGTCTTCAAACTTGGGAAGATCATAGACAATGAGGTGATTGATGTGCATCTTGCTCTACATAAATTGGAGGAAGCTAGAGAAGAATTTAGAAAGTCCTTGAAAAGAAGGAAGGATATAGTCATAGCTGGAAATGACATACACTATAAGGAGATTGATACCACAAAAGTGTTTTCCAATGGAGATTCCAAGGAATTTGATGTAGCAATAGCAAAATTGATGGAGAAAAATAGAGCACAAGTTGAAGAAATCAGAATACTCAAACTTGAACAAGAGTCACAAGCCATAATGCTTTGTGAAGTGATTGAAAAAAAAAAAGAGAGCCCTTGAAGACAAGGTCATGATAGAAGATGACAAGAGAAAGCTTACCAATAGACTAGAGGAGAAGACAATTGAGTTTGAAAGAATCTCAAATATGCAAATGAACAGCTTAAGCCAAATGATGAATGCTCATCATGAGCTAAATATGAAAGACATTGAGATTAGTACATTGAAGATACAAAATGATCAACTACAAAATGAGTTGAAAAGAAAGAAAGAGATAGCAAAGAGCTTCAACAAATCAAGTGAAGTCATCAAGCACTTTGAATAATTGTTGAAATCATTAAAGATCCAACAATGATACTTTAGGACTTGGTTACACTAGCACTGAGCAAGGAGAATCATCCAAGACTATAGAAGAAAGAAGAAAAAAATGTAAGAATACTAAACCTACTTATCATTTCTATGGTAAAAAGGGACTTACCTCTAATGTATGTAGGAGCAAGAACAATCATTAGTATGATAAGCCTACAAATGCAAGCTTTTGTCACAAGTGCAAAAAATAAGGACATCAAGCACATGAATGTAGAATCAAGAGCATGAGGACACCAAGATTTGAAGGTCACTACTACAACTACAAAAAGTATGGACATAGAGAATTTGAATGTAGATCAAAGCCTATGTGGACACCTAATTAGCCTACAAAAGGAAACGACCATGGTCATCACTACAACTAGGATTACAACACTAGGTAT
Source organism: Cupressus sempervirens (assembly GCA_028749045.1). NCBI lineage: Eukaryota > Viridiplantae > Streptophyta > Pinopsida > Cupressales > Cupressaceae > Cupressus > Cupressus sempervirens. The sequence goes on from CM053783.1 coordinate 215,187,761, forward strand.
AATTGTCACTATTGTCAATAGTATGGACACATTCCTGAAAATTGCATAAGGACACATTTTAGAGGGAATTACAACAAATGGTTAAGTCAAACTACATGTTTTAGTTGCTTGAAGACTAGTCATATCAGCAAGAATTGCCCAACAAAGTCAAAAGCACCCAAGTTAGAAGTCAACGAAGGAAAAGAGAAGGTTGATGTTGAAAAAATAAGATGGCAAATGAACAAGACTTGGAAGAAGAAAGATGAGTGCAGCACATCAAATAGAGAGATCACTTCACCCAAAAGGTCAAGTGATCACACTTCACCCAGCTAAGAAAAAGAAAGATGTATGGGACTGGTATGCAAAGCTATATCCTACATCAGTCCCAAAGAACAAAGGAGTATTGCAAAGAAGAAATCAGCATGAGAAAAGATGCCAAGTCAAAATTTTTGAAGAAGTTGTCGAGTTACCCTTGGATGCAAAGCAAAGCTCCATTACATGTTGAGTTTCTAGTAGCGATCGAGTTGATGGTTGATGCCAAGTTGAGATATGTCAATGGAAGCTAAGTGAAGTAGAAAACTAGTGGAAGCTGAGTAAACAAAATACAATGGGAGTTGAGTCATGTTGAATCCTTCAAGTGCCAAGTTTACAACTATATGCATGAAGCATTTAATGCTAGCTTTTGACAAGTATAACTCTGAATTTTGATCATTTTCACACCATTCAAATGAAGAGAAAAGACAAGAAAAGAGTAGGAGTGATCATACAACAACCTTGAAGCCATTTGCATCAATTAGAACAATGATTTTAGCATGCATTTCAACAATCTAAGGTATTTATCAAGTGCCAAGCTATGCAAAGTTAAAAAATTTAATACATTTAAACCCTAGTTCAATATAATGGCTTCTAGTTCAATAAACCTCAAAGGAAAGGAAGGTCATGAGGTTTAATTAGTGAGTAATGAGATCAAACAACCCAAGTTTAGGCCAATCCCTAATGTTTCCTATAGAATGACTTAGCTGGCACATTGTCTATCATTCCACCTAAAGTTGTTATGGTGCAATGTGTGAGAAAGTGTTATAATTGCAAGATAGGTGTAGTAGGTGATCTAAAGATATTCCAAGCCTATGATAAACTATGTGAAAAAAAAAATTGAAGGACGAATTCCAGATTATTGAGAGAAAGGGTTTGACCAATACCCTAGTTTACCCTACTAGTTTCGAAATAGAATAGATATGAATTATCTTGAGCATAATTCACAATGTATGTTTTTGGTTGGAACCTAGACTAGAGAAGATTACAAAAAGGATAGTATATAGGGTTACAGATTTCCCAACCCTAGATTGGCCTAAGACCCTACATAGTGATTCCAAAGAAATCATTGAAAGAAATACAAGAGCCAAATGGAATAAGAGGGGTATGACTATTGACACTGTAATTGATCCTCCTCTAGACTTTGTTGTAAGAATAATATCCCACAAATTCTATTAATCCATTAGATTGAACAGTGTGCCATGCATAGTTGTTGATGTAGCATACAAACTGGTAAAGAAAGATCATACCTATGATTTGGCAAAACTAATGTTGTAGCAAATAAATGAAAACCTAGGAGCAATAAGGAGATCAAAAGGTGCTCAATGCAAATTTGGTCCAGTCCTTATGTGTATATTCTTTTATGTCATGGAAGAGTTTCCTTCTATTGGAAAGGTGAATCGGAACCCTAACAAAACTACAATTACAAAAATCAATGAGTTCATTGATCAGATGGGTGACAACTTTGAGGCCCAAATGACAAGTTACTTTAAGGATTTTAAGAAATCCATGAAGCAAAGGGTTAGAATACCAGTTTCACTAGTGCAAAAACACATCAATGAAATATGCTTTTTGATTGACATTGATTATACCTACATCCAAGAAACAATGCCAAGAGTAAGATGGCTAAGGCCATTGGGATATGAGCTTGATATAGATGAAGCCTTAGTAGCAATCACAGCATTGCTTGCAAAAGAAATAGATAAGGCAACTCCTCACTTTGGCACATATGATGTTGTCAAATCAAAAGTTGAAACTGAATTAAAGATAGCTTCTATTATCAAGAAGAAAGATAAATTAGTAAAGAAGATAAAGAAGAAACTTGGGGTAAATATTGAAGGAGAAGTAGGTGGTGAAGAAGAAGAAGTAGAAGGAGAAAGTGAAGAATAAAAAGAGTAAGTGCAAGACCCAGTGGAACTGACACAAAGCTTAGGAGAAGATAAGGAGGAAGGTCTGGAGGAAGAAGAAGCTAAGGAAGCACCTACTCAAGTTGAGCAAAAGAAGAAAAAGGCTAAAACTTAGCCTGTAGCTCAGCCAAAGGCCAAAAAGGAAACAAATCCAACTCAAGAAAAACCAAAGAAACCTACAACAAGGGCTACTACAAAGAAATCCACACAAAAGGCCAAAGAGGAAACAAAAGAGAAGAAGAAGGCTAGTAAATAGCCTACTAAAGAGCCAAAGAAAAGAAGAAAGTATGTGGCATAGCCAGATACTGATGATGAAGAGAGAATAGAGTCAAGGGACCATAGCCAATTTAAAGTGGTAAGTCATCCTCTAAACTCTGCAATTGATAAACTTTGTGAAAAGATTAGGAATGAAAATTTAAATGATTTAAAGACTCTTGATTTTAATAAGCTTAGCAGAGAAGAGAAAAATAAAGTAGAAGAATATGTGTATGCCATGATGGAAAAATTAAAAAACACACCTCTAGAACTTGACAATACCATGCCTAAGGAATTGTATGAGATAGTTGAGAATAAATCACATTATTGTTTGAAAGTGGAAAGGGAGATCAGAGAATCTACCCTAGCTCAAGTAAAGCCTAACATGACAAAAGGACAAATAACAAAGGCTAATAAGAAACATGGTGGAAAATTTGCACCTAAGTATAGAATCTTTAGCATCCTTCAAAACAAGAATGAGGATGTAGTGAATAAATCCACACAATTGTGGAAAACAATTTACAAAATAACTGATAACAAAGAAGAGGAAGTAAATAAGGAAAAAAATAGTACCAAGGAAAAGAAAGTAGAAGAGAAGAAAGAGGAAGAGAAGGAGAAGGAAGCCACAGTAAGAGCAAATGAATAAAAGAAGGAGGGGGAAGATAAGAAATATGAGGAGGATAAAGAAAAAGGTGAGGAGGAAGAAACACAAAAAGAAGATATGGCAATAGTTGAGCAGCAGCAAGAAGAGGAACATAGTGTGCAAGACACATAAATGCCACCTCCTAGCCCTCCTCATATAACCATCACATCTATAGATACAATAACTATTAAGGATGTTCCTAACAATTCATCTTAGAACAACAATCCCCTAACTACAGAGGATCTCTCTAAGATCCTTCACCAATCCACTTTATAGGCATAGTTATGCACAAGCCCTGTATTGGTGAGTGTAGATGAACTATAGAAGGTAGTAGTAGAACCACAAAGAGAAAAGGTGAAACCAAAGAAACCACCTTTCACTTATACAGCTACTAGCACTAAAATTTTGATGCTTCCACCACCTTTAACAGTAGGTTCAATACATTATAGAAGCCAAGTCCAAAGGAAGGAAAATCTGATGAGAAGGAGGCTACATCAAAGGAAAAGGAGCAGGCCACCATACAAACATTGGTAGAACTACCAAAGATAGGCAGTCCTACAAAGACCCTTCAAAAGCCAAGCACTGAAGCCATACCATTGCAAATCTCAACTCCAAGCTCAAGCTCAACCAAAGTAGCTAGGGTAGTTCACTATGGAGACCCTAAATTAGATGAAGACATAGTAATACCTTCCTATGAATCCAAGACCATCACCATGGCTCATATCACTGAAATGCAAGATGCTTTAGATAGAAGGAAGAGGCAAGAGATACTCAAAAAATAGTATAAACACAAACAAGCACTGAATGACATTAAGGACATCTTTATGGATGCATTTAGCTTACAGTCACCAGATGAAGCAAAGCCCATAATAGAACAACTATTTTATATAGTTGACCAGGTGACTAGTGAAGACTAGGACACCAATGTTAAACTTATAGAATGGTCTGAGAGAAAATTTTAGGAGAAAGTAAATGAAAAGATATCAAGTGGTATAGCACTTGAACAAGTAGAGTTGGCCAAGAAAATTGACAAGGTCAATGCTATACTTGAGAACATTTTCTCATTGTACAAAAAGTTGTTTGATTTTTCCAACTTCACACACGAAAAAAATCAAAGGATATTGAGCTTGGAAAGAAATTTGAAGATTTCTAGCATGTAACTACCAAACGATCTAGCTCAAAGTGAGAGGCATTTTGCACAATCGCTTCACACTCAAAGGGAGTTAGCTATACTCATAGCAGAGGAAGCCAATATAAAGGCTAAGTTAATGCAGATTCAATCCTCTATCACCCCACATTTGGAGGTCCTCCACAAGGAACAAGTCTATGCTGAAACTATTTTAAAGAAAGATCCAATTCTTTCTACATTGGATGGACTTGTACATCTTGCTATAGAGACTACCATCCAACACAAGTCACTTGACATTGCTTTGAAGAATTGGGATTCAGCTCTAAAAATAATAATGGAGGTAAACAACAATTTTTTAGAAAAATATGGTATTACTCCTTAGAACCCTTTGAAATTACTATCAAAAAGGGGGAGATATATGTTTTAGGGGAGATATAAGGGAGATATAATATTTTGATGAAGATATAACTAAGGGGGAGAATACTATAAATTTTGATTACATTCTTTCATTCATTTTGAGAATAAAAAGGAAATTTTGTAGATAGCCAAAAGGGGGAGATAAGTAATAAGATAAAGTGAGGGGAAGATACAAAATTTTGGCAATCATATGGAAGATAGCTCTATTCCATATAAAATCTGATAGAAAATGTAGGAATTCCATAGCTCTGATAGATCAGATATAGAACACAAGTACAAAATACAGGAATAAGGCAAAAGAAAAAGAGTATTAGGCACATTAGCACATAATTTTGGTTTCAAGAATGTCAAGACATAATTAGCTCAGGGGGGGGTAACAAGGTATTTTGAACAAATTTTGAAATTTTGCATATATGTTGAGCAGAATGAAAAATGTACTCATAAGGTCAGTTTAATAATATATAGTTAAGTGTTTTTGACACTCGTGTCAAAGGGGGAGATTTTTGGTCTTAGAATAGTTTTGACATTTGAGTGTCAACACAGTTAACCACTTTCTACATTGAAGCTGACTACACTTTGTATGCCAAGCCACAATATGTGCCGAGTAACACAGAATCAACATATGAGTTTGTGCCCTCAAAAACTTAGATGTAAACCTTTTTTGGAGCTGAAATAGAAGGAATTCAAAGGTAAACAAGGATAAGATCAAATATTTTTAATTTCTTATGTAATCAGCATGCAACAAATCAGAAAGACATGTAACCAATCAGAAAAATGCAAGAAATGAGTGGGAACTTAAGATTCAATATGGATCATAGATCCAAACCTAACCCTAAGTCTTTAAAATCTTTAAAAGGGAAGACAAAAACCCCATTGTATATGTGGAAGACAATTGTGTATGGATAAACTATAGCAAAATTCAGTGTGAAGTGTGAAAGACTTAGAGGAACGGAGCAACAATTACATATTCAGTTGATCAAAACAAAGGAAGGGACACAATTAGATATCAAATCTAAAAGGATCAAGATTAGAATGAGTAGATCAAGTGCCTAAAATCAACAATTGGAGATTGTGAACAATCAGGTCAAAGGTTTCTAATACTCTCTAGCCATATTATTAGATAGTGAAAATCCTATGTTGATAGGTTAGCTTAATAGCTACTATGTATATCCTTTGAAGAGGTGACTAAATCCTTTAACAAGGTGACAATTCATGTAAGTGTTTGTAAATCCTCTAACCAGGTCACTATTGACACAATGTAAAGCCTTTAACAGGGTAGGCCTTTCACAGGGTAGACCATCAAAAGTGGTCAAACAATTATTGTTGTAGTAATTTTTGTGGGTATCATACCCACCCCAATTTTACCTTCTTATTCCTAGAGGGTTTCTAGGTTATCAAATCTAGTGTTATGTGTGCTATTGCATATGTTTGCTTTATATTCACTTAATATGTTTACATGCATGCATCTTATTTTTAGATATTTGATTTAAAGGATTAGAAAAGGTTAAAAGTGTGATACTTCTTATTCACCACCACCCCCACCTTCTCAAAATTACTCTTCTCATTTTGAACATTCCAACACCTTACTTGGAAATGTGTGTTTAGTGTAGATTATGTGAATAAAAGTAGAGTATTTGGTAAATGCAAGTAAGTGCTCCAAAAGGACTATTTGTTGTAAAGTTGGTGATCTATTATTGAGATTAGATGAATAGAAGTCTAGTTGATAGGATAGAGGAAGGGGAAGTACATGTACAGTTCATTTCTATTATTCTACAAGGAAGAATATAGAGACCAGTTGGACTATGAGTTTGGTGGTGTTGCTCCTAAAGTTGTTTTGACAGTGGGTCCATCATCCTTCTACAACTCCTAACAAGGTTGGCACAACTCCTAATAGGGTTAGAATTTCTTAACATATATTCAAAGTCTCCTAACAAGGATTGGTATCATATAAATTTATTCCATTGGTTCCTAACAAATTATATCCTCTAACAAGGAAAATTTATATTAGTACATCATTTTTTGGGTACCATCCCCACTGAGGTTTTCCCTCCCATCAAGGTTTTCCCTAGTTCACATATCTGGTGTTGTTGTGTATGAGTATCTTAATATGGTTTTTTATTATATTGCTCACATGGTTAATGATTGATAAAATTGATAATTTTTCTAATAGCTAGATAATTGATTCACCCCTCCCCACCCCCCCCCCCCCCCCCCCCAAAAGTTATAATAGTGGACTTTACTTTCTAAAAGTTCTTTGTCACTGAATGGCATGCATATCTACACTGAACCTAACCTCTATATTAGCAAAGATATGCGATCATGAAATGTAAAGATGGTTGGGTTGGATACCTTTCATTTTGAGTCTATAGTTGTTGACAAATCAATGACCATCAATGTCACACTAAGTTTCCTTCCTTAAGTAGCACTTTAACATGATGGTGACATGTGTATAACTAGTGGCCTATGTGTTAGAAGATATAAAGATTTAGATTGATAGATGGTGTTAACTCACTACCTTTGGCTACTGATATAAAAATGAAGCAAGATTTTGACATGTGGAGTCAACCTTAGATTTGAAGTCTTCAATAGGGACCAACTCCAGTAAGGATTGGTTTCTCTCTGATTGGTCCACATGTGAACATGTCAACTAATGCAAGTGAAATGGATGTATGAATTATAGGATGGAAAAAATATGATGTTTCCACATGGATTGAAAGACATATTTTTATTTCTATGTCATGGAGGACCATCCATTTCCTTATGAATCAAAAATATTGTGGCTTCTTGAAATCAAACAAGGGTTATGGGGAAGGAGAGAGGTTATGACACATGGCTTAGTCTCTAGTAGGGGTTTCTAGTGGGACCTGACAAGTTAGCTAGGACCTAATAAATAATTAGACCACATAGACTCTATCAAAAAGCTTAGTCATTAATTACACAAGTTCTTGTTTTAGAGAGGACAATTTAATGAATCACATTAGTTCATTTAGGACTTTCTCTCCCATCATTATGAAGTTTGATGTTTCTATGTGTCCAACTCAAGCCAAGGTAAATGTACTAACACTTAAATGAGATATAATGAACAAGAATTTAATTAATGGTGGGAATTTAATCACTTATTGAGGATCAACTATCCATGTGTTTGAGAAGAGAATGGTGAATTTACAGTTCATGTGTTGTCGCAAGGCAATGACACTTGTATCATAATGCAGAGTGATGAGTTTGTGTGTTCCTCCCATTTAAAAGGCATTGAATTTTCAAATAGGCTTGTGTAATCACTTTTTTGATTCCTCATTGGTTGGAAAAGTGTCCCATAGGCTAAATAGGATGGTCATTAAAGGTCAAAAGGGTTCTCATTCGTCCAATGCAAAGTTGGAACATGATTGATGGTTGTTTTCAAATCTGAGTATAGAGATGAGCAAAGGAGTTTTCTTCAGTATGGTGAATTGATAGTTATTTCACACAACTTTGTGTTTTAAATATTGATATAATGGTTTTGAAGGTTTTCATCTCACCTTAGCTATTGCTAACTACATACAAAATTTTTAAGAAGGTGAATTGTCAAGCTTGAGGGTTTTTGAATTTAATGTTGAAGTTCTCTAGAAATCTATGAATTAAACAAGTGTTGCATTATCCCTTGTGATCTAAATTTTATAATTGGGTTACCAAATAGTTTCATTTGTTATGAGTAGGCCCTAGTTTATATTCTCAAACCCTAGATAAACCCTAGTTGTGTGGATCCTCTTCTCTGAGAAAAAATGCCTCCAAAAAAGTACTTTGGGAAGTTTAATTATGAAGATCAGAGGCTTTAGCATGATTTTATTGAAATCTTACCTTTTTTAAAAGAGGGTAAAGAAGACACTAAGGGGTGGAAGGTATTGAAAAATGAAGTGTTGCAGTATGATCTAGGTAAACTAGTAATGCCTTATGTTTTCCTTGATGTTGACCTACTTTTGGAGTTAATGGATAAGTATGATCATGTATCACAAGTAATCAAAGATATAAATAGAGATACCCTATTTAGGATAGATAATAACTCTATCAGAGAAGCCTTTGGTCTCCACCTTTCTTAAGATATAGCTAATGGTACAAATTTTAAAATTTTGAAGAATCCTTTGGCAAAGAAGGGAAGGATGTGCAACTATAAAATTGGATAACTTGTTTCTTGAAAGAAGAAGATGGTATAAAATTGAATCCCTTGGCCATTTCATATACAATAGGCAATTATGACCACTATATTGACACTTTGGTCAATACACACACTACACTTTGGTTGACCATTAGGAGGAAATTTAGCAAGACAACAATGTGGATGTTCTTAGGAATTTTGAAATATGGGGATGTAGTGATTTATGACTTCCCAAAGTACTTGGAGAAAAAACATTAATGAAGGGTTGACAATTTTGAAGATTATTTTGCTAAGGATATGGATTTGGAGTTTGAAATAGATTGAGATAAACTACTTATTCAATTATGGTTAGCTTTTTTTTTATAGACTAGGAAGGTTCGAGTTTTGTGTTGTTTGAAAACCAATTTGAAGTTACCATCAAAAGAAGAATTCGGCACATGGTTGATCATTTTCATTGATTTTTAAAAATATTCTTGAGGCCTATTGATTTTAATTCAATGCCAAAGATGTTTCACTAGTGGGGGAATATTTATTTTAATCTTTTCACTACAATCATAAGGATATATGGATTTCTAGGAAGGTCTTCTCTACTTCAGAATATGTTCCATTAAGAATTGTCTTCCTTGATATTATGAGACTAATTGCTATGTTGCATGATATAGATTTTTCTCCAAAGAAGGCTAGAAAAGGAACTTTCTTTCCTAATCTCATTGTCTTTCATCATTTTCTCTATTATTAAGGATGGAAGGAACAATTTGATTCAATTGCTAAGACCTTATAACATGAATTTCAGTTCAAAGAGGATGAATGTCATTGAAGGATTTTATGAATATTGGCTCCTAGAGCACCAATCTCTGATATTACTATACAAGAGATAAAGGGACTATTTCTAAGGGAAGTCAGGATAGAGTTTTGTAAGGTGAATTTTTTGAGTGATGAATTTGTTAAGTTAGTCCTCTTCAAGAAATTATTAAGGTAGTATTTAAGGGAAGATTTCCATAGGATGGTTGATGAGTAGAGGAAACAAAGGCTAGATGATGATCTTGATGATATTGGTAAAGAATTTGAACATGAGACGATGATTGAATTTGATGCTATCATCCCAAAGGAGAGGAATAAGATTATAAAAGAACTAGGACTCCTGTTGCTATCAAATCTCAACATTGCTTATGTAATTGCATTTGAATCTATCACATGATGGATATGAGGTTGAAGAAGCCTAAGAGGGAGACAAAAATATATACTTATGGGATGTATTTTAGTGAAGAGCTAGCAGTCTTGGCTACTTGGTCTATTTCTCTTTCTTCTTCATGTGAAGCTATTGATGATGATAGTGAAATAAAGGAAAATGTTTTTTGCATAGAGTTGAAGATGCTAAGCTTTCTAAATCCATAAGGAATTTGTAAGAACATGTGTCTTATGTTCATAGTGTGGAAGAAGAAATAGAGAAGAAACATGAGTAGTTACAAGAAAAGTATAACCATGTGTATTTTTTTTATGAATAGAGAAATGCTAGTTTGTAGAGAAGAGTAAGTTCATTGGAAAATTAAATAATAGAGCCTTAAGTAGCAAAAGCATCCAATGTAGATCAACCACCTGATCTAGAGGAAGCCACTTCATCAAGGAAACTAGGCATGGTGTTGACTACTATCACAGTTTGTTGAAGAAGGATATTTTTGAAAATGTATTGATACAAGTATGATAAATGTGTTTCAATCATTTTTTTGTCATTAATGTCAAACCTACTATTTTTCTAGTAAGACAACTATTTATATGATTTAAGTAGTATTACCTATTTGATTGATGAAGAGAATTTGATCAAAAGATGTAACAATAGCATGTTAGATTGTGATGACTGATTAGGGAAGCATTGTACATACTCCATAATTCTTTGACAGGGTTTGGGACTGGGCTAGGCCCTGAGTGGGGGTTTGTGGGGACATAACCCCCAATATAGCTAGGGCCATTAGGCCTTAGCTATCTAGGGGTTCAGTGGTAGAGCCCAAAAAAAAAAATTTGGGCCCTATTTGATCGAGATTTTGGGTTAACATGTAATTATTAATTATATCCCTAAAGTGGTAAAAAATACTTGTATGAAAGGGCTTAGGGTTAGGGATTGTTTCATTATGGTGATGCAAAAATTAGTTCTTGCAATAGTATTGAGTTGTAAGGAATTATGGATTGTAATTAGGTTGTAATCATTGGATCATAATAATATCAAACTTTCTATTTTGTGGATGTAGCCCAAGGATTGGGTGAACCACATTAAATCTTGGTGTCTTGTGTTCTTTTCTATGTGATCTATTATTTTTGGATATTGTTTATATTTGCATGTAATTGTTATTTTTGTCCATGGTTTAATCCTAACAAGTGGTTTTAGAGTGAGGTTGTTTTTTAATTATCCTCTATAGGAAAGTCTCACAACTAAGTGGGAGTGATGGAAAATGAGGGTAAGCTGAGGGTTGACAAGTTTAATGGGTATAACTTTCAGTTATGGAAGATGTAAATGGAAGACTATCTTTATCATAAGGATTTATAGAAGCCATTGGAAGGTAAAACCAAGAATCAGGGATCTATGTCAAATGTTGACTAGGATCTTTTGGATAGAAAGGCACTTGGAAGCATTTGATTATGCTTGGAACCATCAGTGGCATTTAATATTAAAAAAGAAAAGATAATAGAAGAGTTGATGCAAACCCTAGAAAAATTGTATGAAAAGCCCTCTACTTCAAACAAGATATTTCTCATGAAGTGTTTATTAAATATGAAAATGAAAGATGGTAGATGTGTTGTAGATCATTTAAATTAGTTTAATACTATTACTAGTCAGTTATCTTCTGTGGGTATAAATTTTGATGAATAAATTAGGGCTCCCTTGATTTTGTGTTCTTTGCCTAAAAGCTAGAATGGATTGGTAATGGCTGTGAGAAATTATATTCCTAGATCTAGTACCCTAAAATATGATGATGTGGTCAGTATTATTTTGAGTGAGGAAACTCATAGGAAAACCTCAAGTGGATCTACATCCAGAAGTGCTTTGAATGCACAAAGTTGAGGTAGAATGACTAAGAGAGGGAGTATTTCTAAAAATTGTGGAAAATCAAGAGTGAAAGTCAAAGGGAAGAAGGTCTCAATCGAGAGGCTTGAACAACTACTAGTACTATGGGAAACTAGGGCATCAAAAGAAAGATTATTGGACTCAAAAGAAAAATGGAGATAAACCAAATGAAGACAAGGAAGTAAATGTGGTAAGTAAAAAATTTGAAGAGGATTCTTTGCTTCTATCTTTAGAAAGTGTTGATGATTCATGGGTTTTAGATTCTGGTGCTTCATTTCATGCTACACCTCACAGAGTTTATTTCATTGATTATGTCCAAGGGGATTTTGGACTCATTTATTTGGGGGATAATGAACCTTGTCAAATTGTTGGAAAGGGAAAAGTTAAGATTAAGTTGCAGAATGGGAATCATCGGCTACTACATGAGGTAAGATATGTTCCAAGGTTGAGTAGGAATTTAATTTCAGTGGGGCAACTCAGTGATGAGGGTTGTGTAGTTACTTTTAATGGTAGAAATTGGAAGATTTCAAAAAGTTCCCTTGTAGTAGCAAAAGGTGTGAAATCTGGCATCTTATATCTTTGTACAAGTCATATTGTTCCTTCTACTTTAATTATTTCAGAGAAAAATGAATTTTTAGGAACAGTTGTTGTAGTTGAGAAGGAAGAACAAATAGCTATTATAGATTCTGATATAGCACTATGGTGCAACAAACTTGGGCACATTAGTGAGAAAGGTATGAAAGTACTTCATTCAAAATAACTTTTACCAGGTATGAAATGTGTTAATATCAATTTTTGTGAAATTTGTGTGTATGGAAATCAAAAGAGAGTGAGTTTTTGTGAAGACTGGAAAGGAAAATAAAAGAGAGAAATTAGAGCTTGTGCATACATATGTATGGGGACCAACTTAAGTATATTCCCTTGGTGTCTCTCATTATTATGTTACATTCATTAATGATGCAACTAGAAAAGTATGGTTTTATTTCCTTAGACACAAATTTGATGTATTTCAAACTTTTAAGAAGTGGAAATGGTTGGTTGAAAATGAGACTGGTAAGAAATTAAAATGTTTGAGATCTGATAATGGTGGTGAGTATTACAATCATGAATTTGAATATTATTGCTCCACTAATGGTATTTGTACATAGAAAATTGTTCTGAGGACTCCATAGGAAAATGGAGTGGCTGAACACATGAATAGGACTATAATAGAGCGTGCAAGGAGGATGAGGTTGCATGTTGGGTTGCCATTATACATGTGGGTGGATGCTATTAATACTACTATCTATTTGGTTAATAGAGGCCCCTCTACTCCTTTGGGTTTTGGTAGTCTAGAGGAAGCATGGATTGGTAAGAATGTGAGCTATTCTTTTCTCAAAACCTTTAGTTGTGAAGCATTTTCTCACATAGATTCTGAAAATAGAACCAAGCTAGAAGCTAAGTCAAAGATATGTCTATTTTATGGATATGGAATTAATGAATTTGGTTATGGGCTATGATATTTTAAAAATCATAAAGTTGTAAAAAGTAGAGATGCCATATTCAATGAGAAATTGTTGTACAAAGATTTGTTGCAACAACATGAGAAGAAAGAAGATGATTATGTAGTATTGGATGATACTCCAAAAGATGAAATTATAGCCATTCCTCATGATGTGCAAAAACTACAACAAAAAATACCACATACACTGATGAATGTTAGAATGTCAACAAGGCTAATTAGACCTCTAGAAAGATTTTCTCCCTCTTTGTATTCTATTTTACTTACTGATGCTGGTGAACTTGAATGTTATGATGAAGATGTGCAGGTGTATACTAAGATTAAATGGGATTCTACCTAATGAAAGATGAAATGGACTCTTTTTTGAAAAATAAAACTTGGGATTTATGAAAATTGTCTACAAGTAAAAGAACTTTACAAAATAAATGGGTTTACAAATTAAAAGAAGAGGACGGAGTTAAGAAAATATTTAAAGCCAGGTTAGTTTTTAAATGATTTTCATAGAAAAAGGGCATTGATTTGATGAGATATTCTTTGTTGTTGTTAAAATGACTTCTATCCATACTATTTTAAGTATTATGACTACTGAAGATTTGCATTGGAGCAACTTGATGTTAAAATAGCCTTTCTTCATGGTAATTTGGATGAAGAGATATATGTGGCTCAGCCACAAGGCTTTAAGGTCAAAGGTAAGGAGAAATAAGTGTACAAATTGAAGAAAAGTTTATATGGCTTGAAGCAAGCACCTCGGTAGTGGTATCTAAAATTTGATAGTTTTATGAATGAGCATGGATATAGTAGGTGTCATTTTGATCAGTGTGTTTATTTTAATTGGTTGGATGATGACAGCTATATTATTTTATGTTTATATGTTGATGATATGCTTGTAGTTGTGTCTAACATGGATCACATTGGGGCAGCTATGAGCTAGGTTTCTAGGTTATAGAAGGTTAATGCTTTATCTACTATAAAGGAAAAGTATGTTGCTGCTATAGAGGCAGTGAAGGAGATGATATGGCTTTAGTTTTTCTTGGAAGAATCAAGATACCCTAAAAAGGATAATTATTTGTTTATAGATAGTCAGAGTCTCATTCATCTTGCAAAGAATTCAACTCTACATTCAAAGACCAAACACATACAATTTCGGTACCATTTCATTCAGTCAGTTTTGGATGATGGATAGTTAAAGCTAGATAAGATACATATAGATGAAAATCTAGCATATTTGTCTACAAAGGTAGTAACTGTTAGTGTAAATAATTATTATTTACACTTTACTTAAGTTTACTTAGGTTAAATGCATTATTTTATTATTTCTTAGGTTAGACACCTAGGATTTTGCGTACTCATTTGAGTTTTCTTGTTGACAACATAGGAGTAAGCAACTCCAATTTAGCACATGGTGTCTACAACATTGGATTTTGCATAAATAACTAAGTCATCATGTAGACAACATAGTTGTTCACACTATAATTCTAGCACATGTAGTCTACAACATAATTGTACATGTTATACCTTTGTAGACTTATCCTCTCATAATCACACTAACTCATGTGCTTAATGGAGGATAATCCACACCTGGTGGACATGAGCCTAATTGTAAGACTTATCATGTAGCTAAGTTCTAGGCATTCTAGATGCATCATAGAGGCAATTATATACAGGAACCTTTAGTGTACTAGACAAGGAATTGAATATCATATCATTATTTTGATCATACTCTATTGGTCTTTTGTGCTAGTTATTGTGCTTCTTGGTCTTGGGTGAATTTTTCCCTAAGGCAAATTCTTACATGGTATCAGAGCATTAGGAGCATCATTTTCATAGCTAATGGAGATGATCTTGCTTCACCTCTCTAAGGAAACCTTGACTTAGATCTGAAGAATTAGTAGCTATTCGGGGTGTCTAGAGCCAAAACGGATCTAACCATTATGTCTGGAGCATCAATTCGGTGAAAATTGACTACCAATTTGCCTATGTTGTGCCAAAGTTGATTTTGAGGCAAAATTGTTTTGCAAACTTACACCTGAAGGCCCAATTTACAAATTCGATATGATCTATTAGATATGTGCATTCAATTTTTTTCATATCTTCATTTTGTTTTTCTCTACAATTTCTACATTTTTTGAAGCGTGTTTTTCAAAAAACATTAGGCTAGTAGGGTCTGCAAATAAATTTTGTTCAAGAACCTAGCTATGAAACCTCAACCCTCGCAAGGAATATTCCATCATAGCTTAGCATATTCCATCTAATATTCAATGGCTTTACATTTCACATTTTTGGCATTAGGCTTCAAACTGACAAGCACATCAACCAAATTCCTCATCCTAGCCAACCTCAACTCATGGTGGCTTGTTATTTTAAGTCTCCAGCTTTAGCCTTTTAAAGCCCTTGTTCCCTAGTGCACCACGAATGTGGGATAATCCCACAACACCAAAAATATAGTAACCCACTCACTGACATCATTAAATGCTATCCAACACCAACTTTTTCCCTCTCCAACTACAAATGAAAATAGCCATGCATCCGTAGCTAACACCCTCCATGCGGCAGTTCCACCTTAGGCAGACACATGGATCAATAGCAAACCTGTGGTGCCAACTAGCATGCCACATTGTAGTCCATGCAACAGACTATAATGAGCTACGTGTAGACCATCCAGCTCAGCAAAATTCAATGATAGATTTTTCCATGTAGGCTGACTCATCCACCTTGTCAAAAAATATGACATTACCATGTTAACCACCATACTTTTTCATACATTGCTGATGTTAATGTGACATCATCTACCATGTTAGCCAGGGGGCCCAATTTTTTTCTTATGTCAGTGCTTCACTATCTTAAAATTGATAGTCATCTAAGCATTACCTAGAGGCCAAATAGAACTACTATGATGGTCATTTGGACATCAAATTTAACCTCATGTTTTTCTAATTAGACCCCTCTCTAGATTCATTTTTTATTTGATAGCCCGACATTGGTAGGCCATATCTTAGTCATCTAGGCTCCAAATTAGGTGCAATTTTTTTATTATTTTAGGTAGAATCGCCTAATTTTTTTAGTGGTGTAGTTATTTTCTAGTTTTGGTCCACGGATTTGTTAGAAATTGTAGTTTTTGGTGACTATATTTGTCAAATCCTACATTTTGCAACTTCAAATGCTCCGTATGGGCTCATCTAGACTCCAAATTAGGTTTTATATTTTTTGAAAGTGTGTCATTTTTTGTCTAATTTCTAGATCCATAATTAGATTATAGTCTTATGTGGAAAAAAATATCACTTTTAGAATTAGGTCATTTTCTACATTGTAATGCTTTCATATAACTTTAGAATTGTTGTATATTTGAGATACATTGTAAAGTTCCAATTTTGAAGTCTAAAAGGAGGTTGTAAATAGTAAATCAAAAAACCACTAAGGCCAAAATTCACAAGTGGCTATTGTAATCACTCTAAGTATAAAGTGTCAAAATCTTTTATTTGAGGGAGGTTTCTTGATTGAGTGAAAGGGAGGGGGGGTGTTGCTTGGTGTTGTGTTCCTCCTTTCCTATTGTTTTCTTTCATTCCTTACATCATGGGAAATCTTAAGTTTCTAAAATTAATGCCACATAACTATGCTACATGGTCTATTAAAATGTGGTTTCAATTAATGCATAATTAAGTTTCTCAATATGTCAATAGTACCCTTCCTAAACCAATAGGTGATCAAGTATCTAAAATTGAAATTATTTCTTGGGAAATAGTAGATAAGAAATCCCTAGATGATATTATGTTGGGAGTTGAAGACAAAATCTTCTATTAGATTGAGAAGTATAAGACATCCAAGGATGCTTGGAATGCCCTCAAAAACCTATATGGTAAAGTGTTTGAGGAGGATGTTTACAAAATAGAAGATGAGCTTGTCTCCTTAGATCCTATATCATTTGATTCTATACAAGATTTTATCATTAAGGTGAATGAATTAAGAACAAAGCTTAATGATTGTGGTAGTCCTATTAAAGATGTCAGGTTAATCTATCTCATTCATAATAATTTGTCATCTGAGTACTCCACATTTGTTTCTTCTTACAACACCACAAAGACTACATTAGGGGCTACCTATCAAAAAGTCACTTTTGATCGTTATGCTCAACTATTGGACGATGAAGAAAAGAAGTTGAAATAATTAGGAATTCTTAAATCCTCTAAGTATAAGGCATTGGTGGCTAATAATGAGGGTTCTCAAAATTCAGCTTGTCAAACTTCAAATAAAGGAAAGGGAAAAAGGAATAAGTAGAAGAATAAAAAAAAAGAGGATGCAAAAAATACAACACCAACATCAAATCAACAAGGCAAGTCTTCCTCAAATACAAACAAGAAGGGGGACACCAATAAGGAGAAGAAAAAATGTTCGTATTGCAAGAAGTTGGGTCATGAAGAGCATGAGTGTTACCACAAACAAATTGATGAGTTGAAGAACATCATGAAGAAACAAAATGTCTCACTACCTAATGCTTATAAGGAGAAAGGAAATACATCCTCAGGTTCTAAGGGCTAAGGGCTTTCTTTACTCACAAACATTGTTAGTTAGGGAGAATGGATCATAGATTCAAGTGCCACACATCATATGGGTGCGTCAAAGTGAGATTTTTCTTCCATGACACATTCAGAGGTACCACACATCTTTGCAAGTGATGAAACTAAGGTGGAAGTTGAAGGAAAAGGAGAAATTGAAATGAACAATGGAACGTTCAAGGATGTTCTAAATTTTTCTAACCTTACCTCTAATATTCTTTTAGTCTACCAAATGGCTCACTATGGAGATGGAAATAAAGTTGAATTTCTTCCAGATTTAGTGGTAGTGAAAAGCATTAAGGATGACTCAATGATAGCAATAGGTGAAGCCAATCATGATTCAAGGCTTTACACATTCTCATCCTTTGTGCCAAAATCAAATGCACAAGCCTTGTTATTACATTCAAATGCAGAAAGAAAACTATGGCATGAGAGATTTGGACATCTAAACTATAGATATCTTCAATAGCTTAGCAACAAGAAAATGGTCAATGGTCTACCTCAAATTCAATTTTTAGAAGGTTTTTATTTAGGTTTCTCACTTGGAAAACATCTAGAAAAATTGTATGAAAAGGGGAAGTCTTGGAGTGCACAATGTGTTCTTGACTTGGTTCATAGTGATGTGGCAAGACCATTCCTAGTGCCATCATTCGGTAAGTCTCACTATGTCCTCACCTTCATGGATGACTACTCTCACTTTACTTGGGTTTTATTCATGGCTCATAAGAGTGAAGTGTATGAAAAAATTCTCAACTTCAAGGCTTAAGTGGAAAAGTAGTTAGGGAAATTCATCAAATTTCTTTGAACAAACAATGGGGGGGAGTATGTGAACACAAGACTAATAGACTTTTACACACAAGATGGTATTGACTTTTAGCATTCATTAGCATATACACCACAAAAAAATAGTATTGTTGAAAGGAAAAATAGAACTCTCAAAGAGATGACCACTTGCATGCTATCAAACAAGTCTCTTCATCAAATCTTTTGGGCAAAAGTGATGAATTATACTAACTATATTCAAAATAGAAGTCCTCACAAAGATTTGGATGGTGTAACTCCTTTTGAAGTATGGACTAGTAGAAAACCTACGATTAAGCACTCCAAAGTCTTTGGTTATCCTACATGGGCAAGAATTCCTCCACAAAAATGCAAGGCATTAGAAGCTCAAATAAAACCCTGCTTTTTTGTCAGATATGCAGACTCACACAAAGATAACAAGTTAATGGATCTAGAGACACATGATATATTCTATGAGAGGAGTGTACATTTTGAAGAAAGTTGTCCATTTGTTCTTCTTCAACTCCTCCTTCTTCCTTGCTCATTCAAGAGAGTGATAGTCATAACAGTGACTTGGAAGATGTTCATCTCAACCAACACAGAGGCATCAACCAGTTGATATTAAGGATACTCCTACTACATCTTCTTCCACAAGACCTAGATGGGCTAAGTAGACACTAGATGTAGCAAGACCATTGGTAGGAAATCCTTCTAATACAAGGAGGACAAGATCATAGCACAACTCACTCCCACATGCTTATATTGCAATTGCTTCAGATCCACAATTATTCAAAGAAGTTGTTATACATTTTGCCCCTCCCTGCCAAAAGTTTGAATTTTGAATGTTGCCCCATCTAATGGCTACCCGCCAAATTTATGATATTTTAATGATCGAGATATTTTAATGTTTTGCCTCACTGACACACAACTTTCCTTGCCTTCAAATCTTCCCAGATCGACGATCACCACATGCCCAAATTATCAAGATGTGCAACCCTTATAAAATGCAGGAAAACCTTTTTGTGACACATGGCAAGTGGGTCTGTGTTCCTTCTATGGGCCGCAAGTTGGATAGGGTGGCTGCCTGAGTTAGCAATTCTATTGGTACCCATTTCCCCGCATTCTAAGCTTTGTTAGACCTTCTGACAATGCAAGAAAGTAGGTTGTTTACACGCATCTAGGTGGTGTCATGGAGTGTAGTCGTGTAAGTCTAGAAAGCACATGTTTCAATCACCATCAGATCTTCATGAATCAAGGGTTGGTGTATTCTTGCAAAATCAAGGTACGAGGAAGTTATAAAATGTAGGAAAATAGGTGGAGGGCATGTATCCTAGATGATTTCATTAGCCTGCCCTCCTCGCAGCTAGACACTGGATAAGTCCTCACTGTCTGATGTGATCTAATCCATGACTGAGGATTTCCTGCAAGATTGAGGTGTAGGAAAGATAAATATTTTGAGAATATGCTTTGCTACCACATGTCTCTATGAATCAACAGGTATGGTACGATTGCTGAGTCAGAAGCCAAGTGGTTCATGGACCAGGAACCTTATCAAGGCAAGCATAGTAATATGGCAAGTCTTCACAATTTTTAGATTAAGGAAGATCTACGGTAGGTGTTATCTCGATATGGGAAAGTGCTTAGAGGATATCTATAGCAACATAGCACCTAGGTGACATGTGTCTTTGCGGGCCCAGTTAGGGTTGATAGTTAGCGGCTGGCAATTCATGTGGCCGTCATGGTCAAGGCTTAGGATGATGGTGCAGTTAGTAATAAAAAGACATGGTCAACTTAGGGAGACTTTGTAGGGTGGCAGAAAGAAAGGAGGTTATTGGCCCACGTGGCCCATTTTGGATGTAGAGTTTGGTTGACTTACTGACGTTGTTGATTCATGCACAAAAAATGATAAGAGGTCGGGTTTCCTACATGGATCTAATCTTCATGATCAATCCCATCCACCCAAAAGTGAATTTTGAACGTGGGAGAACACTCTACCACCTTGATCCAATCCATCTACCTAGTCAGAATGGCTTAATGGCATTGTTTCTGTCTTCTCAAGACATTTTTTGACAGCAAGATCATATTTCTTTAGATCCCCATGATTGTCCTTGGTAGAGCCTTGATGGCAGTAGTTGTAGGATAGTTTTAGAGGGAAAATCTCAGTTATGCCTAAACTATAAAGGTAACTTTTGTGAATTTTGAAAGGGTCAATCCTTTTCTGACTTTTCTCTGCTGTTACTCTGCAACTCTAGTGTAAAATTTCCTCTCCCTCTGAACTACATGATTCTCTACTTTATCTCCTTCAACTATTGGTATGAAAGTGCAAGAACCCTTTGCCTTCACCAATGTTTTGTGAATGTCTATGACCTACATGACTATATCTCTTGTGGCCTATGAATGATAATATAAGTGAATCTTTCTTCCTTGTGTCATTCATTTTGGTTTTCTAATCTACATGTGGTTATTAGATTAAAAGAAAGTCTGAATGTGTATATCCTTAGTTTCATTCATGTTCAAAATTCCATATATGAGAAGAGATTGGTCTGAACACTCTATTTTGGTGCATCACCTCTTTAGATTAGATTAGGTAGATTTGCTTTCGTGCTCTCCTTCTCCCTTTTCCTCTCCAAGAGTAGTTAGGTGCATCTTGATAGTAAGAGGAAGCTGGCCTTCTCTGGAGACTCAACCTCATAGTTCAAGTCCCATAGCTTGGAGGTTGTTTCCATGTTTCACTAGGTTGTCCTCATGCATAGGCTTTGGATAGGGGTGCAAACCTAAGTGACAACAATTTTTGGCATGCCTGATGGGATAGACTATTCAAAAAATTTCAAGCCTATTGGTGTCAAAAGGCAAGATTTCAAGCTCAATACCAAGGAGATAGTATTGGCTTCAATGTTTAAACCTTCAAGAGGCTCATTCTTCAAAGTACTTGGTGACTCTGAGCTTCAAATACATATTAGGTTCCAAACCAAAGTTGCAGTGATTCATGCCTAGAGCTGAAACAAGGGCATCTTCTAGAGGTAAGTTTTAGTATTAAGAGCTTTCATTTTCAAACTCTAGAAGAAGGAAGACTAGAGTATCCTTATCACCAATTAGGAGTGTAGTAGTAAAAAATACCCCTACCAGATCTATCTCTACTCCTCCTGTTGTTAGATCTTAGCCTAGACTACCATCAATACATATCAATAGATCACTTGTCTATATGGCATTGCCTAGAGTTCATACTTTTGTAACCTTTAATGGTGGGAGCCCTCTCTTATTATCCCAAAGACATGACATACCAGTAGCTGCTCTCAAAATTCTACCAGAATTTATTGGTGAAACTTCTATCTCCCCCTCAAAACACATTCAAGAGGTTGCAAATGTCTGTAACATCCATGGTATTACAAAGGATGATGTTGCAATTAGGCTCCTAGCCTTATCCTTGAAAGGAAAGGCACTACAATGGTATAGAGGTTTAGCTCATGATTCTATAACAAATTGGGATGGATTAGGAGCAGGATTGTGCAAACATTTTGAGGACAAAAGTGACTATTTGTCACTTTTGGAATAGTTGACTACTATAAAAAGAGACCCCCATGAATGTATGACTGATTTTAATTATAGATTTCAAAAGAAATGGGATAGAATACCTACTTCAGTGAAGCCTACCCCTGGTAATTCCTTCTTACATTACCTTAGAGATTTTAACAGTGATATTGCCACTACAATCCAAACTATGGGAGGAGATACCTTGCCTAATGCTTATGACATAGCAATAAAATTAGAGAACATCCTAATACAAGGAGGTAAGTTAGCTCCAAGGTCTCCTATGCCTTTCTTCCTGGATGTTCCAAATCATCAACTAGCAATGGCTCCTCTTCCCACAACTTCTACATCACAGTCCCTTGTCCCAGTCCCTCAAGCTTCCACATCTTCAAATGGGATAGATGAAATCAAAGAGATGATGCAATATTTGATGCAGAACATGGATAAAAGAGAAAAGAACCTAGAGAAGAAATTACAAGATCAAGGGAAGAAGTTAGAAGATCAAGGAAAGAGGTTGGAGGATAATTTCTCTATGATGTAGAAAGTGAGACACAAGGTAGTTTCTTTAGAAAGACAGCAAGCTCAAGGTAGCAAGCCTCATCAATTGCAATATCAAACTCTGAATAGTGGTAGGCCTCCAAATCTTAATCATTGGAGCATTTCTTTTGATCAGAGTAGGCAGGGTGGCCATGCTTCAATCTCAAATGTAAACCAAAGTAGGGCCATAATCCCTCAAAACAATATGGCTTAGGATCAAATTTTTTTCCCTCCTGTAACTACTCCTATGCCTATTGCATGTGTTAGACGGCTGAATTTTTTATGGCCTTGATAGTCCAAGAACCTGCAGCAAAACAATCATACAAGGAGGACCAATTTAAGGATGCCTCATATGTGCAAGGAGAGGGTGATTTCTCTTTTATGAATCATTAGATGGAGAAGCATTGTAATGTAAACCAAGATTCTGTTGCTCATAACACTAGAAGTAGAAGAAGAGCTATGGAAGATGCTATCCCTCCTCCTAATTAGGCCTCAAATTCAAGTGCAATACCTCATGAGCAAGCAAAAAATGAGAAATCAAATGTTTTTCAGCAGCAAAGGAAAAATCATGGTAGAAAGGATGCAAGTGATCCTCAGGTTGTTCCATCTCAACCTCATATGATTGCAACTCCCAAAGATCCTACTAAAGCACCTGCTATGCCATTCAATGTGGTAGAGAAAATGAAGAAGACAAATGTGAATATCTCTAGGTGGGATGTTGTTGCTATTATACCCATGCAAAAGAGGTTGCTGCAGCAAGAATTGGAAAGAATTGAACCAAAGGATTAGACACTCAGCATGGAAAGTGCCACAAGCCTAGTACAACCATCAAGGGAGGTAGAAACAAGTAAAAATGTTAGACCTCCTCCATTCTATGTTTCTCTAATTATAGGGGGCAAGCTATTCCATAATTGCATGATTGATTTAGGGGCTAGCAGTTCAGTGATGCCTAGGTGTGTTGTTGATGCTTTGGGAATGAAATATGAGCCCCTTGTTAGGGATATATTATAGTTTTATGGTAGTACTATCAAGACTGTAGGGATCCTTAGGAATGTGGAGATGGCCTTACATGCATGCCCTGGTTGTAGTGTAACCCAAGATATCTCTGTTGCTAAGGTCAAGCCATATTTTGCCATCTATCTATCAAGAGATTTTACTACCCAAATAGGTGGTTACATATCTTCTGATTGGTCATATATCTTTTTTAAAATGAGATATGGGGTCAATGCTTCAATTAGAGTAGAGCCTCAATCCCTCCATCATATTGAAACCTACACCCCTAATTCCATCAACATGAATTGCCCTATCCTAGAGGGGGATGAGAATGACATAGTGAGTGAGCCCACCACTTCCCTAGCAGAAATATCTGATTTTTTCTTGGATGAGTGGGCTAATGCATATCAATTTGACCCTATGTTAGAAATCCTTGAAAGAAGTCTCAATACATATTGTATATTGGAAAAGGATGCTCTAGTTCCTAATCTTGTGGGTGCTAAAGAAGATATGAGTGGGATATGGAGTATGTACTTTGATGGATCAAGGAATAAAAATGGGTTAGGAGCTGGTGTGATGTTGATTTCTCCTACACAAGTAAGGTACTAGTTCTCCTTTAGGCTCCAATTTAGTTGCACTAACAATGTAGCCAAGTATGAATCCTTGATTCAAGGTCTCCTGCTTGCTTAAAAAAGAGGGATCCAAGCCTTAAGGGTGTATGGGGATAGTGAGTTGGTGGTTAACCAAGTGAGAAATCAGAATATCACCAAAAATGGTTTGCTTAGGTCTTATAAACATAGGGTATGGGATTTTCTTGAAGGTTTTAATGCATTTAATATTCAAAGCATCCCTAGAAAAGAAAATAGATAGGTTGATAGACTTGCAACAATAGGTGCATCTTATGATGTGCCAAGGAATCTTGAGGAGGAGAAGAAGAAATAAATTAGAATTTTAGTAAGGCTCGCTATCCCTAATAACAACATCCATTGGCAAGTGTTTGAGTTTGATGAGAAAATTGTGAGTTTCTTGTAGAATGAGGCAGAATTCTCACAGAGAAATCAGTTAAGGCTGCAAGATCAGTATGGTGATCAGATCATTCATCTCAGCTCCAACAAGCTGCCTAAGGGTCTCATTACTTTAGAAAGTGTCTTCAATCCTGATGACCAAGCAAGAGGTAGAGGCATGAGCCTAGCTACTGATGAAAGTGACTACAGTCCAGTCATGGTTGCTGATGGAAAGTCCTTAAACATGGTGAAGGTATGTTCTGGAATTGAGCAAGAAAATTTAATCCATCTATGTCAAGAATTTAATGATACATTTTCTTGGACATATGATGACTTAAAGGGCTTTGACCCAAGGTTATTTCAGCATACCATAGATTTAGTTGATAATGTAAAACTAGTAAGACAAAAATAGAGACCGGTGAATCCCAAGATTGAACCTCTAATGACAAAGGAGCTATCCAAATTGATTGAAGTCAATATAATTTTCCCTATCAAGCACTCATCATGGGTAGCAAATCTTGTCCCTGTTAGGAAGAAGAATGGGTAAATTAGATTGTGTGTGGACTTTAGGGACCCTAACCAAGCTTCCCTTAAAGATCACCATCCTCTCCCTTCCATGGAGCAAATTTCGTCCAAGGTCAGTGGTTCAAAGAGGTTTTCATTTCTTGAAAAAAAAATTGGTTATAATTAAGTGCTAGTTAAGGAGTCTAATAGATGGAAGACTGCATATACCACTAAGTGGGGTACCTATGCTTATTGTAAGATGCCATTTGGACTAACTAATGCAGGTGTTACCTTTCAAAAGGAAATGGATATGGCTTTCAAGAATTTGATTGACAAGTTTGTCCTAGTTTACCTTGATGATATCACTGTGTATTCAAAGAATGCAGAAGATCATTTTGATCATCTAAGATAGGTTTTCTTAAGATGTAGATACTTTGGGGTGTCTCTTAACCGAAGCAAGTGTGTCTTTGCT
This sequence comes from Cupressus sempervirens, assembly GCA_028749045.1. NCBI lineage: Eukaryota > Viridiplantae > Streptophyta > Pinopsida > Cupressales > Cupressaceae > Cupressus > Cupressus sempervirens. The sequence goes on from CM053783.1 coordinate 215,213,459, forward strand.
ACTAACTAAGGAAAATTATTAGGACACATTGTATCTAAGGATGGCTTGACCATTGATCTAGAGAGAACAAAAGAAATACTTGCCCTCCCTCTTCCTAACCATAAGAAAGGGCTGCAAAGTTTCCTTGGTAGGATAAATTTTGTGAGAAGATTTATCCCTAATCTTGCTACCATGGTGAAACCTCTTACAGCTATGCTCAAGAAAGGTATGGTCTTTGCATGGACCAAGGAAGGGAAGGAAAGTTTTGAAGGGATCAAGACAGCCATAGCCTCAGCCCCTACTCTCATTAATCCAAATTTTGAGAAGGATTTCATTCTTTATACCTTAGGTGGTGAGTAAAGTATCTCTGCTGTCTTGACTCCAACAAATGACAAGAATGAAGAGCAACCTATAGCTTTATTTAGTGAAGGGCTTAAGGAATATGAAGATAAGTACAACTATGTAGAGAAGCAAGCCCTTGTAGTTATCAAAGCTTTAAAGAAATTTAGACACCTCCTATCTCATAATAAGATTCATTTTTTAGTACCTCATGCCAATGTGAAGGATTTCCTTTTGAAAAAAGATATTAGTTAGAAAAGAGCTGGCTGGATTACTAAGGTAATGGAATATGATGTTGACATTCAGATTACCAAGCTCGTAAGAGGGAAAGGATTGTGTAAATAGATGCTATCATCTCAGGAGCTTGGTGAGGAATTTTCCATGGTATTAATAGAAGAACAAGAAGTAAGAAATGGTGACCCAAGGAATTGGATGGATGACATGGAGAGTTTCTTATTAGGCAATGGATACCCTCAAGGATTAAACAAAGCTAAAAGGAGACAGTATAGGCTACAGTCAATTCCTTATGCCATAGTTGATGGTATCCTTTTTAAAAATATTTTAATGGAGCCCTATTAAGATGCCTTGATACAGACTAGGCTAAAAGGATGATCAAAGAGCTTCATGATGGTCCTGATGGTGGCCACTTCTTAGCTAGAACAACTACAATGAAGATCATGAGGGTTGGTTATTATTGGCCATCTCTGTTTCATGATTGTCATAAGTATGTGAGGAAGTGTGAAAAATGTTCCTTCTTTTCTGGAAAACAAAGACTTGCAGCTCTTCCCCTTCATCCTATTCAGGTGGATCAACCTTTTGCTCGGTGGGGGTTGGATTTCATAGGCCTTATCAATCCTCCTTCTAGTTTAGGTCACAAAAGGATTTTAGCTACTACAAATTACTTCACTAGATGGACAGAGGTAGTTGCATTTAAGGATGCCAAAAAATCTTCAGTTGTGGAGTTCCTTGATGGAATTATGACCAGGTTTGGTGCCCCTTCAACCATTATTTCAAATAATGCAAAGTCTTTTGTTGGAGCTCAAATTTGTGCATGGGCAATGGATCATAACATCTATTTGAGCACATCCTCAAATTACTATCCTCAAGGTAATGGCCTGGCTAAGTCATCCAACAAGAACCTGATCAAGATTATGAAAAGAATAATAGAGGATAACCAAAGGTGTTGGCATAAAAAATTAAGGACAGCTCTATAGGCTGACAGGATAACACCTAAAAGATCAATAGGGAATTTACCATTTGTGTTGGTATATGGCAGAGAAGCAAGGCTTCCAATTTCATTGGAATTTCCATTCCTGGAGTTAGCTCGTTAGCTGGAGTTGATTGAAGATGATGCCATGATAGTGAGAATGGCAAAGCTGATGGAGCTGGAAGAGAAGAGAAATAAAGCTATGCAAACCCTAGAGACACACCAGCAGTAGGTGAAAAGGAGCTTTGACAGGAAGGCTAGGGTCAAAATCTTCAAGGAGGGAGATTTGGTTTTAAAATGGGATGTAGATAGGGAAAAACTAGGGAGGCACTCAAAATTTAACACACTATGGAGTGGTCCCTACCTAATTAAAAGTTGTAAACAAGCCAATGCTTTTCGGTTAAGCAGGCCTGGTGGTGAAATTTTGCCCATCCCAGTCAATGGCATTTATCTTAAGCCTTGTTTCTGATAGGGTTTGAGATTCCATGTACATAGTTAGTTTAGTTTTGTTTTTTTATTTGTTCCCTAATTTTCCAAGAAGTGCATGAGCATAGGTTTTGTCTCCGTGAAACAACAAGTTTTTAAGTTTTGAAAGTGTAGACAAAGGAGGTTTTGGTCTTTGGTTCCAGTTGTAGAGATAGAGGATTTTAGGTTTTCCTCTCAGAGGTAGGGTTAGGGTTTCATAGTACACTAATTCATACCTTCTTGACTCTGTAGCCCAATGGATGTTCTAGGTCACTGGTTTTATGCATAGCAGGCTCGCATCCCCTCTAAGTTGCCAGAAATGTTATCCATTTTGCCCCTCCCCGCCAAAAGTTTGAATTTTGAATGTTGCCCCATCTAATAGCTACCCGCCAAATTTATGATATTTTAATGACCGAGATATTTTAATGTTTTTCCTCACCAATGCGCAACTTTCCTTGCCTTTAGTTCTTCTCAGATTGACAATCATCGCATGCTCACATTATTAAGATGCATGACCCTTATAAAATGTAGGAAAACCTTTTTGTGATGTGTGGTAGGTGGGTCTGTGTTCCTTCTATGGGTCACAAGTTGGATAGGGTGGCTGGCTGAGTTGGCAATTCTATTGGTACCCATTTCCCCATATTTTGAGCTTTGTCAGACCTTTTGATAATGCAAGAAAGTGCGTTATTGACATGTGTCTAGGTGGTGTAATGGAGTGTATCGTATAGGTCCAAAAAGTGCATGTTTTGATCACCGTTAGATATTCATGGATCAAAGGTTGGTGTATTCTTGCAAAATCAAGGTGCAAGGAAGTTATAAAATGCAAGAAAATGGGTGGAGCGCACGTGTCCTAGATGACGTCATTAGCTCACCCTCCTCGCAACTAGACACTAGATAAGTCCTCACCATCTGATGTGATCTGATCCACAGCTAAGGCTTTAATGCAAGACCGAGGTGCAGGAAAGATAAATATTGCAATAATATGCTTTGCCACCACATGTCTCTATGAATCACCAAGTATGGTACGATTGCTGAGTCAGAAACCAAGTGGTTGATGGACCAGAAACCTTATTGAGGTAAGAACAATAATATGGTGAGTCTTCATGATTGTCAGATTAAGGAAGATCTACAGTGGGTGCTATCTCAATATGGGAAAGCACATAAAGGATATCTATAGTGACATAGCACCTAGGTGACATGTGTCTTTATGGTACCGGTTAGGGTTGACAGTTAGTGGTTGGCAGTTAATATAGCTATCGTGGTCAAGGTTTAGGATAATGGTGCAATTAGTAATAAAAAGACATGGTCAACTCAAGGAGACTTTGCAGGGTGGCAAAAAGAAAGGAGGTTATTGGCCCACATGGCCCATTCTAGATGCAAAGTTCGATTGACTTGCTAACACTATTGATTCATGCACCAAAAATGATAAGAGGTCGGGTTTCCTGCATGGATCTGATCTTCATGATCGATCCTAACCACCTAGAAGTGAATGTTGAATGCAGGAGAACACTCTACCACCCCGATCCAATCCATCTACCTAGTCAGAATGGCTTAATGGCACCATTTCTATCTTCTCAAGGCATTTTTTGACAGCAAGTTTAGATTTCTTTAGATCCCCATGATTTTCCTTGGTAGAGCCTTGATGGCGGTAGTTGTAAGATAGTTTTGGAGGGAAAATCTCAGTTATGCCTGAACTATAAAGGTAACTTTTGTGAATTTTGAAAGGGTTGAACCTTTTCTAACTTTTCTCTGCTATTGCTTTGCAACTCCAGTGTAAAATTCCCTGTGCCTCTAAACTACATGATTCTCTACTTTATCTCCTTCAGTCATTGGTATGAAAGTGCAAGAACCCTTTGCCTTCGCCAGTGTTTTTTGAAAGTCTGTAACCTGCATGACTATATCTCTTGTGGCCTATGAATGATAATATAAGTGAATCTCTCTTCCTTGTGTATTTCATTCTGGTTTTCTAATCTACATGTTGTTATTAGATTGAAAGCAAGTCTAAATGTGTATATCCTTAGTTTCATTCAAGTTCCAAAGTGCATATATGGGCAGAGATTGGTCTGAAAACTCAATTTTGGTGCATCACCTTTTAATATTAGATTAGGTAGATTTTCTTTTGTGCTCTCCTTCTCCCTTTTCCTCTCCAAGACTAGTTAGGAGGATCCTAATAGTAAGAGGAAGTAGGCCTTCTCCAAAGACTCAACCTCATAATTCAAGTCCCACAGCTTGGAGGTTGTTTCCATGTTTCACTATGTTGTCCTCATGCATAGGCTTTGGACAGGGGTGCAAACCTAAGTGACAAAAAAAGAATCAAGTATTCCAGAATGGGATAGAGAAATGGAGGAAGAATATAAATCTCTTATGAGAAATGATACATGGGACTTAGTCTCTCTTCCTAAGGGAAGAAAATTGGTTCAGTGTAAGTGGATCTATCAGACCAAATTGGCAATGGATGGAAGTGTTGATAAACATAAGGCTCACCTTGTTGCAAAAGGTTTCTCTCAAATTCCTAGAATTGATTACACTAAGACCTTGCACCAGTGGCGAAGATGAATTCCATTCATTTGACAATAGCTATAGTAGTAGCTCAAAGATGGGTTGTTCATTAGATGGATGTAAAGAGCGTATTTTTGAATGGTGATCTATATGAGGAGATATATATGGAGCAGGCATAGTGATTCATATAGGATACTACCTTGGTTTGCAAATTAAAGAATTCTATCTATGGACTTAAACAAGCTCCTAGATCTTGGTATGCCAAGATGGATTCCTTCCTCCAAAGAGTTCACTAGATGTCATTCTTATCCAAATGTCTACATTCTTCCACTAGTACATTTGCACTTGTTTTTCTAACAAAATTTTTGACCAAAGGTATGATTTCTTTTTTTTTTGGTTTCCATCACTGCATTGGTCAAAAAAATTTAAGTATTCTCAAGTTAGTCAAAAAAATTTGACCAACTCGAGTCATAACCTTAATATGTTAAAAGTATCATATAATAGTATTGTCAAAAAGTATGTTAAAATTTAATCTTGTATTTGCATGGCCTTATATTCATACCGTTATTTCATTCCCATGCATAAGGGTATCATGTAAATTTTTAGGTATTGGGGCTTTGTGGGTAACAAACATTCACAGATTCTATCAAGGACCAAGGAAATTCACATTCACTGAGCTTAGTACTGCCATTAAAGGCTTCAGCAAAGAAGAGAAGCTTGGGCAAGGGGGTTTCAATTCTATTTATAGAGGGGTTTTATAGGCTTCCAAGGAAATAGTTGTCGTGAAGCACATTTCTCAGGCATCGATGTAGGGGAAGAAGGAATATGTTGCAGAGGTGAGCATAACCACCCGCATACGGAACCAAAATCTCATCCAGCTCTTGGGATGGTTCCATGAAAAGGGAAAATTCATTCTAGTCTACAAATTCATGTTGAACGGAAGCCTAGACAAGCACATATTTGGGGATTTCCTTGTTCTGGATTGGAATCCAAAATATAACATAGCCTATGACATAGTTTCTGCCATTGTTTATCTTCATGAAGATTGCGACCAATGTATTCTGCACAAAGATGTGAAGTCTAGCAACATGATGTTGGATTCTAATTCTAATGCCAAATTGGGGGATTTTGGGCTGGCCCAACTTGTGGAGCATGACATGGAGGCTTCATTTCATACCTCTATGGTTGCAAGGACTTTGGGGTATTTGGCCCCTGAATGTTTTTTGATGGGGAAATCGAGCCATGAATCTAATGTTTTCAGATTCAGCATCGTTGTTTTGGAAATAGCATGTGGAAGGTGAGCTTTAGATCTAAGTTTAAGGGAGAATCACAAGATGAGGCTTATTGATTGGGTTTGGCATTAGTACACTCGAGGTATGGTTTTGGAAGCCACAACAGAGAGTCTAAGGGGAAATTTTGATGAGAGAGAAATGGAGAGATTAATGGTTGTGGGGTTGTGGTGTTGTAATTTAGATGTGAATGCAAGGCCTTCCATGAGAGAGGTAATCAAGGTTTTGAGATTTGAGGCTCCATTGCCTCATATTCTACTAAACATGCTTGTAGCTATGTATATCTATAGGGATGCTCTACAAAATAATGATGAGTTGTGTTCTATCACTTTGCATGGAAGTTGTTCAGCATCCAACTCGGGCACAACCACAATCCCTTCAGAAGATTTTTTTAGAGTCACAGTTTTCTCTATGTAATTCAGCTTCTTGTGGTACTTTGTATATCTTAGAGTTATTGTTGAAATCCTTTGAATTGCTCCAAAGATTGCAATACAACTATCAAAACCCATTGAATTTCTCTCAAGGATGTAATAGAATTGTTCAAACCCTTTGAATTTCTCTAGAGGATGTAATAGAACTAAAACAACAATTTTCCTTTTCTTTGTAATAGTAATCATGGAAGCTTGACAATATTTAAGGTTATGATTATATATAGTCAAATCTGTACAGTGTTATTAGCAAAAATATGTAAGACTACTTGAATGTGTTTATAATTTTTTGTAAACTCGATTACCTCATTCAACCTAGATTACCTCATGATAAGGGATGAGACTCGGTATCCTATTTAGGATACAAAAAAAATTATATTTTAGTAAGATTTCAACTTTCAAGCACTAGGAAGTAAGCTTAAGCATGGTAGAACATGCCATCTACAAATAAAATAGAGAGTGTAAGAAAAAATCAACAATTATTTAGTTGAGCTAATAAAGAAAAGACACTATTTCCACTTGACAGAATTTGAATTTCAACAAAAGCATGTCCATAGAAGTTGTAGTTTGATTGTACTAAATGAAGAATATGTTCTAATCTATATGGCCCTTCCACACTATAATACTTTTTTTTCAAATCATGGGATGCTCAGAAAACTTCAAAACTCAAAAAATAAAATTATGCACTGTTATGATTTCCTCTAAAGCTTTTCTTCTAGTTGTAGGATTTATAAGTTCTCATCAACTTCTAGCTTGAAGAGTTGTTAATAAATTTAATATATTTTTTATAGAGCACTTATCTACAATACTGAAATAGTATAAATTATAAATTTCACTATCTTTCTATTTTACAACAAATGAATCAAAGAGAGCTTTCACTAGATGATTTTAAAGAGTAGTTTCCATTTGCATGTCTAGATTGCAGACTACCTTGAAACTTAGAAAAGCATATGTATTTTGTACCCATTAGAATAGCTTCTATAGATGAAATTTCACAAAAGAAATTTGAACATTGTTCTACATAAAAGGAAAAATTGCAACTATTCAACTCACAACTACTATCCATGTGAATCCCACATTTGCGTTGACAAGAATCACCAAAATGTTGATTTAAGTAGTTTTGTCTATCTATGTTGCAGTTTCTTCAAGTCAAATCTGAAGATTTTTTATTCAACCATCAAGCTCTAAAACTAAGTGTGCATATACAAAATTTAAGAAATGTTAGTTTATAAAATGAATATTCCAAAGCAAGTAAGAAGGCCTTTACCTTACCCAACAAAGCCTTGTATATAGGACAAATATCTTAGGAGTAGAGATAATGCACATAAATATATAAAGGCATCAAATATTAACAAATGGCCAAATGTAATGAGTTTTGGGGAACACATTACTGACATACTAGATTCCAAAAACTAAGGTGAATTATTTTTTTTATGATGGACTTTTAGATGATATAGATGTTTCTTCCCTTCACTACAATTGGTATCCTACTCTTCCATTTCAACCCAAAGAGAAATCACAGTCCTTATCTGATGATAAATGAAGATATAAATAAGGATCGTTATTCACATGGATAGATTACAATAATTGAAACAAAAAAAAGACTAAAAGACAAATTGGCACAAAGATTACAATCAATTAAATTTCTATTTGAATGATACACTTCATGGGGAATGTGATTTCCCATTTGAATCAAGAAATTTTAGTAATGAAGGAATAGTGCAATTATTTTTATTTTGAGCTACCAGATAGCTCTCTAGTAAGTGTTCCACTGCTACCAGAGGTTGAAATAGCTTGACCAATGCTCAAGACTCGTGTCCTTTGAATTTTTTCCATCCTAAATATGTCCTTTTGAAGGGGTCGATTAATGGGTGTTGTTTCATCTTCTTCTTGCCCTAGATAGAAATCAAGATTATTTCCACTAGCACATCTCAAAATGGAGATGCATAAGAAAAAGATATACAAAGCCATTTTTCACAAACAACATGAATTTCACCACAATATAAAACTAAATTTATGTCTCCTCTCGTTAAGGAAGAAACCCTTTTTCATAAATAACATGATATTCCAATAAATAAATAAACTTACTTTCTTGCTCCTTTCTCTTTAAAGGATGGTTGACCTTGGATGACCTCAAAATTGAGCCATTTAAAGTAACCATTACTTTACTTAAGCCCCTTGAAGCTTCTACATAATTAGACCCAACAAAAGTTGACACTGGTTAAGACAAAGGTGTTGTGTTGTCATGGAAACTAGATGAGATATCACTCTGCATTAAAAAAAAATTACCGAATCCACATCTGGTGAAGGTCCTGGAAATTAGAGAAAAACAATCTTTAGTGAGCCTACATAAACATTAAACTGATGTGAAAGAAAAATATTTATCTAACATATAACATTCCCATAATAGTCCACATTTTCTTGGGCACACCGTATATGCAATTCAATAGTGGTGAATAGGAGGAAGAAACTGTACATCAAGGTAAAGTCAGGAAATACATATCCCTTTTACAATATATATATAATTATTTTTCTTAAACCTTCATACCCAAGTATGGATTGGAAAGCAAGGTAAAAAAAAATGTATGCCTTGCTCGTAAAAATGATAGCCAAAAAAGGAAGTATTGGAAGGAAAAACATACCAAATTGTAAATTATAGCACAATAATACTTTGAAGTACAAATGACAATATCCTTACAAATTCTTAACTGCTACTAATTTAAATTGAAGAATATATAGGTGCATAATGAGCAGCTTTGGAGTATAAATAAACTATGCTTGATGATAAGCCATTAAATGGGGATTACAGAGCCAAATAGAACTTTATTTTGAATGAATTCAGAATCCAATCTACTCATTCAGAATCCAATCTACTCTATAGTTTGAAGCAATTGGAAACCAAACTGGGTTGAAAGTGGTCTGATACAGATTGCAAGTTATTTGATAATTATCAATGCATATTGTCACCTCACACAAGGAAAAATGTATGGATTTATCTTGCACCAATATTTCTGACTATAAGATGCAATGTCACATCACAATAACTAACATCAATAAGTCCCACCATAACTTATTTGCATCATACACAAATCAAGTGGGTCCCTATGAGATTGCAATAATTGTCAAGATTTCACATAACTAACAAGGATTATGTGATACACCAAGACCAATGGCATCTATCAAGATCTGACTTTCATGTATGTTTCCATGCAAGTTTGTGGGTGTCATATACAAACAAGTTTTTTATGGTATGAAGTGAATTTAACACTTAAATTAGATAATTAGGCTATAATGGTCTTTAATGTCAAGAGTTACCCATATCTAGTCTATTTAGTAGACGTTAACCCAACAGAAAGATATAGCCAAATGTTTGGACACAATAGTTTATCAACATTTATCTACATTAGAAAACCTATTTAATTAATTGGAACTATGAAAATAAACTTGTAGTTCTCTGGTAATTAGTGGGACAACTTTCTTGAAATATTAATCCAAAATTTGAGAAGAACTTTGAAGACTACCATTTTGTAGAAATGTTTGTTCATAAAGCTGTGAAATAGATATTGTTTTTGTTTGTTTTCATTCCATAAGTATTGTTTAATAAAATGTGTTTTTCCTTCTCTGTAGTTTCCCCATTGCAGGTGTAAGAAGGAAATATTTCTTGGCTTGAATCAATATGTAATTATGAGATGGAAAAATAAGATTGACATCTAAAACTAGTTTGGATCATTAGAACAAGTTTTGTGTTGGGTTCTGTTCAATATTTAGTGCCAAGAATAATTTTTTGGCTTACTAGAACAAGGAGTTTTCCTTGGTCTCTCTTCAATATCTATGTGATGAGGAAGTTAGGATCACTAGAACAAGTCTTGCCATGGGTTATCTTCAATTTATGTAATATTGAGGTTGACTTGGCTTCTCTTCAACATGATTTGTAGTTTGTCTTTTCTCGTAAATGTTTTAATCTTTTATGGTATCTAAATCTGACGGTTGAGGATTTGGACTTTGTTGTTTTTCTATTTGATTTTTCAAATTCTATTTTTTTTTCCAACTTTTATTACATAAGATAATTTGTTTTTCAAGTTCTTGTGGTTTAATCTTTAGTTGCCTAGGCTTTCTAACAATGCCTTAGCAAAGTGGTTGTTTATCCCCGTAAATATCCACTTAAGTAAAAGAACTAAATGTTTTTTTTCATATATTTATATTTTGTTCATTAGTAAATCTAGATCTACACCCTTCTTTGATTGAATCCTAATAAAATTTCTCTATCCTTGTGTGCCTATTCAAATATCAAAAGTTTAATTGTAACTAACCTTGTATTAAAATTAGTAAATTTATCAAGTTTTGGGAGTTGAAGATTTAGGAACTGTGTCTATTTTGCTTCAATTTTTATTTGGTAATCTAACATTCTATCACAATGTAAAAAAAAAAATTGTACTTATAGTAGTACACATAGTGTCATGTTTTATATTCACATTTAACTGCTCCTAGTTATATACAATCATGTCATTTTCTCAACTATCATGAGTTCTATTGTTGATTAAGAACCTATGCCTATTTGAAGATGCATATATTTGATTTCAATTTCCTGATAAGAGATTTCTGATGTAGAAGAAGGTTGATGTGATTGTTGCATAATTAAAAGGAAGATGTATATTCCTTGTGGATAAGTCCTAATTATAACACCCAAAAATATATTTATAAAATAGGGAGAGGCTAGAGCCATAGATTTCAGAACTCATTTCTATGAACAAGGCTCGATGAAAAAAATCTCTCCAAGTGCAGGAATGATGGGTAGTGGAAAGACAATTGTTGGAAAGATTATATCAAAATCCTTGGGATATTACTTTTTTGATAGGTTGGTTTCCAAGGAACTTTTGGTGTGGATTACACTTTAACTATTATGATAATCACCATTTAAAAGTTGTTGTTTCCATTATGTGCTTTAAATAATTTGTTGTTATGAACAATGATAGGTTAGTAGAGGAGGCTAGAGGAGGTGCATCTGTTGCCCAAATTTTTAAAGAATGCAATTAGCAGGGTTTCCAAGATTCTAAGGTATTCTCCTCTTTCTTAGAGCACCTTCCCTTGCATGGTTTATGGCTATGGGTTTTAGAGATAGCATTGTATGTATGTTCCTTGATTTTTTTAGTGATGGCTATCTAAGTTTTCCTCAGTTTAATCTTTTGAAGATCCTTAACTTCTTAACTCAAGGTTAAACTACTCTACACTACATGCAATTATATATCTCACAATACTAATAGTTTTTTTTATCTTGCATTTGACACCAAATCTTTCTCTTGATTCCTTGCAAATTTAACCAACAACAATTTACAAGTTATACTAATGAACTAATTTGCAACAGAGTGAAGTATTGAAACAATTATCTACCATGTATCATCTGGGTATAAGCACAAAGTTGGGTTGCAATTCTGCAGAAGTCAAATCCGCGGAATTGGACCTCTCAGAAATGGGTACCCAATTTGAATAGAATTGGGTACCCATTTCTAAAATTGCGCTTTAGGTACTCAAGCTATGATTCAAAAATTGGGTACCTAATTTTTGAAAAGCAGATCGAGTGCCCAACCACTTAAAAATTGGGCATCCAATTTGTTCAAAATCGAGTACCCAATTTCAAAAAGTTACAAATACCCCCTTTTTAGTCATTTTGAGTGTCATTTTCAGCATTCAAAAAATAGGAGCCCAATTTTAGAGCAATACGGGAGCCCATTTTTGACCTCTATCGACTGCCTCCTACCACTATTTTCTGACATACTAGGTGTTTTATTATGTTTTGTACTATTTTACTTAATTATTTTTAGTTTTACATTTTATATATTATCAATTTATTGATTTTTCATGTTTTAATATACATAAATTGTAAATTTTCATTGTTAATGAGTATTATCTTTAGATTATTGTATCTGTTAATTTAAATAATAGTTTCGTAGATATTCATTTAAAAATTATTGTTTTAGATATTTTGAAATGTATTTAACATGTAAATTACAATGTTGAATGATTAGATTATAGATGTAAATTCATTGTTTAAACATGTAATCACAAATAAATATTGATTTCAAATAACTAGTGATTAATTATAGATTAGTTTGTAAACCATAAAACTAACTATATTCCTACTTGTCTTTAACCTCAACCTAACCATATAATTGTATAATAAAACCCTAAACATATAACTAAGTATTTAATCACGTAACACCTCGCCAAGGGATCCAAACACAAAACTTAGTATTTAATGATTTTACTTATTGTATTGTACTTTGTTTCATGGATTGGAAATGGATGATGTAAACTCTTTTATAAATGTATATTCTTTTAGCCTTTCATACCCTGTGATATGTATAGTGGATGATTGTGCATTCCAAATTAATTTGCCAAGTGGCATTCGAAACAAATGTATATTATTTAAATGGATTGAACTTGTAGTTATTCTTTCACGTGGATGTGTTATTTATTTTACTTCTAGTACTTATAATTATTTAAAAATAAAATTTAAATGTGCTAGTTAAGGAATCATTAAGGAATGTAATCTCTTATGTTTTTTATGTAAATTATTGTACATTTTATTGCTTGCTTAGTAAAACTTTTGGTTAGTTCTTTGGATCCCTTGGCTGGGCATTACATAATGTGCCCCCTTAATTTACATCAAGGTTATTATTATGGTTAGGGTTAGGGTTCATGTATCATGCATAGGTTTTACACTAATAGTTTTGGATTAAGGGAAAATATCTAGGATTAACTATAATCCCAATTTTAACCAAAACTCTAATCATAACCCTTACTATCATCCTAACCATAATCTTAATTTGCTAAAACCTACACCCTAATATAAATAATTAAATAAGTATCCTAAGAACCAAGTACTAATTATAAATGTCAAACCATAATCCTAAACTTAAATGATAAACTATTGTCCTAAATGCCTAACCCTTATCTTAAACATTAATATTCCTAATCCTAACCCTATCCCTAAATCCTAACCCTTATAAAATTTCTAATTTTTATTAAAATGCTAACCCTAATCCTAAAAGATTTACATAAATCTAAAGTATTAAATATTAAATATTAGATCCATACCTAAGCAATAACCTTAAGTTATAGTAAATGATAATTTAAAATGAAAAAATCTAAACTCTTCAAATACTAAACTATAGTTGTCAATGGTATTATAATCTCATCCCTAATTATAAATGCTAAAATTGTACTTTAAATGGTAAAACATGCACCTAATACAAAATATTAAACCTTGACATTAAGTTTCAAATTCTAATCTCAAGTCCAACCCTTATCCTAAACCTTTATCCTAAATTCTTAACCCTTGGCCTAACTAAGTTATCCTAAATGCTAAACCTTTATCCTAAAAATAGTCATAAATGCTAAGCCCTTCTCCTAATTCTGAATAAAAATATTAATCTTAAAAGTTAAACCTTAATCTTGACCTTAACTATGATTTACATATAAGGTTAGGGTTTAACATTTAACATTTAAGATTAGGATATAACATTTAACAGTTAAGATTTAAATTACTAAAGAAGATAAATTATAAGTTTAAGCATTATGATTAGAATTAGGATTATTATGGCTAGGGATAGGGTTCATGTATTAGAATTAGGATCTAGACTTATAGTTTGCATTAGCGGATAATATTTAGGACAAACTATAATCATAAATATGAAACAAATCATAATTCAATCTCTAAGCTTTCATTCTAATTGTAACATTATCTCTCATCCTAATGCCATCTATTATATATCCTTTAAACAATAGCACTATAATAACTATTTGAAACCTAAATAAAATTCTAACTAGAAAACTATAATCCTAGATAAACCCTAACATTAGTCATAATCATTATAATAATCTTAAGCTTAGCCATCATGAAAACCCTAAACATAACAAAACTCTAAACCATAACCTTGCCATAATCTTAACTTTGTTTGATGTTGAGATGAACATATAATTCATAATATAAATATGATAATATTATAATTTAGTTTTTATAATTAAGGTGTATATTTAATATTTATGATTAAGGTTTATAATTAAGTTTTATACCCAAGTGCTAAGAATAGTTTGCAAGTGGAACACAAGTAAGCATCCAAAAGTAATTATAAAAGATGTGATTAATATAATACAAAGTTTTCCAATAGTAAAAATACTTTGGTCATAATTAGAAAATGAAATTAATATAACACATTCCACTATAGAGATTTAGAGGGAAGAAAAGTTCTATTAGCTCAAAATTCATAACAATTGTTAAATGATAAGTTAATATTTAAATTACTGAAGAAGATAAATTATAAGTTTAAGTATTATGATTAGAATTAGGATCTAGACTTATAGTTTGCATTAGCGGATAATATTTAGGATGAACTATAATCATAAATATAAAACAAATCATAATTCTATCTCTAAGCTTTCATTCTAATTGTAACATTAACTCTCATCCTAACACCATCTATTATATATCCTTTAAACAATAGCACCATAATAAATATCTAAAACCTAAATATAATTCTAACTAGAAAACTATAATCTGAGGTAAACCCTAACATTAGTCATAATCATATTAATAATCTTAAGCTTAGCCATCATGAAAACCCTAAACATAACAAAATTCTAAACCATAACCTTGCCATAATCTTAACTTTTTTTGATCCTGAGATGAACATATAATCCATAATGAGAATACAATCCCATAGTGTCACAAAATAAGTGTACATAAAAATTGATCTAGCTACTTGAATATAGAAAAGGGAAATTGTTTTGAGGCAAACAACCCTAGAACAAACAACACATTAGAAGTTGCATTCTTAGTCCCCCTGCCAATTTCTTCATACTTTCCTTCCATAATCTTAATTATCCTCATTTTTATCTCATCTTATCCTTATATTTCTTAATGATTTTGTGCATTTTCTCACAAGTTTAGTAGGCCAAATAAATGCATAAATAGTGCTGAATAAAAAATCTTATAGGAGTATCAAGATATGTTTTCACTTTCTATAAGGTCAGTTAGGGGTCTAGGATAGGGGTCTAGGATAGAAACATATAACTACAATATTTTTTTCAACAAGACTTTAAAAACTAAATAGAATAGGAATATAACTACTCTAGCACTCAATACAAAATATTAATAAGAAAAAAATCACTACAATATATTTCATAAAGTAATTTCATTTAGGATCTAGATCATAATCTAACAAAACAATGGTTAAACTATTGGGCACTTTCACATCCTTTTCCTTAATATCAAAAACATGTTCCTTTGAACTTGCATAGATAAAACAAGTTCGTATCTACCATTAAAACTAGATTTATATAGTTGATTTATTAATATAGTCTTTTGGAGTATTATTTTATGATTAGACTTAAATTTGGTATAATGTTCAATTGGCCTTAACATTAAAGTTTACTTAAGTGTTTAACTTTATTTATTTAATTGATATGGTTGTAAAGATCTGGGCATTTATATAATTGGTATTTTAGATTTAAATTTTATTAAATAGTAATTTTTTCAATTTTTATGTTATTTAAACATATATGGAGATTATATTTGATAGACCCGCTGCCACCCCCTCCCCCACCCCCACCCTCACCTCTACCCCCTCCATCTCCACCTCCACCTCCACCCCTACCTCCACAACCACCTATTCCTCCTCCACCACCCACTGTAGATGATTTGTGAGAGATCATGAGGTGTAACCTTAATGACCTCATGTGATATATTCAAGCTATCAGATGAGAGGCACACCCCTTCCTCACCTACTACGCCTTGCAGATAGCATGAAAGGCATCATTCACTCCATACAACATCTAGATTATGAGGTTGATTCATTTAGATTATGGAGTAAAAACATGTGTGCCTTCTATTCTGATGGATTATCATATAGAGAGGTCTATAACCTCAAAATAGGTAAAGGGAATTTTAAAAGCTATTTTGTAAACCCTAAGATGGGTGAGGAGATTAATGAGAGGAAGCCTCATATTTCTATTAGATGGTGCACACATCCACACATAGTGGCACACTTTTGAGAGTAGTGGTGGATGGTATTTGACCATCCACCACACACTAATCATGAGGTGCCCATGTACTTCCTTAGGAAGCTATGGGCTGAGTTTGAATTGGGTTTGAAACCCAATTATTTTGATATTAGATCATTTCAAGGGGTTGGTGGAGGGATGCCTCAAGATAGGCCTAGGGCAAAGCTGAGTGATAGAATGAGAAAGCATAGGCAACCTAAGCCCCTTGTACCTCTTCCTACACTCATTGTACTAGCTCCACACCATCATCAAGTAGTTTCATCTACTCTTATCTCTTTGAGTGCCCTTTCGAGAAATTTAGTATAGTAGTGAACATAGGCAACACGCGCTCATCCACTTGGACATATTTGTACTAGCTATGGAGGCATATATAGAGGCCCCAAGAGAAATTTTGATGTAGCACATGATGACCATTATGCTAAGGGTGCTAATTTTGATGATGACATATATGCTGCCCACAATGATGGTAGTGATGAGATTGATGTGTCATCATTTGTTGACCTCATGCAGTGAGAGCCTAGAGATAGTCAAGAGTAGCAGGTAAAATTTTAATTAAAAGTTAAATATAGAGTACATAATTATTTACTTTCTACATACATGTGTAATTTTATTAACCATATTAATTTGGACTTTTGAAATAATAGAAGACAGATGATATTGTTCCTCCTAGGAGGCAGTATAGTCTTTTTTCAAGACCAACAGATGTTGGCATCCCTGATATAGTATGCACTTTGAATTACACTATAAAAATGTACATTTGAACTCAAATTTAATAACATATGCTCATATGTTCTTTTTATCTGATTTTGTAGGGATTCTCTAGTGCTACACAGTTTGAAGTTAGTAGAGGTCCTGATCTAATTGCCACTGAGGCACAGCCTCAAATACGTATAGTATGAACTTTTGATTGAAGAAAAATAATTTGTACTAATTTAATGTATGTACATTGTTATTAACTTATAATCTGAACAATTTTGACTCATGTATATAGTTTATGTGTTTTGATTTTATGAATAGGAGATGGATCATACTCATCCATACAAGCCTCGATATAGTTTATTTTTGACTCAATCTTTTGATCATCATGCTAGCATACCTCTTGACACATATGTGATAGTGATGATTACTTAGGTATGATATATATATATATATATATATATATATATATATATATATATATATATATATATATATATATGTTTTTATAGTGTATTAAAAATGTAGCATACAAATTATGTACTTTTTTAGTTTATGTACTTTGTAATTATTCATGTATATATAATTTTGACTCAATGTTTGTGTATCCATAATTTTAGGACTATGTTGCCATGAGTGTTACTAAGAGTATAGGACTTAGCCAGATGGAGGTACCTACATCATCCTTTGAGGTCAATATTGTGATTTATGTACATACATAACTCATTAAATGATCTTTATCAAATTTTAAAAATGTGTGTATTGTAAATTATAGGACCTCACCACTGGTGCATTTGGTAGCTTTCCTAGTGCAACTCCTCCTATCACACAAGATGATCCATCTATCTCATAGGGTGTCCCACATAATGAGACAGCTCATATTACACAATATGATCCATCTAAGTCCTCTTCACATGGAGTAAAGAGGACATTTGATCAGATAGATTAGGTATTGGTGATACCTTTAGATTGTGTTTTTATGACACATATTGTTTATTTTGATACACTTTGTATTAGGATAGTTAATTGTATTATATGTATTTTTTGACTTCATAGATCATGTTATGACATGTTAGACTACGTACTATTTTTTTATGACTTCTTATCATACTAGTGTATGTAGTATATATTATTATGTTTCGTCATGTTTTAAGTATTCAAACCATTTTCTTTAGTGTGACATATTTTATTCATGAACATATGACACATTTTGTAAGAATAAATGCAACATGAACAATAATTTTAACTATTTATAGAGCATTAGTACTGATATCAAAAAGATTATTAGATAAATATCACATCAAATTTATGCATTGAGATTTATGGCCCCTAATGAGTCCTAATGGACCCTAATGGATTATAAGGGTTCCTAACGGGTCCTAAAGGGTCATGGGATCACTTAAAACACATTAGAACCCCTTAAGACAAATTAGGACCCATTAGTCTATCTTAAATGCCCTTTAATATTATCTAAGAGGCATTAATGGATTTTAATATTTTTTAAATGGTCATAATGTGCATGCTAAACAATATTAAATGGTCATAATGTGCATGCTAAACAATATTAAATGGCTTTCAAACCACATAGGATCAATTGTGATCCATTGTGAGATATTAGGACCACTTAGGACACATTACTATGTCTTGCAATGGTTAATGTGTTATAAGAGGTTTTAATGGGGTCTAATGGGTCCTAATGTGTGCGAGTGGATCCTAATGTGTCCTCATGAGACCTAATTTGTACTAATGGGTCCTAAAAATCCCTAATGCCCCCTTAGAACATATGACTCATTAAGGAACATTAAACCTCTAAACGGTGTCCTACAATGACTAATATGCTATAAAGGCTCATAATGGGTCATAATGGTTCTTAGGAGGTTGTAATTAGTCTCAAGGATTCCTAGAACCACTTAGGACCCACTAAAGCTCCTTAGGAAAAAATAGGATTAATTAGGACACATTACAACCCTAAAGTGTATCCTATGATGATTAATGTGTTCTAAGGGTTCATAAAGTTTGTTAATGGTATGAATGGGTTCCAAGGAGTCATAATGGGTCCTAAGGATTCTTATGACCACATATGATCCATCAAAACATCTTGGAAATATTAGAATGTACTAGGACACATTAGAAAAGATGGCTTTTAGGACTACAATAACTAATGTGTTGTAAGGGGTGCTAAGAGGTGCTAATTTGTCCTAAGGTGTCCTAATGGGAGCCCTTTCTGATAAATTACAAGAATGTATAACCCTCCCCATTTCCCTCCCTCCCTCTCTCTCCCTCTCTTCCTCCTTCCCTCCCTCTCACTTAACATGGTTAACATGGTTAAACATACATGTCAATTATCAACATAACAATAGCATATAATCAATACAATGAGTAATGATCTTTAAATTATCATGTACAAGTGAAGGGTTATTAATTACAATCAATAGTAATTTGAAACTTCAAACAAACATTAATTTAAACATGCTTGAATGTAAAAGTAATGGAAAAAAATAGGAGGCCATTACTTAAATTGAAAATTAATTTATAATATCAAGTGCACACCTTTAAATTTCAAATAGAAGTAAACTCCTATTTTTAAATTTGTTTGTACAACATATTTCACAATATATGTAAGACAATGTCAATGATAAATGTATAGAAGTGAACTCAAAATATAAAATTGGTTCAACGGATCTCTTCAAATGAGGTCCTATAAAATAAAATTGTAAAACAAAAACACATGTTAATAAACACATAAATTAATATGAGGTATCTGAACTATGTAAATATATGTGTAATTTGTATGTACTCACTATGTTGAATTGCACAAGATGTTGATGCTTGATCCACTTTAACACTTAAATTTGCATAAATTGTAATTGAGACTTGAATAAGAGGAATATATTCTCTAATTTGGTATTGACAGTGCAAACATACATGTAATTAAATTAAATATAAGTACATATATAAAAATAACACAAGAAAAAAAAAAACTTACATGTATTTGATTTAAATGTAGTCATCCCACTATACCATCTGCATCCTCTCTCTTTTACAATGCATCTATGATTGTCTCATGCTCGTAAATTGAAATTGTCCATAATACCTTATTGGCAGGTCTCCCTTTGTATCTTTCTAATTTGATATTCATTGCCACAACCAAATGAGAATAGTGTAAAATCTTCTTTTCAGATTGGTAGTCTTCAAATGCTGGTAAATTATTTCTTCTTATTAGGTATCTATGTAGCCAGGTTCCAACTACAACGAAAAATCCAACTGGATACTGAAAACCATCATCGTCTATTTGATGACATATCAATTTTTTCTTAGGTTCCACACATCTAGCTAGTCAATACTCAGTCTGTTCATCATTATTACTAGGTGCAATAATAGCATAAACATGTCCTACAAGATAAGATAAAGTACAAAAACACTTTAATCAAATGAGTACATATGCAAATTATATAAATTGAAGCATGAGATCACAACAAAATCTAATTAAATTGTGCATACTAGGTTCTATGACGTCTGAAATACGATCATAGTCTTCTGATGCAAAAGTAACATTTTGGCTTCCATTTACTATGTCATCTTGAAAATGCGTGTCAGTAAGTGCTAATGATTTTTGTTGCCAATCTTCAATCCATTCTATATTCTTGCATTCTTCTCATTCACCTACAAGACAAAATTGACAAAAACAAGCAAGCTCCCTAGTCCATATAGTCCAAGTGTTAGAATCTGAACTCCTAAATGAATGCCATTTAGCTAACCCACTAATTGTATCACAATCATATCTTGAAAAGATATTCTTTTCTTCAAATAGGTAGAAGAAATATTTGATTGTAGAGTTCTCACTTGATCCAATGTATAAATATTTGTTACACCATTTGACAATCTCATGTGCATTTTTGAGTTTAGCTTTTTCCTCAAATTTTAATTGCTCTCTACTAAGGGCTCTCTTCATGCATGCACCAGCACCATCATGTTCTCATTTACCATGTCCAACCTCAAAAAAACTTCACACATGTTGGATGTTAGTTTGCCTATGTGTCCTACTCAACTAATAGAACATTCTAGCATTCTTGAATTGTCCTATATAATTATCTAACCATATCCAATGTTGTGTCATTTGAATTTGTTTATCTTTTAAATTATCATAAAAGAACTTGAAACAATATTTGACAAACTCAGATGAATGGAGATCATTATCACTCATATAAAAATGGTACTCTCACAATATTTTTTGATACTCCTTTGTACTATTAGGTGCATGCCTATAAACTATATAAACATAAATTGTTACTTGCATTGAATTGTAATATTGTAGTTGTACCTCTTCTTGCAGTTCAAGTGTGTAGTTCTCTACAAAGTCAACAATTGAAAGCATAGTACCAATTGGAGATGTATTCTTACATATGTAAAATTTTCCATCAAGCCATCTAGCATATTGAGAGTGTTTAACAAATTTTAGTATGGTCACACTCTTAAACTCATCCATAAATGCAAAGCAACTAACTTTATCTGTAACTAGATCACACCTTCTTCCAATATTCCCATCCTTCAATGGATATTCAATAGTTTTTAATCTTTTTACCTCAACTAATTGTTGTCCAAAAGTATTCAAAGAATTTTCATGCAAATAGTCATCTAACAAAGAAAGATTTCTGCACATATCACATGTACCAAAAAGACATGCATTGAAAAAAAAGTATTGATCATTAGTTGGCTTACAAACAAACCTAATATTAAATCCTTTATAGTTTGAGGTGGTATTTTTATACCACATTCTGGCAACATTTCTTTACTATGCATGGTACCACATATAGATCAAAATACATCATAATGGTAACGAAATTGAATATGAATTTTACAACAACATGTGATTCTTTCCTTGTTAATCCTTACATACCATGGTTTACACTTTTCAAAAGATCTTTGACTAATGGTAATATTTATTACCTTACCATCTACAAATTTTCTAAACAATTCAGTTTGAATCATGTCCAAAAGGTGTTTAGGATATGGATCATGTATTTTTGACCCATTTCTCAATTTAAGAATATCTCTTGAATTAGGTGATACTCTTGTACTATCATGCCAAAAAATTTCAATCAAACTTTTGACTTCACTAGTAAGTTTCATATCACATCTTAGGAGTCTACCACTAGAAGTCCATAAAATATTTTTTGGATCACATTCAAAGTTAACCCTTCTCTTTACAACTCTTTCTAAAGTCTTAAAATTCACATTAAGATATCCACTTATGTTGCTAATCAATCTTTTTTTAGATGTTGATTTGTTAACTAAAGCTGTTTTTATTGCTCACCGTGTTGCATTCTTATCTTTAGACCTACTTCTCTTTCTGATAACATCAAAAGCACTAGTAACAATGGATACAACTTGTTTTAAAGACTCATTTTTATTCTTGATTTTTGCATACATTCCCTACCTTCTCATTACTTTTCACATTTTAGACATTTTAATTAGTTGCAACATCAACTGACATTGAAACCCAAATTTCTTATTGTAAAAAATATGTCTAGACAATCTATTAGCATGTGTCCTAATTTATCTCCATGAAACCAATCCCTCAAGATTATCTAGCACATCGTTAGGAATATGAAAATTATGTTTAGACACTTTGCTATCATTTTTACATGTTTGTTTATTAGTTGGTGTTTCTATGTCTACATTCATGCAATTTTTATTTTCAATTGACATTTCATTTTCACTATTATTTGGGATTTGAATTTCAATTTTCAATTTTTCTTGGTATTTCTTTCAGGGAATGCATTTCAATTGGAGTTTTTTTTTGCATGATCATTTGAAAATTTATTCTCATGAAGAGAATCTAAATATTTTAAATCATAACCTACTTCTAAAAAATCACCAATTTCATCACAAGAGAAAATTTGAGGGTTTGGAGACACACCTGTATTGAATGCATGATTAGAATGTGCACCTAAATTTTCTTGTATTGGGTTCTCTTCTTTGAACTCTTCATCTATCATGGTATCCTCAATGTCTTTCTCTTTTGAAACATTGTTCAAGTCTCTAATTCTTTGTCTTCTCTCTCGTTGACGGCATGCTTCATTCTCTTTATTCAATCTCCTCATTTGTCAGAACTTTTTCTTTCTTCTTTCTTCGTTGTTTTGATCTCATGTTTGGACCAATTTTTAATTTGAATCAATAGCTTGCAAATTGTAGAAGAAGACAAGAAAATAGAATAACTATGACAAAATTCATTGTTGCAGATTGAAACTATTATTCAATCATTTCAATCATTGAAAGTCAGTCTATGTGGCAGCTTTTGGGGCCCAACGAGTACCCAATTCTTTTAAAATCAGTCCCAACTCTTTTAAAATTAGGTACCAATTTTAAAAGAATTGGGTACCCAATTTTTAAATAATTGAGTACCTGATTCTTACAACGGTTAAAACACAATCGAGCACTCAATTTTTGAATTACAAATTGGGTGCCTGATTCTTGAGACATGAGCGGGAATTCGCTATGGCATGCAACTTTTGCATGGGGTTTT
The DNA here is from genome assembly GCA_028749045.1 of Cupressus sempervirens. Taxonomy (NCBI): domain Eukaryota; kingdom Viridiplantae; phylum Streptophyta; class Pinopsida; order Cupressales; family Cupressaceae; genus Cupressus; species Cupressus sempervirens. The sequence goes on from CM053783.1 coordinate 215,236,946, forward strand.
TCCTTGGGGAAAGGCATGGGCTTGGTCCCACCAAGCCATGCCTCTATGATCCTTTTTTTTTTCTAAGGCATTTAATCGACAATTTCTAGGATTGTCGTAATTTTTTTATAGTCATCCCCATTGAATTTTTTGATGAAACAAAAATCCATTATAGGTCTTACTGTTCTTATTCCAAAAATGTAACTTCTATAGTGTTATTAGTTTATTTTCTATTTTTCCATTATTTATTAATCAAAACTATCTCTTAAATGTTAAAAAGTGACATTCACTAAAACTTTGATAACTTTTTTAGTTTATAATTTTTCTTAAATTAATTTATATGTCATCAATCTACATACAATTATTTTGAGGTTAAAAAATTTTGAAAAAGTGAGATTTTGATCAAATTATGGTGTCCGTACATGAGAGGTTTTAAAATTTACTTTTATAGCCAATTAATAATTAATAATAATAAAATATTCAATAAAAAATTAAGGAAAAATGTCATCAATCTTAGGAGGTAACTCCATTCAAAAGGATTTGTGAAAATTTATTTATTTGTGTCAAATTATTGTGTCCGTACATGAGTGTGGTATGGTCCTGAAATGGGCATTTTGAAAAAGTGGTTTTTAATGATCCCTACTGAAAAAATAATTTATCATATGGGTACACAAATAAATTACATATTCAAAAACTAGATTCCGAATACTAAAAAATTTATTTTTGAAGTATTTTTATATTCAATCTCTAAATGCCTCAAATTTGAACATCAATTGAAAAAAAAAAATTCAAAAACATGAAAAACACTTCCACTTTTTGGCCAAAAGTGAGACCCAACTTCTTGCACTGACCCATCTAGTTATTGCTACTAGAGGTGGTGCTATAGTTCATGCTCAAAAATGGTAGGAAAATGCAGTGTATTATGCTAACAATCTTCATATTGAGCATTTATTTTTCTTATTCTTATAATGCAGTAATTGTATGACTAGTTTTTTCATTTGTTTCAAAATTTTGTTTAAAATTTAAAGGGGCTATATGAAGCAAGGAACTATTGTTCAGCTAGATGTTCCACTAGAGGCACTATCTGAAAGAGTTGTAGCTATTGAAACACATTCTCGACCTCTTTTAGGTCAATCATCTGGCAACGGTTATTTTGAGGTTCATTTTCTTCATTTTACTTTTATGTGTTGCTAGAGTTGTCATCTTTTTCTGCTACAAATTAATGGTAGTTTCAAATGCATCTAAACATTATGATTTATATTTGTTAATAAAGCATTTCCAATATATATTAGTTAGCAAGCAATAACAATTCTCTATTTTACTAGGTTTCATGATCAATAAGTGATTATAAATCAGCTTCTAAGGACGGTCGGTCCTAATTCTAACTAGTTCATTAATATGAAATGTGGGAAATGATGAAATGATTTGAAACTCTTTCATTTTGTTTTTGAAAGTAATTTTTATTGGAGTATAAAAAATGTAATTTTTATTGGAGTGTAAAAAATGAGAACAACTCTTGATATTTGTCAGGCTATATAATTGTAAATTCAAAATGGTTCTCAAACAGGAAGAGGTTCATTGGTTAAAGCAAATTAAAGTTATATTTGGGAGAATAATCAATTATTCTTAAATTTGTATGCACATGTAAAACCTTTTCTTAACTAAATTTAGTCTAATAATCAGAAATATTGGAGATTTGGACATGGGTCTACAATCAAACCTTTTAGGTGTAAAATTTCAATCCCCCTTTGTGTATACTAAGAGGATTATTTTTAAACTCATACCTTAACACATGTATCTAGATTCATACTCGTATATTTTTATTTTGCAAATATGGCCTAAAATGAATAAAACCCATTAAAACTTACTATAAAATCTATGTGTGTGTGTATTCAGTGAGTTGTGGACAAAGGGTTTGGTCCCATGCATTGAATTCATAAAAAAATGATTGTATACATAGACCCTCAAATAGAGGTTCACCAGAAGTTCATTCCAAAAATAACAAAGAAACCCTATCCCATAGATATGGGTGCACCAAAGTACACACTTCATTCTTATTTTGTTGTTTTCTTGATGACCTTAGCAACATTGGATGTCTAGATTTTGATAGTGAGAGTTTTCATTCTCCTTACATATGTCCATTCTTGCTAGAAAGTAACAAAGGATTCCTTTGAACAAGCCTAGGAACTTCTAAAAATTAGAGTTTCCCGTGGTGTTGGAGAGATTTTTTATTTTTCAAAAATTGTTAAGCTAACTAGGTCATCTGCTTTGGATTTATCATCATAAGAAGCCATATAATCACATACTTGATATCCATGTGAAGGAGATCCAACAGGAGAAGAATTTCCATCTATGAGAGGATGAGGCTTAACATTATGTGTTCTTGAAAAGTCAAAGATATACGAAACAAAACCTTTTAAATTTGAGCACTAGGTGGAACAACATGGTGTTAGGGCTCAACCTCAATTCATCATATGAGCTTCCCTCTTGAATCCATGTTTCTTTGATGGTTGGTGATCTTTAACATTAGGGTGTGAAATGATTAGTTGAGAAACATCTCCTGCATTGAACAACCATCTTTTCATAATCCACAAACTGGGTCCAATAACAATTGCCAACTTTTAGCAAAGTGTCAATAGGGAGACTATTGGAAAGGTCCATTTCCACATGGGCACATGCAAGGATGGGGCTTTGGTAGTATATTGTTTCATTAGAACTACAATTATATTTACCAAGGCCATTTCCAAGTGCCTACAGGCAATCAATTTTGAAATAGGAAAGGGTGACAGGGAAGACACACCACACCCCTTGAAGAATGTAGAGGGGAATGAAGGATACCATGGTTTTCATGCACAAGATAGATCTCCTTGGAAAACCCAAGGCCCATTTTCCATTATCCATTCTTTGAACTCTAGAACTTCAAATTTGAGTATAAAAGTTTAAAAAATCTCCTAGCATATTTCCTCTTTTAAAGAGTTAATCCAATTATCCAAAACCCAAGAATGCAAGTCTATTAATCTAGGCTAGATCTTAGCAAGTCTTCAAATTAACACATTAATTTGCAAGAATTCTTTCCTATTACCTACTAGACCTTGCAAAAACCCTCAGGAATATAAGAAGACTAACTTATGCAAATGGCAGAGCCATGGAGAGCTGAATCACCAAATCTAGAGCAATTAGGATTTCATCTAGTCCTAGTTTTGCATGTGCTTATTATTTTACAATCATTCTTTTATCCTGATTTTTAGGCTGTGTTGATTTTTACATATTATCAATAATGTGTTGATTGTTACCATTCATTATCTAGTAAGTTGAATTTCTAAGAAATTAGAATCATATTTGGTGAAGCTAATCTCTTATAAATTCTTCACAGGCATATTATATGGTTGTACATTTTCTTCAACCCCACTTGGTTGCAATTGGTACAAGTCTTGGTGTTTTTCTTAGTGAATTTGATGTAAGGTCTCTATCAAAAATAACTCCTCTTCCAACACCCTTTGGAAGTAGGAAACATTCTGTAGTATTTATAGCTAAAAGGGAGTTGAAACTATTAAATTTTGAACTATCAAATCCTGCCAACCCATCATTGGAAAACGCAAATTATATATCTGAGACTGGAAGGTTGAGAACAAATTCTTCAGAAGCTTTGCAGATCAAGCAAATAAAACATCATGTTGGCCAAGTAACTTATGATTCATACTCCTATATTCTTGTTAGTAGTTTAGGCAAGTAAGTTGATTTCTTTTTCTAGAATATGCTTAATATATTGATTATAAATGGTCGAGTATGCTTAGTGAAACAGGATTGTAGACTTTAGTTGAGATAACCTTAAGATGGGGAGAGATTTTTAACACCTTGAAATACTCAAATCTCTCCAAATAAAGAAAGATGCATTGAAATATTTCTATGTGGTTTACTGATTTGGAAACATAATACTAATGCTCATGGTTTTTATTTTGGCGTTGCTATTTTTAGCCTCTTTGGCTTTGTTGGTACCATCTACAAAAGAGAAGAAGACAAGATTACAAATTTTGTATAATGAAAAGAACTGGAAATTCATTTTTTTCTATTCAACTTGTAAGAGTTAAATGAAAAGACAAAAACTTATGTAGTTCTAATCTACTTTTGTAGCAATGAATTTTAGGTTCAGGTAACTAATGCTCAAATTTGAGGTGTTGAGAGAAAATAATATGTTTAGGACTATTCTTTTGGTGATCATCCATAGGGAATGAAAGTAAGGGACTTGAAGCTTTTTCCTTTACATGGTCATTTTTTGAGCCTATTGCATATATGTTGCTTTCTTGTGTAATGTATTGTGACTAAAGTGTCTTTTTGGGATGAAAGTATGTTGCTCCTAAAATGACTTCTCTTCAAAGTTCATATCATCAAGTTGAAGGGATTAGGAGTTTTTTGAGCAACTCCAAATGCCCGGTTGAAAGATGGAATTAAGGGAATTGACTCTACATGGGCCTTTACATGTTAGATACATGTGGCCAGTATGTCCTTGACTATTTAATCCTTGAGTTTTTTTTCTATTAAGTTAGGAGAGTAATCTGATTGAAACATTGGTAGTCAAAAAAAACACGAGATATCTAGAGTTTTCTTCTTTTTTTGTCATTTCTTTGCAAGGCTTCTACTTTCCTCTATTTGTCTAGAATACCTTGTGCTCTATTATCTGCAAATGAAACAAACTATTAAGAGGAGTCCATAACATCTTGAAGCATGACTACACCTTCACAATCTCTTTACAGTTTGGCTCTATAGGTTGTTGGTTTCTATTGTTAGAGTTCTCGACTTTAGATTTAGAGTCTGCCCATATTGATGAAGCTGGTTTCTTTCTTATTTTCTAGTTTATTTCTATCCTGTAATTCCAAACAAGAATATATCCCTTTTCCTATTATGGTTGGCTTTGACCACTACCAACTAAGCACAACCTAATAATACATTGTAGGCCTTTACATAGACATTATTGCAAAATTCAGAATAAAGGGTTGGTTTCCTATAAGCATCTAGTATCATAGAAGCACCCCCAACAATTTTATGTGTTTTTTTCTTACTCTCTCCTATCAAAAGTTTCTAGACAAAATAATAGGGTTTCCTAAGATAGAGAATCATGAAGCACCATAAGGAAGTACATTCACACTAGAAAAATCCTAGATAATAGTGTAAATTAAAATAGATTTTTCTTGTTTATTGTCATCCTCACCATGGTAGTCTTAATGCTAGATGCATGATGGGGAACATATACTCAATCACTTGATATTGTAAAATGGGGTATTCAAAATTTCTTGACCTATTGACTCTCAGTCACCCCATTGTTTTCTACTAGGTGTATTGTACCATATTCTAGATCTTGACCATTACCTAGTGCATGTGCACTAATAGTTATAACATTCTTGAGATTCTAAATGCTTTGTAATAGATAATAAATATTGGAGGATTTGCAATTGCTTTATTAGATTGCAATTTTTTTCTACCACAATTGTTTACTCATGGGATTATTTCATGTTTTTATCCACTCAATTTGTGTCCTATGCATAAATGTCCAATTGTTCCATGTTGTATCAAGCAATTGTTTCTTATCCAAGCCATTTAATTTGTAACCTTTTAAATCTCTGAAAAGATAAGGTTGGAGCAGGAGAATTTTTCTTCTCAAAGGTGTCCTTTGATTGTACAACATCCATTTCTTCAACAGATAATGGAATGGATCACTTTATAATCAAAGGACACCTTTGAGAAGAAAAATTCTCCTACTCCAACTTTATCTTTGCAGAGATTTAAAAGGTTGCAAATTAAATGGCTAGAATAAGAAACAATTGCTTGATACAACATTATAAAAAAAAAATTGAACAAACATTGGTGGAAATTTCGACCAATTCTTGATAATTTTCTACCAAGAATTGGTCAAAATTTCCACCAATTATTAAAAAAATCAACCAAACATTGGTGGAAATTTTGATCAATTCTTGATAGTTTTCTACCAAGAATTACTCGAAATTTCCACCAATTATTAAAAAAGATTGACTAAATTTTGGTGGAAATTTCAACCAATTCTTGATAGTTTTCTACCAAGAATTGGTCAAAATTTCCACCAATTCTATAAAAAAATCAACCAAACATTAGTGGAAATTTTGACCAACAATGAAAAAATTAGAGCTAGCAAAATTTAAGATTTTCTAACGAATGTATTGGTTGAGATTTTGACCAACCTATAGGTTGGTCAAAATTTTGATGAGAAAAATTATTATGAACTTCTTGGTCAAAATTTTGACCAACTTGGGTCAAAATTTTGACCAAAATTCATCAAAAATTGAGTCCAAATTTACTAGTGTTCAGAGGGATGATTCACATTTTCTCCTTGTACTTTGTGTGGATTACTTGATCATTACAAGAAGTACTACATCCATCATCGATAATGTTAAGACTACTTTGCAAGATAGGTTTTCAATGACCTACTTGGGTCTACTACACTATTTCCTTGGTATTGAGATACATCAGTCTTCATCAGGGATAACACTATCATAGCCCAAGTATGCTCTTGATCTTATAGCTTAGTTTCACATGACTAACTACAAGGTTGCATCCACCCCATTCCTTTCAGTTGTTAAATTAGAGACAAAGTGTTTCTCCATTGTTGATGCAACTTTGTATAGATAGTTGGTGGGAAGCCTCATCTACTTGACACATACATGCCTTGATATTTCATTTGTAGCTGGCATGGTTTCTCACTTCATGCAAGAGCCACATGAACTTCATTGGAAGGTATCCAAACACATCCTAGATTACATCCAAGGTACACATACACATGGGATACATTATGTGGTTGGTACAGGTCTTCAGTTAATGGGTTACACAAACTCCAACTATGCAGGGAACCTTGATTCTTGCAAGTCTACATCAAGATATGTGTTTCATCTTGGTTCTGGCCCCATTTTTTGGTAGAGTAAAAATAAAAACAACATTTCTCTTTCATTGACTAAGCTTGAGTATCGAGGAATTGTGAATGTAGCAATAGAGGCTATTTGGCTACAATAGATTCTAAAGGAGTTTGGATTTGATCTACCCCGACCCATATTCATCCATTGTGATAACCAGAGTGCTATTGAAATCTCCAAACATCCAGTGCAACATCAATGCACCAAACATATTGAGGTTCATATGCACTACATTTGAGAGTTGATCCATGAGCAGATCATCACACTGCAGTATTGTCCTACTGAGCAATAGGTAGTCGATATCTTCACCAAGCCCTTCACAGAGGTCAAGTATATTCATTTGTGAGATTTCTTGGGGGTGAGGGATTTTTCACCAAGAGGGATCACATGATCCTTCTCTTCTATATTGTACATATATCTCTTTTTGGGGGAGGGCTTTTCCCATGAGGTTTTCCCTCTTTCTCTATTTGCAAAGAGATTTTATGCATTTTAGCATTGCATTATACTTGGGTACCTAACATAGTCTAGTAGTCAGGACCCATTATGCATTTCATCTTAACTTTTGTGAGCTTAAGTGCATTACCCTAAGTTTCACTTAATGAGAGGTGTTAGTGTATAATTATTATTTATGCTTTACTTAAGTTTACTTAGGTTAAATGCATTATTTTATTATTTATTAGGTTAGATGCCTAGGAGTTTGTGTATTCATTTGAGTTGTCTTGTTGACAACACAGGAATAAGAAACTCCAATTTAGCACAGGTGTCTCCAACACTAGAGTTTTCATAACCAACTAAGTCATCATGTAGACAACACAGTTGTTCACACTATTATTCTAGTACATCTTGTCTAAAACATAATTGTATGTGCTACACCTTTGTAGGCTTATCCTCTCATCATTGCACTAATTTTTGTGCTTAATGGAGGATAATCCACACCTGGTGGACATGCGCCTGGCTATAAGACTTATCATGTAGAGCCTCTAATTTCTAAGCATTCTAGATGCATCATAGAGGCCTTTATATACAAGCATCTCTAGTGTACTATATAAGGAATCGAATATCATATCATCATTCTGATCATACTCCATTGGTCTTTTGTGCTAGTTATTTTACTTCTTGGTCTTGGGTGAATTTTTCCCTAAGGAAAATTCTTACAATAACAAGGGAGAATTTGAACTCCTCTTCGGCTTCGGTTGGTCTTCTAGATTAAACATGATAAAAGAATAGCAAAGTCTAGGGTGGTTTGATCTAGTGGGAGCCTCATGGAGTTGTGGCATAGCTACAAGATCAGTCTCCAAGTGGGAGGTTGTTGTTTAGTTTGGAGCTTGATCAATTCCCATGTGGGAGATTGTTAGATTGTGGTGACTGATCACAGAAGTACTATGCATACTCCATAGTTCCTCGACCCTATTTTATCAAAATTTTGGGCACTATTTTATCAAGATTTTTGTCGACATGTAAAATTTATTAATTATAACCCTAAAGTGGTAAATATACTTGTATAAAAGGGCTTAGGTTAGGGATTGTTTCATTATGGTGATACAAAAATTGGTTCTTGTGGTGGTATTGAGTTGTAAGGGATTATAGATTATAATCAAGTTGTAATCACTAGATTGTAATAATATTGGACTTGCTATTTGGTGGATGTAGCCTAGGGATTGGGTGAACCATGTTAAATCTTTGTGTCTTGTGTTCTTTTCTGTGTGATCTATTACCTTTTGATATTGTTTATATTTGTATGTAATTTTTATTTATGTCTATGGTTTAATCCTAACATAGAACCTAGAGGAAAGGTTGAGTTATGATACAAAAGGAGTATAAGAATTGGCTAAGACAGTGATATCATAGTGCATTGATAATCTACTTAAGATTGCAAAGGTAGGTAACACTAACCAAGTTTAGAAGAACAAGTTAAGCAAACTTTTTCTACCTAACTTGATCAAAGGTCTGGTAGGTAGACTCATGGATCAACTCTATAGTGATGATCTATTTTAGTCTATTTTAGTGTATGCTAAGAAAAATAGTGGATGCTGAGTAAAGTTTAGTTGATGTTGAGCACTAGTAAACTTTAGTTTGTGTCAAGTGATGTTATAGAGGATGTTGAGAAATGCAATTTGTATCAAGCATCAGAAGTAAGTTAATGCCAAGTGTCAGCATTATTAGAAAGATTATGAATTTGATGGATCTGAGCCAACAAGTTTGATTTCTTGGATTGTGTGAACCAAGTCAAAGATAAGATTAATGAGCTAGTAGCAGAGAAATTATGGTAAACCATTTTGAGGTGAATTTAGAGAGGATTGAAGGAGAAGTTTCTAGAAGTGATATGGAATGAGAGTTAGATTCATTGAACCCTACCTAATCTATCCTAACCCTAAATTAGATGATGGAGAATCAACATCAAAAGACCTTAATTCTCTATTTATAGGGATGGTTGGTCAGAAGTAAGGGTTTTCATATGCAAGAACCTAAGGAAGACAAGGATTGAAGGGTATTGCTTCATCAAGTGACCTAAGTGAAGATTTTGCATTGGCATGTTAAGCAAAAAGGCTTAAGGGTATGAATACTTGAAGGGTGAACAAGCTATCAGAGCTAAAGAGAATGAAAGCCAAGAAGAATGGAGGACTGAAATATAGATCTATAATCTACAAATGGAGTTGTAAGTTGTTATTATACCAAGCCTTACTATTACTCTAATAATTGTATCAGTCTAGGGTAAATCCTTTGGATTAAGGTTGACCTAATATTCATTTGTAAATCCTTTAAGTAGGTGACATTCCAAGTGAATGGTCTAAAGTCCTCTAACAAGGCTCACTCCTAACAGGGTAATTGAAATCCTAATAGGGTTTCTACATAAATCATTGTGTCAATTTTTTTGTTGAATCTGTCATGTTTCATGTTTCATGTTTACATTTCTACAAATTGATTTGATAGTAACCTACAAGTTTTAAGTGATTGCATAATCTTATGGATGCATGCATGGTGATAAATGTTTTATGGGTTCACTAAACTATGAAAAGCTTTATTTATACATATGGACCTTAAATAACTAATCCTCCCCCCTCCCCCCCACCCTCAATTATTCTAAAGAATTCCAACAATTGGTATTAGACCATTGGTTTCTTAAGAGGACTAGTTTTAAGGTACTAGAACCACAAAGATCAAGATGTCAAAAAAAGATGTGCCCAAGCTTAATAGAGATAACTTTCTTGCATGGCAAGTTTTGATGAAGCTAAACCTTGGAGGACTTGGAGATAGATTGCCTCTACCCTAAGCTATGCTGAATTTGATGATATCAAAAGTCTTGATAGCTCAAAAAAAATGTGGGATGCTTTAACCACCATCTATGGATGAGACACTAATGTTCTAAGAGCCAAAGCTAAAAGTCTCAAAGGTAAGTTTGATGATATGCAAATGCAAGAAGGTGAAAATATTGCTCAAGGATAAAAGTTGTTGTTAATGCAATAAGAGGAGCTACACATACAATAGATGATGACACTGTACTAAACAAAGTTTTAAGAACACTACTACCTATATATTCTATTAGATTTTTTGCAATACAAGAACTAAGATGTATATTAGGCAATACTCTATCTATTAAAGGTCTGGTAGGTAGACTCGCTACTTTTGAGTTATCTAACTTTGATAATTATAGACCTAAAAATATTGAATTTGCTTTCAAAGCTAAGTTGTCATTAAAGGAACTTGATGAGAAGAAGAAGAAGAAAAAGACAAAGTATGTGTCAAGTGACAATGATAGAGATGTGGAGGATGTAGATCAACTTGAAGCATTGTGGAAAGGAGATTTCAAAAATATAAAGGCAAGTTTAAAGGTAAATTACTTATCATTTTTTTAAATTCCAATGAAGTTGATCATATTACTGCTAGATGTCTAGAGAAGAAGCCTGATAATATAATGTGCAAACAATGTTAGTTATGCAAAATGACAATATCAAGTTTTAAGAGTAAAACTCATACCTCTAAAGGAATACTAGAGATTGTTCATACTAACTTGTGTGGACCAATTGAAGTGCAAAGCTACAAAGGAGATAAGTACATTATGTTGTTTGTTGATGATTATTCTAGAATGATGATAGTTATGTTTTTGAAATAGAAATTTGATGCTTTTCAAATGTTTAAGTGGTACTTGGAAAGAGTTGAGAAGGAAATAGGTAAAATTCTAAAAAATTTGAGATCTGATAGAGGAGGAGAATTTATATCAAATGAGTTTGAGATGCTTTGTAATGACAAAGAAATTAGAAGACAGAAATCTACTCCTAGAACCCCTCCACAAAATGGAATTGATGAAAGGAGGAATAGGTCTATAATGGACTATGCTAGGACACTCATGATGGAGAAAATTTTTTCTTTAAAATACTAGAGAGAAGCTATAAGTATAGATGTCTATACCTTGAACCATATAGAAGTCAAGAAAGGCACTCATTCAACACCTTTTGAACTATGGTCTGGATACTCACCCAATGAAAAATATTTTAAGGTATTTGGAAGAAAATAGCTTATTCTCAAAGATTTCAAGAATGTTGATATTTTCTTTGAGACTAACAATGATCTACAAAATCATGTGCAAATTGTTGAGCAAAGAGGACAATAGAGATTTGAACCTAGAGTTGAGATAGTAACTCCTATCTCTAATAGAAACATGACAAAGAATAACCCTCCAAAGTAGATAATTGGAAGTAGAAATAAAAGTGTAATAATAAGAAACAAAGTTAATGAGGAATTATGTCTAATTTCTAAATTTGAACCTAAGAGTTTTGATGAAGCATGTAAAGATGATCATTGGATTCAAGCAATGAAAAAATAATTGGATCAAATTGTGAAGAATGATACACGGGAGTTAGATCCTAGACCTAAAGACAAGGATATTATAGGAACCAAATGGGTATTCAGAAACAAGATGAATAAGCAAGGCGAAGTTCTAAGAAATGAGGCTAGACTTGTGTGTAAAGGTTATTCATAGAAATAATGAATTGATTATGAGAAGACATATGCCCCTATAGCTAGAATGGAAGTGGCAAGAATGTTCCTAGCTTAAGTAGCAAATAAGAAGTTCAAGGTATATTAGATAGATGTTAAATCAGCTTTCTTGAATAGAGAACTTGAAGAAGAGGTTTACATTGAGAAGCCTAAAGGTTTACCTTTGATAGAACACAAAGACATGGTACACAAACTAAAGAAATATCTATATGGATTGAAGCAAGCACCTAGAAAGTGGTATGCAAGGTTGGATAGTTATTTGACAAAACCTAGATTTCCTAAAGGTACCGCAGATAGTAACTTGTGTTTAATAGAATGAGTTTGAAATTATCATGAAAGGAGAAATTAAGTTTTTCCTAGGATTGCAAATTGTACAAAATAGTGATGGTATTTTAATTTTACAAGCTAAGTAGTTGAAATATTTATTGAAGATATTTGGATTGGAAAGTAGTAACCTTGTTAGTACACCTATGATAATTGGTCATAAGTTATCCAGCAAAGATGAGACAGCTACAATTAAGCAGAAGAAGTACAGATCTATGATTAGATGTTTGTAGTATCTGACTCACACCAGACTAGATATAGAAAATGCAGTTGGGATTGTAGCTAGAGTTCAAGTTGATCATAAGGAGTATCATTATTGAATGGTAAAGAAGATATTCAAATATTTGAAAGGAACATCTAATAATGGAATATGTTATGACAAATTGAGTGATTTCACTCTATGTACATATACTGATGCAGATTCAACAGGCAATGTGGATGATAGAAAGAGCACCAATGGTGGAGCATTTTTCCTTGGAGGAAGATTGGTTCCTTGGCTAAGCAAGAAACAAGATTGTATTTCTTAGAGTACAGTTGAGGTAGAGTATTTTGTAGCAAAAAATAATTATAATCGAGATATGTGGATGAAAAAAATGTTGAAGGATATTAGGATTGATTTTGTAGAACCTTTTATCATTTACTATGATAACACAAGTATAGTGAGTATGTCTAAGAATCTTGTATTGCATTCTAAGACTAAGCATATATCTATTAAGTATCATGTGTTAAGAAAAAAAGTAGCTAAAAAAGAGATTATATTAGAGTATGTGAGTACTAAAGATCAAATTGTAGATATCTTAATGAAGCCTTTAACTAAAGATACATTGGATTACTTGAGAGGTATACTTGGGGTTATGTCCCTACCTACTTTTTAGTAGATGATGTAGTGAGTGCATCAATCCAGTGGTACACAACACTATTGTTAGATTAGACTGAATGTTGATGCTTCCTATATGGGGGAGTATATCTGAGATGATATGAGTCATTAAGGACTCTTGGTATTTGGTCTTGAACAATGTCTTTGGACACTTGAGCTAGTTGAAGACTTGGAGGAATAATTTGATATATTGAGGCATTTCACATTGATGCAAATAGGGGAGAATATGCATGAAAAAAATATCCTAAGTATGTATGGAGAAAAGATTAGGGGGATTTAGAAAGATTCATGTAAGAAAGAAGGAAGAATATCTCTATGAAGGATATATGTAAAATGAAGAACCTTGGTGTATGGTGATTTGTTTAGTATGAACAATTCTTTTTTATCCTAAGAAGATGATGACCAGAGAAGTGTTCCAGAGGTTTTCAAATTTGATTGATGAAGAGGAATTAAAAATTTGAGAATAGCAAACTACTGGTTTGGTATTTATGAAACTTAGACATTTTTCATCTGTGTTTCTATCAATCCCAAAGGGTGATATTGTTAGAATGAATGATGATGATACTATAGTGGGCGATTATCCTTAGCATTGGAGAGTATTGACATGTTGCATTAATGATTGTATTTGTCATTGATGTTGACAAATCAATAAGTCTGTGAAGATTGCTAGAGTAACAGACAAAGATCTTAGTTATGCAGACAATGTCTTGATTGTTTGGTGATGTGCGGCGAAGGAAATTCTTGATACGATGTCTTGGTGCTAAGTTTAAACATGCAGAGTCTAAGTCAAAGATGTATGAAAGATATTTTTGAGTTATAGAGAGCAGTGTATAGACAAGGTACTTAGGAAGTAGTTTTTGATGTTTGTATGATATCTTTCATTTGAGCTATAATAAAGAGGTGTGTGGTTAGTTAGTGATAGAGGATAGTCTAATGGTGATGTTAGCAAGTGCAAAAGCCCTAGTATCACATGTGTAATGTTTTCTATAGACTATGAGCCGACAGTACTATTATAATTTTAAATTAATTAATTATCTTATTATAATTAATAGTGAAATCCTCAAGGTTGACTCAAGGAATTATATTGAAGATATGATATAAAGGAAAGATGTTTTCCTTGTTTTTAATATATGTATGATTTTCTGATCATTGGATGAAGTGTGAAGTGTAGAAAGGAGCAGAGTACTTACTGAATTCATGTAAACCATCCATGGGATTATTGGATGCAAGTTTTATGATCTGGTTACAAGATCTGAAGGAGCAAAAGTTAGGTTGATAGAATAGAGAAAGAGGAAGGAAGTACATTTCAATTCTATTATTTTTTGAGGAATAATATAGAGATCATTGGGACAGTGGGTTCATTGGTCTTGCCTTGAAGCTATTTGGGTAGTGGGTCCAGTTGTCTTCCACAACTCCTAATAGGTTTGGAATCTCCTAAAAGGGATTCAAAGTCTCCTAACACAAACTAATATGTACTAAATGTATTTATAGACTCCTAATAGGATCCATCCTCTTGTTAGTGTAAATAATTAATTATTATTGCACTTTACTTAATTTTATGTAGGTTAGTGCATTATTTTATTATTTATTAGTTAGACACCTAAGAGTATGCATACTCATGTGAGTTGTCTTGTTGACAACACAAGAGTTAGCAACTTGAATTTACCACATGGTGTCTACAACATTGGAGTTTGCATAATCATCTAAGTTGTCATGTAGACAACACAATTGTTCACATTCTAGTTAAGCACATGGTGTCTACAACATCTTTTTACCTGACACACCTATGTAAGCTTGTCCTCTCATCATTGCACTAACTTCTATGCTCAATGGAAGATAATCCACTCTTAGTGGACATGTGCTTAGTTGTGAGACTTATCACTTTTCTGACTCGTAGTCAGTCTAGAGGCCTTTATATATAGGCACTCCTAGTGTGTATGTACATCAATTCATTTTTCATATTATTATTCTAATCATACTTTATTGGTCCATTTTGTGCTAGTGCTTGAGCTTCTTGATCTTGGGTGATTTTCCCCTAAGGAAAATTCTTACATGGTATCAAAGCTGAGGGAGCTTCTCTTCACATAGCCATTGGAGACCACTTTTGCTTCACCTCTCAGTAGACCTCAATTTAGATCTGGAGTATCATAGTCATTGGCAGCATCTAGATCCAAAGTAGACTTTAGCATTCCGTCCAAAGGATCAATTTAGTGAATTTTGACTATAAATTTGCCTACCCTAGGCCATAGTCAAAATTGAGGCGAGTTGTGTTTGCAATTTGGCACCTAAAGGCCCAGTTTGTAGAATTGTTATGATCATTTCAGATCTGTGCATTTAATTTTTAGATCTACATTTTTCATTTGCATGTTTGCATTTGTCCTTTTTGGATTTGTAGTTTATTTCCAAAATTTTTCAAAAAAATTGGTCTTTTAAGCTAGTAGGAGAGATTTTTTGGAGGTGAAAATTTGAGCTTGCTAGTGCAAATCAAATATTGGCATCATATTTAGAAGGTCAAAAAAAATTCAAATTGACTTTTTATTTCATGAAAAGTAGACATCTAAGGTGAAATTAAGAGTCATTTGATTTTTGGAGGCATGATAGCAATGAGTCAAGAAAAATAATTACAGAGGTGATTTTCAAACAGTGATATCTCCCTTATACGGACACCTTTTTCTAAGCAATTTTTTTTTTGTTTTGGGGTAGAATTTCGTGATGTACACATTGGTGTAGGATGTTTGAGATCTCTATTCCTAAATTTTTTTGCAAATCACAAATCTCAATTTTTGCAACCTCAAAGGATTAGTATGGGCTCATCTGGACACATTTTTAGGTTCTTTTTTTCTTTTATATAGTGAATAATTTTTCATCTACTTTCTAGATCTACAATCATATTATAGGCTTGTGTGGATATAAATACCACTTTCATAAATAGGTCCTTTTTTGCATTGTATTGCTTTGATTAAAATTCAAATTTTTTGTACATCTAAGCTACATTGCTAAGTACCAAATTTGAACTCCAAAAGGAGGTTGTAAATAGCAAAATCAAAAGCACACTTTTTTCCATTTTGACAAGTGGCCTATTGTAAATACACTACATATAAAGTGAAAAAAGCATCATTTTTTGGGGGGTTCTTTGACTAAGTGAATGGGGGGTGTCTTGTGTTCTTGTGTCTCTCTTTCTCTCTTGTGCTCTTTTAATTCTTTGCATCATGGGTTCACCTAAAATTCCATTTTTAACTTCACACAATTATACTACATGGAAAGATATTGTATGGAGTAGACTATTGGAAAAAGTTTTAAATCTATATGTTCATGTTACAATTGTAAAACCCACTGATGTTGTTGCACAAGTTGATTGGCAAGTTAAAGACAAAGCCAATGAATTAAGAGCACTACTAAAATATTGTGGTAATCCCATGATGATAGATCAATTCATCACATATTGAAGAGGCTACCTTCAGAGTATGCATCTTTTGTTTCAAGTTACAACACTCCTAGGTTGACCATGGGAAGTGCCTTCACTAAGCCTTCATTTGATGCATTCATAGAAGTGTTGATGTTGGAACAAACCAAGTTGATAGATATGGGAATTCTCAAGTCATCCAAATCTATAGTATTGGTGGCTAGTAATGAGAACCAAACAAATCAAGGTAGAAAAAGTTTTACCAACAACAAGAAAAAGTAGTGGAAGAAAAAATCACAAACAAAGACACAACAATCTTCTTCCTCACAACAAGGCAATTCTTCTTCCAACAAGAAGGGAAACAACAACAAGAAGGATAAACTATTTTGTGTATATTGCAAGAAACAAAATCATGATGAGCATCATCACAAGACTAAGAGAATAGATGAGTTGGAAAGCATACTTAGGAAGAAAAAAATCAATGTGCCAAATGCTTCCAAGGATTCAAATATATCCACTTCACAAGGAAAAGGGAAAGCATTTATAGTAAGTTTAAGTTCTTCAGGGGAATGGGTTCTTGACTTGAATGCATTATATCATATGGGTTCTTCAAAAGGACACTTTTCTTCATTGAAGTAGTCTAAGGTACCTCACATCTTTGTAGGGAATGATACACAAGTTCAAGTTGAAGGGAAAGGACAAGTTGAATTGGAAAATTGAGAGTTTAAAGATGTTCTCTATGTTCCTAACCTTAGCACTAATCTCCTTTCAATT
The DNA here is from genome assembly GCA_028749045.1 of Cupressus sempervirens. Lineage (NCBI taxonomy): Eukaryota > Viridiplantae > Streptophyta > Pinopsida > Cupressales > Cupressaceae > Cupressus > Cupressus sempervirens. The sequence goes on from CM053783.1 coordinate 215,254,233, forward strand.
TACCAAATTGCTCACTATGGAGGTGGAAATAAAGTTGAGTTCCTTCCTAATTTAGTAATGGTGTGAAATCTTAAGGATGATTCATTAGTTGTAGTGGGTAAAGTTAATCATGACACAAGGCTTTATTCTTTCTCCCATTTTGTGCCTAAGTCTTCTTCACATTCCTTGTTAACACATTCACAATCAAAAAGTAAATTATGGTTGACCAGTATGGACATCTTGCCTTCTGCTATCTTCATCAACTTGGCTCCAAAAATATGGTCAAAGGTCTACCTATAATAAACTTTTCTATAGGTGAATGTGTTAGAATTCTTTAGAATAATTGAGGGGGGGAGGGGGGGTGGTGAATCAGTTATCCAAGGTCTAAATGCCCTTTTAATACCTGTTTACTACTTTTAATGAATCCATACACTTTTCATCCATCCAAACTTAAATCAATCATATAAGAAAGTTACAGTAAATCAATATGCAAAGATAAAACATCCAAAATCAACACATGACACAATGATTTACGTGGAAACTCAATTTGGGAAAAACCACCAGTAACATGCTACTTGATTCTCACTCTTTTGAAGTGATGCCCTGTTAAAAGCCTACCCTGTTAAAGGCTTACAACACACTGTTAAATGTGACCCTATTAGAAGATTTCACCAAACTGTTAGGAATGGGTCTGGTTAAAGGTCTTTAGAACATTCCCTAGTTAAAGGTCTTTAGAACATTCTCTTGGAATGTCACCCTGTTAAAGGATTTATCTTATGGCTATTAAACCAACCTAAGTCCATAGGATTTAAACTTACTGTTACAATTACTAGAAAGTAACGATAATGGTCTTTTGATCTAATATAACTTACAACATACTTTGCAGATTTCAGATCACACTTTCAATGCAATCCTTATGCTTGGCTTCAATCACTCCAACTCTGACTGCTTGTCTTCCTCTCAAGCTTCATCTCCTTGAGTCTTCTTACTCAATCTGCCAATGCAATCATCCTTGTGGTCATCTATCCAAACAAAGTTCCTATGCTTTCTTCTCCTTAGCACCTTCTTTAGTACTTCATGCTTTTATTTTTGACCACCTCTCTCTCCCTTTTTTTTTTATTAACTTATGTCTTCTTAAATAGAAATCTGATTTGCCTTTGTCACTCAATTCTCCCTCTCCAATTTTAGGGTTTCAAAATGGATTAGGTAGAATACAATGTATCTACCCCATATCTTGTTTTCTTCTAGAAACTTTGCCAGTTGTATCCTTAAAAATGTTCTACATGGTGTTCTGTGCCACTAGCTCATCATTCTTATCTTCCTTTTAATTCAAAAATTTCTAGATAACAACTTTGCCAGCTTAGATCTGGTGAATCTTTGATTTCCAAAATAATGCTGCAACTTAGCATTATTGAGTTACTGGTGCTCAGCACCTCTATGTTACTTGGCACCTATACCTGCTCAGCACTTGGTTCTGCTCAGCACTTGATAAACTCTATGTCACTCGGCATCTAAACTTGCTCGGCATCTAAAGTTTACTCGGCATCTAAAGTTTACTCAGCATCTGAAGTTTACTCGGCATTAACTAGAAATTTGCTCGGCTCTTACTAGCTTTCTCGGCTCCTTCTCTTTAATGAACTTAGTTGAGCTTTACAAAAGACTTAGCTAAAACCTAAAATCTTTGATATGTTTCAGTGTGCCCATTCTTTGTATCTTATAGTATGTCATCAAATACACTTTTTCATCAATGGCTTAGCTGATCCTTGTACTTCATTACAACATCATAACTTCAACCTTTCTCTAAGTGTTCTAGTTACATCTTTTTGATTGCCTCCTCCTTGACAATCAACTAATTGATAGTATTTGGATCACTAAAGCAATTGTCATTCCTACAAGTAGCAAGTTTGAAATCAATGACAAAACAATGATTGAGGACATTCTTTACCAATTCCATATTTTATGCTAACAACTTTTCTTATGATCATTTCAATCATTTCCAACAGAATGTTCAACTTGTTTAATGGTTATGCATCTAGGAGAAAAACATGACAAAGGGAAGTCTTGGAGAGCATCAGTTGTTCTTGAGTTAGTTCACATAGTTCTAGTAGCCCTTTTTCAATGACATCAACAAGCAAGGGTCACTATGTCCTCGCTTTCATTGATGACTTTTCATGCTACACATGGGTCTACTTTCTTAATCACAAGAATGAAGTGTTTGATAAGTTTCTATCCTTCAAGAGTCACGTTGAGAAGAAATAAAGTAAAGCCATCAAGGTTCTTCATATGAATAATGAAAGAAGACATGTGAACTCCAGATTTAAAGACTTTTGTGAACTTGAGGGCATTGATCTTCAGAATCTAGTAGCATTTAGTGCACAAAAGACAAGTGTTGCAGCAATGAGGATTACAACTCTTAAGTCAATTGCAAGTTGCATTATTCAAGCCGAGTCTCTTGATCCATCACCTGAAGTCAAAGCTATAAGTAGTGCCAATCACATCCTTAATAGGTATCCTCATAATGTCTTAGATGGAATGACTCCTTTTGAGGCATGGTGCAGAAGAAAACTAGTTGTGAAACACTTCAAAATTTTTGGTTGTCCAGCATGGGCACACATATCTTCAAGGGAATGCAGGGAACCACCACCAAGCTCTTGTACTTTCATTGGATATGATGAAAGTGTTAAGGCATATAGACTTATGGATCCTGAGAATCATGAGATGCTCATAGATAGGAATGTTCACTTTGAGGAAAGTTCACCTAGCTTATCCTCTAATCCTCTCCATACTCCATATATTATGGAAACTAATAGTGACATCAGTGATAGTGATTCAATAGGTTCAGCTATGGGGGATCCTATCGACCAATGTAGAACAAGGTCACAGCATTAGCACATTCCACATGCATACATTGCTATAGTGATAGATCCATGTAATTTAATATAGTTTGGTACACCTTGTCTTCCAATTCCAACATCATGGGATGACTACATGATAGATATTTTAGGCTTGTTTGTGGAGTCCTACATAATAGATTTGGGAGACATTATTGATGATATACATATTATCTTTGATGAAGAAGATTCTTCTTCATTTGTTGCAAGGGAACACTCTAACCCTCTTGTCCATTCTCTACATGATTAGTCTTACAAGGTTTATATGATTGTGGATTCTTATGTATAGTAGTTGTAGGAGGTCTCTTTATCATTCAAGGAGATAGTTGGTTCTTTGGTATATGTTCTACATCCATCCTTGCTAGATCCAAACATGTTATTTTCAGCAATGTTGGAAGGGGCAGTTGTTAGTATTGACACAGGGACAATTGAACAATTTTTAGAGACACCATTGATCTTCAGGATTCTTTCTACAAATTGGGGAAGAATCTCATATGTAACTATGACATTGTTTCTTCCTAAAGGAGGGAACATTATCCAATAGTCATGAATCAACTTCTAAATTCATCTTGGAGCAGTTATCACTGATCAGCAATTTACATTTGAGGGGGGGACTACCTTATCTCCTTTCTTCTTCTTCTTCTTCTCTCTTATTGGGGGGACCTTTTCCTCTTTGAGGGTTTTGTCCTTCTCATACTTCTATATTGTATATACATGATGTATGTTGTAATGGGGGGGTCTTAATTACTCCATCCATCCATGCATCTTGTTTTTTCATCTCTCTTTTTGGGGGAGGGTTTTTCCCATGACATTTTCCCTCTTTCTCCATTTTTAGAGAAATCGCATTGCATTTGTACATGGGTACCTAACATGGCCTAGTAGTTAGGACCCATCATGCATTTTCATCATAACTTTCATAAGCTTAAGTGTATTCCCTAAAGTTACACTTAAGGGGGGGTGTTAGTGTAAATAATTAATTATTATTACACTTTACTTAAGTTTACTTAGGTTAATTTATTATTTTATTATTTATTAGTTAGACACCTAGGAGTATGCGTACTCATATGAGTTGTCTTGTTGACAACATAGGAGTTAGCAACTCTTATTTAGCACATGATGTCTACAACACTCGAGTATACATAATTTTTTGAGTTGTCATGTAGACAACATAGTTGTTCGCACTCTAATTAAGCACATGGTATCTACAAAATCATTTTACATGATACACCTATGTAAGCTTATCCTCTCATCATCGCAGTAACTTCTGTGCTCAATGGAAGATAATCCACTCTTAGTGGACATGTGCTTAGTTGTGAGACTTATCACTTTGCTGACTCCTACTCAGTTTAGAGGCCTTTATATATAGGCACTCCTAGTATGTATGTACATCAATTCATTTTTCATATTGTTATTTTGATCATACTTTATTTTACCATTTTGTGCTAGTGCTTGAGCTTCTTGATCTTGGGTGATTTTTCCCTAAGGAAAATTCTTACACCTCTAACAAGGAACTTTTATATTAGTACATAATCTTGTGGGTGCCATCCCCACTAGGGATTTCCCTCTAATCAAGGGTTTCCTTAGTTAACATATCTAATGTTATTGTGCATGAGTATCTTGTTGTGGTTTCTCATTAGATTTCTCATATGGTTAAGTTTGTTTAGGGTTGATCATTATGATAATAGTTGGATAGCTGATTCAATTCCCCCCTCCTAGTTAGATTGGTGGACTATATATTATAACAGATGAACCACTAGTAGTATTCTCACAAGTACCTAACAATGTATTACGTATAGAGGATATTTGTGCATACATACATTAAAAAATTGAGAGTATAGGTGATAATGACATCCATAAAGACTTGGATTTAGTCTACAATAATGACCTATCACTTAAACAAGGGTTTAAAAACCTAAGTAAACTAAGCATCATTAGGCACATGTTCTTCATGGATTTTGACAACCATGAGGTGACAAGAATTATCCTAAGCTGAATTCACAAGGATGTGTTTTGGGTTGGTGACATACTAGTCATGATAGACAATGACATGATTCAAAGACTTACTGGACTAAGTAATGAAGGTAGCAACCCTATGAATGAGAATAATGTAAAGAAGCTAGTAGAAACTAATCCAAAAACCAAGTATGATCCTAAAGGAATATGAAATTTGATATGATAAATGAAATTGATGTTCAATTGATAAGAAAGATAATTGGCTATAAGATGAACTACATTTGGAGGTTGAACTGAGTACCTATTGGATTTATCCATGCATCTTATCAAATGACTACTAAGAAGGAAAAAGTAAATCTATGTGAGATCTTGAAATAGAAAATACTGGATAATATTGACAAAATCAAGAAAAAAAGAATATAGTATTTAGGTTTAACTTTCTAAAAACACATTTGTTCTTCCAAGTAGTATCAAATTTTCTCAAAATGCTAGATTATGAATGGAACACAAGTAGATGTACAATGAGCATGATTACATGTTATTACATAAACCATTCAGAGGACAAGATAACAAAGGATATAACCAAGATGTTGATGAAACAAAGATATATAATCCCTCCATCTTTAGTAGAGAAGTACAAAGATGACATATGTTTCATGGTTGAAATTAATGTAACATGTATACAAGAAGTTGAGCATAGAGTTAAATTCATAGACCCCATGGGATATTAGATGATAGAAGAGCTGATAGAAGGTTATGCAAAGATAATCCTTGAGTCAAAAAGAGACAAGGTGTAGTGCCTACCCCTAGTTTACATTTTGTTATTATTGCCAAACTCTTTTAAGCCAATTTAAGCTTGATGATTAGTAGCATCATCTTTCAAATTATCAGATATTATTTAATATTCAGTTGATTATATGATGAGACTGCTTGGTACCAGTTACTCCATTTATGCATGATTATACCTTGATGATCATTATTATAGTGTTTTCCATTATTTGATGATGATTAGTTAAATGGATTATTATACGTTTTTTCTTATGGATACTTACCCCATTACGCATGTGTATTTTCTTTATGTATGAAATTTTTAATGTGGTTAAGGGAGTCATAGTCACCTACTAGATAGGATCTAAATGATGCACCATTTGCTGTCATTGCTTATCTAGTATAGAATATATGTGATTTTATGCAAATTGTAGGTACCATGTATCAACTTCCCTAAATTGCTAGGATTAGCATACCCTATCGCAATATCTGAATGGTAAGAGAGGGGAGATAAATTCTTGAGTCCAAATCCTAACCTTTAAACCCATTTGTACTAGAAAATTAGGACAAGTATCTGAGATAATTACCCTTCCAAATGCATTGTATGACATAAATTCGTGATTATAACCCTAGAGTTTGATTTTGTATGTGGTATTTTATGATGAGTTTTCGTATTTCATCTTATAGGTCTTTGGTTTTTTTTATTAATTAAGTCAAATTAAATGATTTAATTTAATGGAAAATTAATATGATATTTTTAATATTTAATTATATTTAATTAATTGGAAAATTAATTAAATTAAATAAGTTGAAGAAAAAATTATAATCTATTTTGAGAGCATAACAATATTCAATTAATTTAATAATAATATATTTAAGCAATCATTTTTAAATAAATTCTAAATATTATTATTATTTAAGTTAATAAATATTATATTAAAAAAAAATTCAAAAATTAATAAGAAGAGAGTAAGCAATTATTTAGTAAAGTTTATTTTAATTAAATTGCATAAAGCTTATGCATGAGATTAAAATATAATAAATTAATTAAAAAGAGAAAGCAAGTAAATTTAATAAAGATATTTTATATTGCAAAAAAATGTGAATGAAAATATAAAAGAAAAGTTAATTTAAAGAGTTAAAAGGTGGTGATCAAGGAGTTCCCTTAGGTGATCACACAATTAGTGCCCCGAATTTAGGAGAGAACTCCTTATCAGCAATTGAGTGTTCATTTTTGGGGGACTGAAAATTTTGGAGAAGGAATTTTCAGAGAGAAGGTTTTGAGAGAGAAGAGATTTCTCTCATAATCTTTGGGTGTTTGCAAAATTTAGCATCAGAACAAGGTAGATTCTTGTGTTTTGTTCACATAATGTATTATGTAATTCGATATTCCTATCTACATCGTGTTTGTGGAATTTGTTTTCCAAGTTTCATTTGTATGAATCTTTCTATCTTTCACTTTGAATCAATTTGATATTCGTACCAAATTCTATCTGTATATCAGGATTGAAAAAGCAATTAGAAACCCTCATTCTATAAATTAAAGAAATTAGTATTTTAATCAATAAGGGTTTGTAATAAAATCAAAATTTTAGAATTTAAATTTGACTAGTTTAATGTATTTTCTCTATCAGAACATTTTTAAAAATATCTTTCAAAAAAAAAGATTATATTAAAAATAAATTTAAAGGGGGTACTAGTTTGTTTTATTTACAAACAAAATACATTAAAAAAAGAAAAAAGAAAAAGAAAGATTGACCTATGATTTTGGTTATGGGGGGAGGGGGGGAGAGAAATACGATTGATTGTTCTTTTTAAAGAAAATATATATAAAATAATTTTTTTTGGGTGGATGAGGGCCATAACTCCCCCCGCCAACCTTCTATTTTCCTTGGCTACCAAGGTAGCAGTTGCCGAGGTAGTGGCTACAATAGTAGTAGCTGCTAAGGCAACATCGTCACTGGGCAGTTTTCCCTTTAAGGGACATGCAATTTAAAATCTCATGAGATACGTATTTTTGTGAATTGTTTTTTATTATTATTTAAAATTAATTTAATTAAAATGTTTAAAATATGATATATTTAATTTATCAAATTTTTAAATTAATTAAAATTAATTTAATTTAAATATGATTTAATTAAAAGTTAATTTTAAATTAATTATAATTTAATTTAATTTAAATATGATTATTTTCAAGTTAATTTTAATAAGGTTATTATTAATATGTGTTTATTAATGAATTTATTTATTTATTTATTAATAAAAAAAATTTAAAAGTTATTATTGAAATATAGTTATAAATAATTAATTTAATTTAATTATTACTTGATTAATTGTCGATAGAATGTTATAAATTGGTAAGGGGGATTCTCTATTTAATAATAATAAATAATTTCCAATTAATTATGTAATAATTATTATTTGATATTTAAGAAAAATCTTTAGAGAGATAATGCTCATTTTAAGAGCTTAAGGTAATAGGGCATTCATATTCAAATACAAGAATGAGTTAAGTTGTTAGGGTTTAATGGAAATTTCATATACCTAGAAACTTACATCAAAATGAAAACTTAAACCTAACTATAAACTCAACTATGTATTTTCAAAATCAAATTGAACTATGAAGTACACTATTATCTGTATGTTGTTTGTGCTTTGGGTTTGGGTTGACTAGAGTATTGATCAGTTTTAGGACATCTACCAGAGGCTTGGGAGTTCTGTGATTGTGGTATTATAATGATTTGATCTTGATCTTTTAAACTCAACCATGGTAATGTGTTGGTATGTTCTATAATGAGTTTGGTTATATTGTTGATTATTGCTTTCAATGTTCTTGTGGGATAATGAGATGGATGTTATGACATATTTTACTTAACCTTTTTGAGTCTTTGATCAATATTTTTGGGATGCTTTCCAATTGCTCATAAAGAACTGATGTGTTATTGTGAATTATCTTTCTATGCTTTCCAGTGACTTGTATAGGAATGAGGGAAAAGCTATGATTCTTTGATTTATATTTTATGAGCTTAGGGTAGGTTATCTATATGTAATATCAGGAAGTGGCTTGCAATGGAGGTTGGGGCCCAAAGTGGTTGCCAAGGTAACCCATTGTAAGTTGTTTAATAAATGAAAACACTATAATAAATGAGAGTAAAATGAACCTAATAAGATTCTTTGTATGTTCTTGTCCATGCCTCGAGTACTAGTACAAATGAGGATGGGAGTAGAGAGAATGCTTAGTTGTGACCATGTATCATTAGTATGCTTTGTCAGTATGAAAGGATACTAGTGCCACATAAAGTCACTAGGGGGTTGGGGTCAAGTTAGACTACCAGGGTAACTCTAGCATTGATTTATGTGATGACACTTTCCCACTTACATAGTAGATTCCCTACGTGTCTTTGTGTGCCTCTGGGTCTAGATGTTGTTTTATCTTTGAACCTTTGAGTTAGATTACTTTTAGGCATTCCTTGACATAGATATTAATTTTGATTTTTGGGTTGATATCCCATTTGGGACTTGAGACTGTCTCCTTAGCACAGTGGGAGTGGACCTTTTTGGGTTACCATGAGGTCAGGTGGTAGTTCTTAAATTACTCTCACCTTTGATATATGTCCATTGATGTTGTGGCTAGAGTTCCTTGTTTGCATTTCCTTTCATTCTATCTTTGCATATTATGATGGATGCTTATATCTTTATGATGGATGATTTCACTTATTGTATTGTACTTTTTTCATGGATCCGAAAGGGATGATGTAATCTATTTTATAAATGTATATTCTCTTAGTCTTTCATACCCTATGACATGTACAGTGGATGATTGTGCATTCCAAATTTTATTGCCAAGTGGCATTCATAACAAATGTACATATTATTTAAATGGACTTGGACTTGTAATTATTCTTTCATGTGGATGTGGTATTTATCAAACTTAGTATTATTTAAATTTAAATGTGACTTAATGTCTTGGAATCCTTAAGGAATGTAATCTATTATGTTTGATTATGTATGATTGTATGTTATTGCTTCTACTACTTTATGATTTACGTGTATATTATTCTTTCTTTCAAAAAAAAAGTTTAGAAAACTTAGTAAAAATTTAGGTTAGTTCTTTTGGATCCCTTGGTGGGGCATTACACAAGGAATGTCCTAAATGGGGCACATCTGAGGAAAAAGTAAAGGAAGTTCACATTATTGGTAATTATAGAAGAGTAATGACAAGAGTTAAGGAAAGAGAAGAAATTTATTTGATTTCACAAGTTGAACCTAAAAGTAATCATGAAGAATGTAAAGATGAATTTTAGGTAAATGTAATGAAAGAAGAACTTGATTGGATAGAGAATAACAATACATGAGAATTGACCCCTATACCTAAAGACAAGACTATTACTGACACTAAATGGGTATTCAAGAATAAAATGAATGAAAAATATGAATTTGTAAGGAAAAAAGAAAGGTTAGTTTGTAAAGGATATTTGCAACAAGAAGGTACAGATTTTGAAGAAACTTTTTCTCATGTAGAAAGACTAGAATCTGTAAGAAAATTTGTGGCTTATGGATCCAACAAAAAATTTGAAATTGTATCAAATAGATGTGAATTCATATTTCTTGAATGGAAAACTTGAGGAAGAGGTATACATTGAATAACCTAATGGTTTTCCATTAAAAAAAGACAAATACATGGTATACAAGATGAAGAAAGAGTCGTATGGATTAAAGCAAGCACCTAGAACCTAGTATTTGTGGTTGGATAAATAGTTACCTAGTTTGGGTTTTAAAAAGTGAAATATTATAGATAATAACTTGTATCTAAGGATAAATTTAGATGGATTGTTTATCATTGTAGTATTTTTTGGTGATATTAATTTTGGAGGTAATGATAAAGAAAGTGAGAAGCTTTCTGATAAAATGAAGAATGAATTTGAGATGTCTATGATTAGTGAAATGAGGTATTTTCTAAGATTGCAAGTAACACAAATAAAGATGGCATTTTTGTATCTCAGAGAAAGTATCTTAAAGAACTATTAGTGAGATTTGGTATGGAAAATTATAAACCTATTATAATACCTATGGTAACTTGATACAATTTTTCTAACAAATATGAATCACCTAATTCTATGCAAATAAGGTTATAGATCTATGATTGGTGAACTACAATATTTGACACATACAAGGCGAGATATTGCTAATGCAGTTGGGATTATAGAAATATTTCAAGAACATCCTAATGAGTCACATCTAGTAGTAAAAATAATTTTCAAATATTTGAAGGGAACAATATATTTATTCTTGTGGTATGATATATCTAATGATTTCACTCTTTGTGCATATATTAAAGTTATTTGGGAAGGAAATTTGATAATAGAAAGAGCACAAGTGGTAGAGAAATTATTTCTTGGTGGATTATTGGTATCTTTATTGAGTAAGAAGTGAGATTATGTTTCACAATCCATAATAGAGGTGAAATATATTGCAATGGCTAACAAATGAAATCATATTATGTGGATGAATAAAATGTTGAAGGATAATGGTATTGTATTGAACAAACCTACTATCATACATAGATCTTGATAATACAAGTATAGTAAATATGTCAAAAAATCCTATTTTACAATCAAAGACAACACATGTTGGAATTAAATATCATTTTCTAAGAGAGAAAGTTGCATAGAAAGATATTAGAATAGATTATGTTAGTATAAAGGAACATATATTTAAGATATATTTACAAAACCATTGGCTAAGAATAGCTTTAATTATCTTATAGGAATATTTGGGGTAATGTCTATTGTCACTTAGGTTTGCATCCTTGTCTAGAACCTATGCGTGAGGACAACCTAGTGAAACATGGAAACAACCTCCAAGCTGTGGGACTTGAACTATGAGGTTGAGTCTCTGGAGAAGGTTGGCTTCGTCTTACTATCAGGATGCACCTAACTAGTCTTGGAGAGGAAAAGGGAGAAGGAGAGCATGAAAGAAAATCTACCTAATCTAATCTAAAGAGGTGATGCACCAAAATAGAGTGTTCAGACCAGTCTCTACCCATATATGCACTGTTGAACCAGAATGAAACTAAGGATATACACATTCAAACTTGTTTTAATCTAATAACCACATGCAGATCAGAAAACTAGAATGAATGACACAAGGAAAGAGAAGATTCAGTTATATATCATTAACAGGCCAGAAGAGATACAGTTATGCAGATTATAGACTTTCACAAAACATCACTGAGAGGCAAAGAGTTCTTGCACTTTCACACCAATGGCTAAAGGAGATAAGGTAGAATTTCATTTAGTTCAAAGGCAAAGGGAATTTTTATACAGAAATTGCAGAGCAACAGTAGAGAAAAGTCAGAGAAAGGTTGACCTGGACAAAATTTACAAAAGTTTCCTTTATAGTTAACGCATAACTGAGATTTTCCCTCCAAAACAATCCTGCAACCATCATCATTAAGTCCTGTGAGGAACAATCATGGAGAAAATCTGATCTGGGTATAGATCTAGATGCAAATGATATCTGATCCTCTATATTAAATAATGCCTTGAGAAGATAGAAATGGTGCCATTAATTGTCCTGATCAAGTAGATGGATCGGATCGGAGTGGTAGAGTGTTCTTCTACATTCAACATTCATTTTTGGGTGGTTGGGACTGATCATAGATATCAAATCATGCAAAAAACTCGCTCTCTTATCATTTTTGGTGCATGAATCAGCAGAGTCAGTAAATCAACCAAACTCTACATCCAGAATGGGCCACGTGGGCCAATAACTTTCTTTCTTTCTGTCACCTTGCAAGGTCTTCCCATGTTGACCACTCTTTTCTAACTAACCGTACCATCCTATTAAAACCTGACCACGACGGCTTACAACACACTCATCGACCCTTAACTGTCAACCTCGGTCAGGCCCATAAGACACATGTCACCAAGGTGCTATGTCACTATGAATATCTTCTGAGCACTTTCTCATAGTGAGATAGTGCCCGTCATAGATCTTCCCTGTAAGGAAACTTGGCAATAAAGAATATAACCATTTCCACATAACCCATAATAGATCTAAAATAAACATGAAATTAAAATCCACATCCAAGAGAATAGACAACATACCCACAAAATTGTGACACAAGATATACCCTGGAAAACCCTCATTGAGGGAAAAATCCAGCCTCCAAAAGCATCCATCACCATGTATTATTCAACAAAAAATACCATTGCCATACAATCATGGAATCCTTCATGGCCATAGCCACAACTGAGCAAACTATATGAACAAGCATGAATCCACACATCCCATGCCATGCTTCCAACCTTCACAAATGCTCCCTTGCCTAACCTGTCAAGCTTTGTCCCACTCGACTCTTGCCTTTCTCACTCTCATTCTACAACAACTACCCTTGTGGCTGCTTATATAGTAGCAAGTCCCACAAAACCACTAAATGGTATTATATAAACCATGTGCTAAAACCATGTGCTACCTAACCACTGACCCCACATTTAATATTGGGCATTTAATTCTTTTCTCCAATATTAAATAATTACATGAAATATTATCACAATGTTACAATACAACTCATCAAGAATATTCCATAGGAATCTTTACATGTTGCATGTCCATCTAGGTGGAACATTACATAATAAAATAAAATAATAAAATATAACAATATTATGCAATGTCTGCAACACTCATTATCTCAACAATCTCCCACTTGTTGTATACATTGCATAGGGTCAATCCGTAGCCACATAAATAAACAAGGGAACAATCCTTCCTAGCACATCCACCATCATGGATCAAAATACACCAAGTGCTCCATCCTAATACTCGCAACAAAATCAAAGTATCCAACATCTCAAACATGAATGATCTCACCTCCTATTATGCCACTGCCACTAGACATAAATAGAACCCATCCAAAGAGAAAACCACCCAACCTGTCACATTAGAAGATCATAAAATACTGTACCAACTAAAATGCCAAGCACAAAAAACTTGATCCAAAGGTAATCACATCTATCTGTAGTTGTCAAAATAACCATAGCTGAAATAGCACCCACAGCAAAGTTCCAACCCATCCAGCTATTCATACCTCCAAAAGGTATACCAAGTGAATCTCACATCATCAACATATCCAATATGTAACCTACAATCACAAGCCTCAAGAGCAATACCTGCCACATATTTACCAAGAAGCTCCCACTGCAAAAGATAATGTCAAATCTATAACCAATCCACTCACAACATATCTCAAAGAAGTGAATCCATGTAGTATCAAGGACATCCATAATACATAAACTGATATCTTGCAAGAACAACTCTTGTAACAAGTCTCCAATAGTCTCCCAAATTCTCCACAACCAACAGAGGAAAGAGATAAAGGAATAATCATGTCATCTCTCACATGAAATACATGAACATAAACCAGTGATCATAATCTCTAACCAATCTCAAATCCAATGTAGGAAAAATTGAACATCCAAGAAGATAACCAAGACTAGAGCAACCATGCAAATCATAACTTGTATCATGTCCTTCTACACACACTTCTAGATGTAAACTGTGCAAGTATGATCTCCTCCATTAAACCCCAACAAGAAACTTTAACAACGCCCAAATCATTCCATATAACTAATCAAGATGTAAGCCTCTCACAAGAAGATCAAACTCAATAAACCATTCCTAAACCAAGGAATATGCCCAATATAAAAGCATCTCCTAAACTCAACCAACATAATAACATATGCACATGGAGATAATCAATGCCAAACCATCTCTCAAATGAACCCTCCAGAACTAACTCATGTAGCATACCTCAAGATCCATATCCATGAAAGACAAGCATAAATATAATGCAACTAAGAGAAACAATGTTCTATACCTCTCAAGTAAAAAATCGCCGAGTAGACCAAGAGTGGGGAATGAGAATGCTCATCAAGATACCCAAGTCTCCAACCAAGACTCATCTAAGAAAAATCTCCTCTCAAGCCCATATCAAGTGACTACCCCTCAAACTTCCTATTGAAACCATCAACCATCCCAAAAAATATTTCTCTAATCCAATAGAAATCAGCATCACCACCATCTCTAAGTATCCATGAGCACTTGTAACCAATCAAACCATGCCAACTCTAAACTCAACATAGCAATATCATGAAGTATCCAGCTTATGATCAGTGTACTCAATACCAAGAAACTAAACCAAGATCAATGTCAAAGTTCCAACCATGGCCTCAGGAACATAAACATGACAACATGATCTTACCATCTCAACCAAAGAGATAGCATGCTCCATATGAACACACCATAACATGTCACAACTCTAAACGTGTATCAAGAGTATACCATGACATAATAATGAAACCATCCTCATACCAAGGATAACATGCCAAATAAAAACATAAACCACACCTTTACCAAGAACTTTGTGAGTCCTCAAGATGCAACCATCTCCACATACTAGAAAGAACCATCTCCACACACCATGAAGATAACCAAGAACTCCATGAGTCCTTAAGATCTAACCATCTTCACACACCATGAAGATAACAAGTGTACCATGCAAATGTCAAAGATGCTTCTACAGCAACAGGATCTAAGACAAACCTCCAACATCCACAAACACTCAATAAATATATCAATGCCAAAAAATCCCACTCAACCATGGTACCAAGTCACCTATGGCATCATAAAATTCATCTCCTACTTGAGGATCCAAACCAAACTAGGAACTAATCCTACACTATCGCCTCATCACTATCACAATCTCCCACTAAATTGTGTATCCAAGCTATCCATGACATTATGATGAAAAAAAAAATCCATCCTTTAACCATGAGAATCAACCAAGGGATCAAACCATCAAAGAACTCAAAGTGCACATCATGAGCTCCTTAAAAGAAACCAAATAACCATGATCCTCAACCAAGAAGATATACCACCATAAGTGAATTAAAAATCTAATCTAATGAGCATCAAGGATGTACCTGTATAACCAATCATGTCATGCCAAAATCCATGACACCATGATCACATCCATGAACCGAGCATCTATCTCTCAAAGTGTCCAACCTGTCAGCATAAAATAGTCAAGCACAATCCTCCACCATGACTATGCCTAGTAACAACATCTCATCCCTTCTATATGAAGAAAAAATTAGCAAATCATGTGACTTAGGGCATAGACAACCCAAATCCAAGCCACCAATCTGAATATGCATCAATAATGAAAGATCAATGGGCAAAGACAACCCATAATGAAGCTATAAATGTAACCTATAAGTATAGACCACTTACAACACTGCACAACTTGTAGATCCAACAAGTCATTATACATATCCAAATCAAACACTAATAATCATATCATCATGAAACTAATCTAAAATATGAACTGAGTATACAATGACATCAAATCTTAAATCTCTAATGCCATAAACTCACAATGTTACCATAGTCTAAATATATATATAAACTGTTCAGATCAATATATCATCAAATAAACCATGCCAAACCTGCACCAAATCTGAACCAATGTGTAGAACTCTCTAAGAGCTTTCCTTTGACTACTCAAAGTCCAAAATCTGACTTCGCATGCCCAAGTTATGCCCTAATCCGTGCTCAAAATAAATAAAATCTAAATTTAGGGCTCTTAAAACTGGAAAAAATATCAAAATCATAGAACCAAACCTATATCATTTTGTAGTGCTCTAAATTATCTTTCCAACGCCTATAAGAACTCTAAAATCTGATATCTTGAGAGAAAGTTATGGCCATTTTACTGAGATAGTCTTTTTACCATTTTCACTAAGATTTTTAACTACTTTTTCTAAATTTTATTTTCGTGACAAAAATTTCGAAGGGATTAAATTTGATGGCCATCATAGGCTGAAATCAAAAAACTCTTTTATTTCCTCTAAACCTGGCCAAACTATGGCATATTATATATTGAACTCTATGGAAATGTCGACTCGGATCCAATGGTGAGGTCTGTTTTTACCCAGGAGGTCATTTCTGCAAGCTCCCCCCAAAACCCTCATTTAAAATGAAACATCTAAAAAAGCCTTTTGTCCAAAAATTTCACATGCCCAAATCTTTTAACATCCCATCATAACAGCAAACTCAAAACCCTCAGATCTACAATAAAACTCATATATCTTTACCTTTTCTTTAATCCTCTTATGCATTCTCATGGATTCAATCTAGGGTTACAATAATAAAACCATAGCTCTGATATCACTTGTAAGGAAACTTGGAAATAAAGAATATAAATATTTCCACATAACTCATAATAGATCTAAAATAGACTCGGAATTAAAATCCACATGCAAGAGAATAGACAACATACCCACAAAATTGTGACACAAGATATACCCTGGAAAACCCTCATTGAGGAAAAAATCCAGCCTCCAAAAGCATCCATCACCATGTATTATTCAGCAAAAAATACCATTTCCATACAATCATGGAATCCTTCATGGCCATAGCCACAACTGAGCAAACTATGTGAACAAGTATGAATCCACACATCCCATTCCATGCTTCCAACCTTCACAAATGTTCCCTTGGCTACCTTGTCAAGCTTTGTCCCACTCGACTCTTGCCTTTCTCACTCTCATTCTACAACAACTACCCTTGTGGCTTCTTATATAGTAGCAAGTCCCACAAAATTACTAAGTGGTATTACATAAACCATGTGCTACCTAACCCACTGATGCCACATTTAATATTGGGCATTTAATTCTTTTTTCCAATATTAAATAATTACATGAAATATTATCACAATGTTACAATACAACTCATCAAGAATATTCCATTGGACTCTTTACATGTTGCATGTCCATCTAGGTGGAACATTACATAATAAAATAAAATAATAAAATATAACAATATTATGGAATGTGTGCAACACCCATTATCTCAACATTCATGAATCTGACAATTGTGAAGACTCACCATTTCTTGTGCTTGCCTTTAAGACTTCTGGGCCCACGGACCACTGTTAGCACACCTGGCATTTGAATTAGCCCAAATTGGTACCATCCCCATAGCTTTATAACACTTGGCCCCACTGATCCATGTGGCAAAAAGGTGCTATGTCACTAACATTAACATCCTCACAGTTCTCCATAGCGAGATAGCACCTACCGTGGATCTAATTCACATCTACGGTGCTCAAACTCTTTGCAAGATTGCATACCTAGTCAACTGGATGGGCCAATGAGATCTACCTTCGTACTTTGACCTTCCTAAGAGCTACCATCGAAGATAAGCCACCTGTTGATACCTTCTGAGAAAGTGGACCCATGACATCAACTGTGCCACATGTCGTCGAGGCATTATGTTGCTATGGGTATATATCGTGCAACTCTCAATGGTGTGATAACGCCTACTGTAGATGTTTCTTGATCTGGTAGCAAGCAAGATGGATCTGTCCTACTAGTATATCGACTAATAGAAACTGGCCACGTGCCAACCTGTCTAACAACCCTCATTTGCAGCCCACTAAGTGAAACAGGACCCACATTCTGCATAGTCATCTTTAGCCAATGAAAATTGACCAACTACCAATGCGTCTAACAAATCACATCATGATATTTGATGGGTTCCACTTGGGACCCACTGTATTTCCAAACCTTACTGCAGGATCTATTTCTATCTGGGCGCTATGTCACTAACGGCGAGAAGCCCAAATTTTTTGATAGCGCCATGGCGCCCACTGTGGAACTAGAAATACTTGGTGCCAAAGAAACAATCAAGGAAAAGGGGACCCACCTGACACACAAAAGAAGGGCGCTATGTCATTAATGTAAAACATTGTGCAACTTTCAAAAGTGACATAGCACCAACTGTCAATATCCTCAGATTTAACAATGGAGAACTTGCGAGCCACAGAAACATATCATAAAGTTTGATTTTTTAATAATGTTGATATCCTTGGGACATTTAAAATAATATTAAACTAGGCAGTGACCATTGGCGGGTAAGCATTTAAAATTCAAATATTGGCGAGGCACAAAAATGAGCAACATTTCTAGTGACTCACAGGGGATTCTAGCTTGCTACACATAAGACCAATGGCCTAAAGCATCTATTAGGTCATAGAGTCAAAAATATGTGGATCCTGAGCACTGTGAAACCCTAACCCTACCCTTGAGATAGCAAAACACTAAAAAAACCCTGTCTCTACAACCTTCAAAAATTTTGGGACCTGCTGTCTCATAGAGACAACCCTGTGCTCGTGCACTTCTTGGAAAATAGGAAATCAACAAAGAAAAAAGAACTACTCTAACATGTACATGGAACCTCAAACCCTATCAAAAACATGGCTTAAGATAAATTCCATTGACTAGGATAGGCAAAATTTTGCCACCAGCCCTGCTTAACTGGAAAGCATTGGTCTACTTGCAACTAACAATTAGCTAGGGACCACTCCATAATGCGTCAAACTTTGAGTGTCTTCCTAGTTTTTCCTTATTTACATCCCATTTCAGAACCAAGTCTCCCTCCTTGAAGATTCTGACCCTAGCCTTCCTATCAAAGCTCCTTTTTACTTGTTGCTGGTGTGTCTCTAGGGTCTGCATGGCTTTACTTATTTTCTCTTCCAGCTCCATCAGCTCTACCATTCTCACTGTCATGGAATCATTTTCAATTAGTTCCAACTGATGAGCTAACTCTAAGGTTGGGAACTCTAATGAAATTGGAAGCCTTTCTTCTCTACCATATACTAGTACAAATGGAGAGTTCCCTAATGATCTTTTAGGTGTTATCTTGTCAGCCCATAGTGTTGTCCTTAATTTTTTATGCCAACATCTCTAGTTATCTTCTATTGTCCTTTTCATGATTTTGATTAGGTTCTTGTTAGATGATTCAGCCAGGCCATTACCCTGAGGATAATAATTTGAGGATGTGCTTAAATAGATATTATGGTCCACTCCCCATGCACAAATCTGAGCTCCAACAAAAGACTTTGCATTATCTAAAATAATGGTTGAAAGGGCACCAAACCTGGTCACAATTCCATCAAGGAATTCAAAAACTAAAGATTCAGTGGCATCCTTCAATGCAACTACCTCTATCCATCTAGTGAAGTAGTCTGTAGTAGCTAAAATCCACTTGTGACTAGAACTGGAAGAAGGATTGATAGGGCTTATGAAATCCAATCCCCATTGAGCAAAAGGTTGATCCACCTGGATAGGATGAAGGGGAAGAGCTGCAAGTCTTTGTTTGCCAGAGAAGAAGGCACATCTTTCACAATTCCTCACATACTCATGAAAATCATGAAATAGAGATGGCCAATAATAATGAGCCCTCATGACCTTCATTACAATTGTTCTAGCTAAGAAGTAGCCACCATTAGGACCATCATGAATTTCTTTGATCATTCTTTCAGCCTGGTCCGTATCAAGGCATCTTAATAGGGCTCCATTAAAATCTTTTCTAAAAAGGATACCATCAACTATGACATAAGGGATTGATTGTAATCTATACTATCTTGTTTTAGTCCTATCTAATCCTTGAGGGTATACATTCCCTAATAAGAAGCTCTTCATATCATCCATCCAATTCCTTGGGCCATCATTTCTTGCTTCTTGTTCTTCTATTAATACCATGACAACTTCTTCATCTGATTCTTGAGATGATAACATTTGTTTACATAATCCTTTCCCTCTTACCAGCCTAGTGACCTAGATGTCAACATCATATTCCATCACTCTAGTAATCCAGCCAGCTCTTTTCTCACCAATATCTTTGTTCAAAAGGAACTCTTTCACACTGGCGTGGGGTACTAATAAATGAATATTGTTATGGAATAGGAGGTGTCTGAATCTCTTTAAATCTATGATGACAACAAGGGCTTGCTTTTCTACATGGTTGTATTTATCTTCATATTCTTTAAGACCTTCACTAAATAAAGCTATGGGTTGCTCTTCATTTTTGTTATTTGTTTGGGTTAAGATAGTAGAAATGCTTGACTTAACACCTAAGGTATAAAGAATGAAATCCTTCTCAAAATTTTGGTTCATGAGAGTAAGGGTTGAGGCTATGGCTGCCTTGATCTCTTCAAAACTTTCCTTCCCTTCCTTGGTCCATGCAAAGACTATACCTTTCTTGAGCATAGTTGTAAGAGGTTTCACGATAGTGGCAAGATTCGGGATAAATCTTCTCACAAAATTTGTCCTGCCTAGGAAACTTTGTAGCCCTTTCTTGTGTTTAGGAAGAGGGAGAGCAAGTATTTCTTTTGTTCTCTCTATATCAATGGTTAAGCCATCCTTAGATACAATATGTCCTAATAATTTTCCTTGGTTACTAGCAAAGACACACTTGCTTGGGTTAAGGGAAACCCCAAATTCTCTGCATCTTAGGAATACCTATCTTAGATGATCAAAATGATCATTTACATCCTTTGAATACACAATGATATCATCAAGGTAAACTAAGACAAACTTGTCAATCAATCTTTTGAAGGCTATCTCCATTGCCTTCTGAAATGTAGCACCTGCATTGGTTAGCCCAAATGGCATCTTACAATAAACATAGGTACCCCATTTAGTGGTAAATGCAATCTTGTACCTGTCAGACTCTTTAACCAGCACTTGATTGTAGCCAGAAAATCTATCAAGAAATGAAAATCTCTTTGAACCACTAATCTTTGATAAAATCTGCTCCATAGAAGGGAGAGGATGGTGATCTTTAAGGGAAGCTTGGTTAAGTTCCCTAAAGTCCACGCACAATCTAATTTCCCCATTGTTCTTCCTAACAGGGACAAGGTTTGCTACCCATGATGAGTGTTTGATGGAAAAAATTATATTGGCCTCAATCAACTTGGATAGCTCCTTTCTCATTAAGGGTTCAATTTTGGGATTCACTGGTCTCTATTTTTGTCTTACTAGTTTTACATTATCAACTAGATCTATAGTATGCTGAAATAACTTTGGGTCAAAACCCTTTAAATCATCATATGTCCAAGAAAATACATCATTAAATTCTTGACATAGATGAATAAAATTTTCTTGTTCAATTTCAAAACATACCTTACCCATGTTCAAGGACTTTCCATTAGCAACCATGATTGGAATATGATCATCTTCATCAGCAGCTAGGTTCATGGCCCTGCCTCTTGCTTGGTCATCAAGATTAAAAACACTCTCTAAGGTAATGAGAGCTTTAGGTAGCTTGTTGGAGCTGAGGTTAATGATCTGATCACCATACTGATCGTGCAGCCTTGACTAATTTCTTTCTAAAAATTTTGCCTCATCCTACAAGAAGCTGACAATTTTCTCATCGGACTCAAACACCTACCAATGGATGTTGTTATCAGGGATGGTAGGCCTTACTACCACTCTAATTTTTTGCTTCTTCTCCTCCTCAAGGTTCCCTGGCACATCATAAGATGCACCTATTCCTACAAGTCTATTAGCATGTCTGTTTTCCTTTCTAGGGATGCTTTGAATATTAAATGCATTAAAACCTTTAAGCAGATCCCATACTCTATGTTTATAAGACTTGAGCAAACCATTTTTGGTGGTATTCTGATTTCTCACTTGACTAACCACCAACTCACTATCCCCATACACCCTTAAGGCTTGGATTCCTCTCTTTTGAGCAAGTAGGAGACCTTGGATCAAGGAGTCATACTCGGCCACATTATTGGTGCAACTAAATTGGAGCCTAAAAGAGAAGTAGTATCTTACTTGTGCAGGAGAAACTAACATCACACCGGCCCCTGATCCATTTTTATTCCTTGATCCATCAAAGTACGTACTCCATATTCCACTTACATCTTCTTTAGCACCCACAAGATTGGGGACTAGAGCATCCTTTTCCAATATACAATATGTACTGTGACCTATCTCAAGGATCTCTGACATAGGGTCAAATTGATATGCATCAACCCACTCATCCAAGAAGAAATTAGGTATCTCTGCCAGGGGAGTGGTGGGCTCCTTCACTATGTCATTTTCATCCATCTCTAGAATAGGGTAATTCATGTTGATGGCATTAGGGGTGTAGGTTTTACTATGATGGAGGGCTTGAGGCTTTGCTCTGATTGAAGCATTAGCTCCGTATCTCATCTTGAAAGACATATATGGCCAATCAGAAGATATAAAACCACGTACTTGGGCAATAAAGTCTCTTGACAGATAGATAGCAAAATATGGCTTGACCTCAACAACAGAGATATCTTGGGTCATAGTACAACCAGGGCATGCATGTAAGGCCATCTCCACATTCCTAAGAATCCCTAAAGTCTTGATAGTACTACCATCCAACTGTAATACATCCCTAACAATGGGCTCATATTTCATTCCCAAATCATCAGCAACACACCTAGGCATCACAGAACTACTAGCCCCAGAATCAATCATGCAATTATGGACTAGCTTGCCCCCTATAATTAGAGAAACATAGAATGGAGGATTTCTAACCTTTTTACTTGTTTCTACTCCCCTTGATGGCTGTACTAGGCTTGTGGCACTTTCCATACTAGGTGTCGGATCCTTTGGTTCAGATATTTCCAATTCTTTCTGCAGCAACCTCTTTTGCATGGGTATAGTAGCAATAGCATCCCACATGGAGATATTCAAATTTATTTTCTTCATTTTCTCTACCACACTGAATGGCATAACAGGTGCTTTGGTAGACACTTTGGGAGCTGCAATCATATAAGGTTGAGATGGAATAGCCTTCACTTGTATCTTTTTTGCCATGGTTTTTGCCTTTGCTGTTGAAAGGTACTTGATTGATTATTTTCTTCTTGCTCTTGAGATACTGCATTTGAAGTTGAGGCTTGATTTGGAGGAGGAGGGATAGCATCTTCCATAGCTCTTCTTTTGGTTCTAGTGTTATGAGCAATGGAATCCTGGTTTACATTATAATGCTCTCCATCTGATGATTCATAAAAGAGCAATCACCCTGTCTTTGCATATCTAAGGCATCCTTAAATTGGTCCTCCTTGTATGCTTGTTCTACTGTAGGTTATTGGACTATCAAGGCCATAAAATATTTAGCCTTCTGACAAAAATCTTGATCTTTGGCCATATTGTTTTAAGGGACTATGGCCCTATTTTGGTTTACATTTGAGGTTGAAGCATGGCCACCCTACCTATTCTGATCAAAAGAATGGTTCCAATGATTAGGATTTGGAGGCCTACCATCACTCAAAGTTTGATATTGCAATTGATGAGGCTTACTACCTTGAGCTTGTTGTCTTTCTAAAGTCACCACCTTGTTGCTCATTTTCTACATCATAGAGAAGTTATCCTCCAGCCTCTTTCCTTGATCTTCTAACTGCTTCCCTTGATCTTGCAATTTTTTATCAAGGTTCTTCTCTCTTTTGTCCATATTCTGCATCAAATATTGCATCATTTCTTTGATCTAATCTATCCCATTTGAGCATGTGGAAGCTTGAGGGACTGGGACAAGGGATTGTGCTGCAGAAGTTGTGGGAAGAGGGGCCATTGTTGATTAATGATTTGGAACATCAGGGAAGAAAGGCATAGGAGGCCTTGGAGCTAGTTTGCCTCCCTATATCAATATATTTTCTACCCTTATCGCTATATCATAAGCATTAGGCAAGGTATCTCCTCCCATAGTTTGGATTGTAGTGGCAATATCACTGTTAAAAGCTCTAAGGTAATGCAAGAAGGCATTACTAGGGGTAGGCTTCACGGAAGTAGGTATTCTATCCCATGTCTTTTGAAATCTATAGTTAAAATCAATCATACATTCATGGGGGACTCTTTTTATAGTAGTCAACTGCTCTAAAAGTGACAAATAGTCACTTGTATCCTCAAAATGTTTGCACAATCCTACTTCTAATCCATCCCAATCTGTTATAGAACCATGAGCTAAACCTCTATACCATTGTAGTGTTTTTCCTTTCAAGGATGAGGCTATGAGCCTAACTGCAACATCATCCTCTATGATGCCATGGATATTGCAAACATTTGCAACCTCTTGAATGTGTTCTGAGGGGGAGATAGAAGTTTCACCAGTAAACTCTGGTATACTTTTAAATGCAGCTATTGGTATGTCATGTCTTTTGGCTAACAAGAGAGGGCTCCCACCATTAAAGGTGGAAAAAGTATGAGCTCTAAGAAATACCATATAGACAAGTGATCTATTGATATGTGTTAATGGCAATCTAGGCTGAGATCTAACAACAGGAGGAGTAGAGATAGATCTTGCAGGAGTATTTGTTACTACTGTACTCCTAACTAGTGATAAGGATATTCTAGTCTTCCTTCTTCTAGGGTTTGAAAATGAAAGCTCTTGGTACTGAAACTTACCTCTAGAAGATGCCCCTATTTCAGCTCTAGATATAAATCACTGCAACTTTGGCCTAGAACCAGATATGTATTTGAAGCTCAGAGTCACCAAGTACTTTGAAAAATGAGCCTCTTGAAGGCTTGAACACCAAAGCTAGTACTATCTCTTCAGTATTAACCTTGAAAACTTCCCTTTTGACACCAGCAGTCTTGAAATTTTATGAAAGATTCGAGTCCCAGCGGGCATGCCAAAAAATATTGTCACTTAGGTTTGCACCCTTGTCCAGAGCCTATGTGTGAGGACAACCTAGTGAAACATGGAAACAACCTCCAAGCTATGGGACTTGAAGTATGAGGTTTAGTCTCCAGAGAAGGCTAGCTTCCTCTTACTATCAGGATGCACCTAACTGCTCTTGGAGAGGAAAAGGGAGAAGGAGAGCATGAAAGCAAATCTACCTAATATAATCTAAAGAGGTGATGCACCAAAATAGAGTGTTCAAACCAGTCTCTGCCCATATATGCACTATTGAACTAGAATGAAACTAAGGATATACACATTCAGACTTGTTTTAATCTAATAACCACAAGAATATCAGAAAACCAAAATGAATGACACAAGGAAAGAGAAGATTTACTTATATATCATTCACAGGCCAAAAGAGATACAGTTATGCAGATTACAAACTTTCACAAACATCAGTGAGAGGCAAAGAGTTCTTGCACTTTCTCACCAATGGCTGAAGGAGATAAGGTAGAATTTCATTCAGTTCATAGGCAAAGGGAATTTTTACATACAAATTGCAAAGCAATAGTAGAGAAAAGTTAGGTGAAAGGTCGACCTAGACAAAATTTACAAAAGTTTCCTTTATAGTTCAGGCATAACTGAGATTTTCCCTCCAAAACCATCCTACAATCACTGCCGTTAAGTCCTGTAAGGAAAAATCATGGAGAAAATCTGATCTGGGTACAGATCTAGATGCAAATGATATTTGATCGTCTGTATCAAATAATGCCTTAAGAAGATAGAAATGGCACCATTAATTGTCCTGATTAGGTAGATGGATCGGATCAAAGTGGTAGAGTGTTCTTCCACATTCAGCATTCATTTCTGGGTAGTTGGGACCAATCATAGATATCAAATTGTGTAGAAAACCTGATCTCTTATCATTTTTGGTGCATGAATTAGCAAAGTCAGCAAATCAACCAAACTCTACATCCAAAATGGACCATGTGGGCCAATAACTTCCTTTCTTTTTGCCACCTTGCAAGGTCTTCCCATGTTGATCACTCTTTTCTAACTAACTGTGCCATCTTGTTAAAACCTGACCGCAACGGCTTACAACACAACTGCCAGCCCTTAACTATCAACCTTGGTTGGGCTCACAAGACACATGTCACCAAGGTGCTATGTCACTATGAATATCTTTCGAGCACTTTCTCATAGCGAGATAGCTCCCGCCGTAGATCTTCCTGAATCTGATGATCATGAAGACTCATTGTTTCCTATGCTTGCCTTTAAGACTTCTAGGCCCACAGACCATTGTCAGCACACTTGACATCTGAATTAGCACAAACTGGTATCATCCCCATAGCTTTATAACACTCAGCCCCACTAATCCACATGGAAAAAAGGCACTATGTCGCTAATGTTAACATCCTCGCAGTTCTGCATAGTGAGATAGCACCTTCCATGGATCTAATTCACATCTACAGTGCTCAAACTCTTTGCAAGACTGTATACCTAGTCAATTGGATGGCCCAATGAGATCTTCCTTCATACTCTGACCTGCCTAATAGCTGCCATGGAAGACAAGCCACTTGTTGATACCTTCTGAGAAAGTGGGCCCATGACATCAACTGTGCCACACATCGCATAGGCATTATATCACTATGGGTATATATCGTGCAACTCTCAATGGCATGATAATGCCTACTGTAGATGTCCCTTGATTTGGCACTGAGCAAGATGGATCTGTCCTGTCAGTATACTGACTAATAGAAATTGGCCATGCACTAACCTATCGAACAACCCTCGTTTACGACCCACCAAGTGAAATAGGACCCACATTCTACATAGTCATCTTTAGCCAATGAAAGCTTACCAACACCCAACACGTCTAACAAATCACATCATGATATCTGATGGGGCACACCTGGGACCCACCATATTTCCAAACCTTGCCACAGGATCACTTTCCATTTGGGCACTATGTCGCTAACGGCGAGAAGCTCAAATCTTCCAATATCGCCATGGTGCCCACCATGGAACCAGCAAAACCTGACACTAGAGAAACAATTAGGGAAAAGGGGACCCACCTAACACGTGAAAAAAGGATGCTATGTCATTAATGCAAAACATCATGCAACTTTCAAAAGTGACATAGTGCCAACCATCGATATCCTCAGATCTGACAATGGAGAACTTGCGGGTCGTAGAAACATATCATAAGGTTTTATTTTTTAATAATGTTGATATCCTTGGGATGTTTAAAATAATATTAAACTGGGTAGTGACCGTTGGCGGGTAAGCATTTAAAAATCAAATATTGGTGGGGTGCAAAAATGAGCAACAATGTCCTAACCAAACACAAAATAAATGATGTGACATTACATCAATTTAGTATAATCACAACACTATTCATACATCTAGACATGATATATGGTACTTCACCTTAGATGGAGTGGTCATGATAAGAAGAGTTAATTGAAGAACTCTTACAAAATTATTTCTCACATAACAATGTTTTTTGGAATTTGATATTTTTTTTTTTTGTTTCAAATTGATTTGATCCAATGTAGTACTTTGATGAGAATGTTCATCAAAGTTGAGAGAACTTCAAATTAATATTTTGAATAGAGAATTAGTGAAAAAAAAAAGAGATAAAGATTGATGTCAAAATGCAAAACACAAATCAGAAGAACCTAATGGGGAAATTATTAGGAAGGCTTTCTGTGTTGAGAATATTCAAAAATGTAAAGGTTGTATATGTTGATGATATTCAAAAAATTGCATTTAGAAACTTATATTTGGATTTATGATTTTTTATCATATGTTTCTATCAATACCAAAGGGTGAGATTGTTAGGAATATAAGTTTGGTTAACACTTGAATGTGCTAGTAATGTGTTATATTGATGATAGGTTTTGTCATTGATGACAACATATGTCATTTTCATCTTGATAGTCAAATATTTATTGCATCATAAAGGATTATTGGTACATCAAAGTTGGCATAGAGAAGGTTAAGTTGTGCAAGCTTACAATTATGTTTATGGACGAGAGTATGTGTTAGAGTAAAAGTTTTATTTCATTTCATTTATTAAATTAACTTTACTCCATTCTTAAGATTTTTCTTTATGCACCATGCATTTTTTTTTAATAATTAATTAGTAATTATTAAATGTTATTCTGATGACTCGCTTCCTTGTCCCATTGTGTATAATCTGATAAATAGAGAGAAGGTTCAAGGAAAAAGATGGAACACAAAGTATATCATGAAATGTACCATGATCAATGTCAATAGAACCTTTCCCACATATATTCATAATAGTATTGTTCCCCATAAAAATGTGTGGAGTAGGAGAAGCCTCAAAAGAAGAGAAAAAATCCTGAGAAGATGCCATCTGGTGTGAAGCACCTAAATCTAGTAACTATCTAGAAGAGGGTGGAGTAGTAGTTGCACAAGATTCAATCCACATTAGAGATAGTGAGATAGGAAATGTTATTACTATAGGTATTTTTTATCATGCTTCCCTCCTATACTCATTCTCATATTTTGGTCCACTATCTCCACTATCGAAGACTCACTCTCCTTCTTCACGAGAGACTACTGAGGTGAAGTTAAGTCACTTGAATTTATGTGTTGTTCTTGATGTTAGAAATATAAGAGGAGTAACTAAGAGGGGAGGGTTGAATTAGTTACAAAAAAATCCTAGATCCCTTAGATGTTAGAATAAACTTTACTAAAAATATTGATGCTTGGTAAATACACAGTCACTCAATTTACACTAGCAAATGTTGTAACTCAAAAACCACTGAAATAACTCAGTAGCTTCTTAGCATGAAAATATTAAGATATTATCTATGATTTACTTAGCTTATTTTCATACACATAAAATAAATTTTATGAACACATGTGACACCAAGATTTAATGTGGAAACACCATTTGGGAAAAACCACCAATTACAACTAGTTCCTAGTTTTCACTTCTCTGAAGTGAGCACTAATAAGAGACAACCCTGTTAAAGGTTACAAAACACACTATTAGGTGTGACCCTATTAGAGGATTTAACCACCCTATTAGGAGTGGCCTAGTTAGAGATTTTTAGACACCTCAATCTAGAAATGCCACCTTGTTAGAGGATTTATAAATAGCTATTAAGCCAACTCTATTAAGAGATTTAGATCACTACTACAATGGTTAGAGAGTAACAATGAGATGACCTAATTTTTAGTGTAACTAAATTGTTGATTACAAATCTCAATTCTAGCTTGTATACTTGATCCTTTCTAATCGAATGTACATTTGCATCTCAACAAGGATATTATGCTTATCCTTCTAATTTGCTTCCTCTAAGCATCTTTAAATCTTATATTATGTTCCACACTACTCAATTCTCAACTTGACCTTATATTTATATCTTACACATTGTCAAGTTAGCTTGAATACAACTTAGAATACTTAATACTCAACTCCACAGTCATCTAGAACCAACAAATAAATTAGTTGAACTCAATATGCCAAAATAATAGAATCCTTCGTTAGTCAACCTTTCTTTGTAAACAATAACTCGAAAAAGATGTTCTTGTGTTAACCAAGTGAACTCAGTTAACACTACATATTTACAAAGTTTCTTTAGTAACTGAGTGAGCTTGGTTAACACTGGTTCCATCCAATATTTCCTTCTTTAACTGAGTGAGCTTGGTTAACACTCAACTTTTGTGATCTTCTCTTTGATGCTTGAGTGAACTCGGTAGTCACTAACTCCTAAACTTGGCAAACTCTAGAATGCTTGACAGATACAGGAAACTATTTTCATTGCCTGAGTGATCTCAGCATACACTATCTAACAATGATATGACATTTTGTGTAACATCAAAGAAAATACACAATTAACCAATTATTTTAAACAATCTCCCTCTTTGGCATTGATGGCAATGCAACATGTCATAATACAATAAAAAAATTAGAGCAAGAATAAAGGAACATATCCTTAGTTTCATTTTTATTCTCATCCATGAGAACTCCCTCTATCAATGTGGACTCCCTCTACCTTCAAGTTCTCCATCTATCAGCAAAACTCTATCTTCAACATCTTCTTTTGATAGAAAACTCTCCTTCTTTGATATCAAACCAAGTTCTCTCTCTTTGACATTTTTGCAAATAATTCTTCCTTTATAAAATTTCTATGAAATTTATACTTTCCCTCTTTATAAAATTTTATATTATGTCATGTCCCCTATTCAAATAATTTAAAAAAATAAACTTTGTTAAGGCAGGCAGGCTCCAAAAAGGTGAAATTTCGGAAAAAGAGGCTAATTTTTGGAAACCAATGGACTAATAAATAAAAATTATTATTAAATTATATTTTATTAACCCCTCTTGGACGTGAGTTAGGGTTATGGCCTCTTTAAAAGGGGTTTGGAGGCATTTTGGGCTCATTCTACAACTTGATTCTTGTTAATTTTCTTGTTGTTCTTCAGAGGCTGCCAAACCTGTGGAGAAGGAGACCCAAGAATGGGAGTTTGCAGGTTTTCAGCAAGGCTAAGGATGGGAGTTTGAAGCCATTCCATGTGCATGCTCATACAGAGTTTGCCTTTGTGCTGAATAGTGCCGATTTGGGAGTTTTCCGGGTTGTTTTTTATTTGAGTTTGGGTTTTCAGCTGAGTGTTTCATATCAGTTTGGTTTGCTGCTGTATTTCAGACTTTATGATGTTAAAATAGAGCTGAATATATGTATTGGGTCGTGATTAAACTTTTGAGATAGTTTATGAGTGTTTTTGTGGTGTTTCCGGGCATTTTTGTGTTAATTTCGGGAGCCCGATTGAGCTTAGTTTGCCCTACATTTGTGAGCTGTTGTGTAAGGGCTATACGGATCTGGAAATGTCAATTTGTAGGCTGTTATGCTGCTGAAAGTTCTGTAAAAATTTCCATTTTCAGATTTATTAATAATTTGTGAAGTTGTGAAGCTTTTAGCACTATTTTCAGCATACCCGATTTGGGGTTTCATTGAGAAATTGGTGGATCTTTGTGATATTAGTTGTTTGATTTTAAAAATCTGATTAGAGGTGTGAAATACCATATCAAATCAGAAAAGGGGACATTTCATATTATATGATAGCAAACTCTCCCTCTTTTACATATCATGCCAAAGATCGTATTTAGTGAATATCAATGTACCTTATGTATTGATACATGTGCAATATGCCCATTTCAATACTACATCAATTGGTTGATCTTCAACATGCTATGGTTGATGCATCACTAAACTTCATTTTATGAGCTTCAAATAAGGGAATGACCCCTAACTTACCTCTTAGATACAAAAATACATCCATAAGTAATGTCCTAGTGAATATGTCTACAACTTGTTCTTTCATATTCACATATTCCAATATTACCTCTTTATCCTATACCAATTCTCTTAAAAAATGATATTTTATAGCAATGTGCTTGGTTTTAGTATGTATCACATTATTCTTTGATATATTAATTGAACTAGTGTTATCACATAACATAACCACAAGATCCTTGATCTCTACCTTCATACTTGCCAATAGTTGCTTGAACCAAACAACATTGGAACAATTAACTGTTGCTGCCACATATTTTGTCTCCTTTGTGGACTAAGAAATACAATTTTGTTTTTGCTTGTCCAAGATACTAGTCTTTTACTGTGAAAGAATGCTCTACCACTAATTCTCTTCTTGTCATCAATGCTTCCTACCCAATCAACATCTGTGAATGCTTTCAAATCCAAATTGCCTCTTTTTTTGTACCATAATCCATAGTCTTTAGTACCCTTTAGGTACATCATGATTCTCTTGATTGTCATTATGTAATTTTCTTTGGGATTTTTTGAGAATCTTGCTACCATACCAACTCTTAATGCAATATTAGGTCTTGTGTGTAATACATATTGCAATTTTCCAAACATTAATCTATATGCAATTTGATCTACCTCTTTGGAATCATCATTTTGAATATCTTATGTCTAGTAGACATAGGTGTTCCAATTGGTCTTCAATCTTCCATCCCAAACTTCTTTAGTATCTCCTTGATATATTTGGATTGAGTAATATAAATACCATCTTTCTTCTATAGGATTTTCAATTCAACTAAGAATTGTATCTCTCCAAACATGGACATCTTGAATTATTTACTCATCTCTTTTGAAAATACCTTGCATAAATCATCATTTCTTTTAAATAAAACGTCATCCACAAATATATCTACCAACACAATCTTCTTGTCTAGTTCTTCTTTGATATACAGGCTATTGTTATCATTTGTTCTTTGAAAACCAATCTTTATCAAGTAGTTATGAAGTCTTTCATACCATGCTTTGGGAGCTTCCTTGAGACCATACAATGCTTTGTGTAATTTACATACGATATCCCTTTTGCTAGGATCCACAAAACCTTCAGGTTGTTCTATGTAAACTTCCTCTTCAAGAATTTCATTCAAGAATGCAGATTTTACATCCATTTGATAAACTTTAAATCCTTTATGTGAACCATAAGAAAGTAATTTCTAACACCTTATAATCTAGAAATAGGTGCAAAATTTTAACCATAATCAATACCTTCTTCTTGAGAATACCTTTGCATACTAACCTTGCTTTGTTTCTAAAAACTTCTCCATCTTCATTCAACTTATTTTTGAAAACCCACTTTGTGCCAATTACATTTTTATTCTTGGGTCTACGAACAATAGTCCAAGTCCTATTCCTCTCTTTATGTTCTATTTCTTCATTCATAGTTTCAATCCAACTTTTATTTTACAAAGCATCTTTCACTAATCTAGGTTCAAATTTAGCAAGAAAATATGTACCTTTCAATTTACTTCTTGTCATTGTTCCATCTGACTTGTCTCCAATGATCTGATCAGGTGCATGGTGCCTTTTGACATATCTTGCTAACACAAGTACTTTGGATTTAGAACTTGTTCTACTAACATCTCTATGATCTTTTGTATCAAGCTTGGGTCCTATTGTCTATAACTTGGTTCCCTTGGACTTGGTTTTCTCTCACAATAGCTCAATAGCTTTTGACTGTGACTCAGATCCTTCAAACTATGACTCAAGTTGTACTGGTTGCAACTTAGTAGCTTTTGGAGATTTTGGGGACATGGGAGGTGAGTTTCCTAACTTCTAATTAGATTTGGCAATGTATCAGGTTCATAGTAAACAAACCTTTTGTAATCCTCAAGTTCTTTATTGCTCTCTTCTTCACTCTTTTCTACAAACTCATCAATTCTCACATGTGCACTTTCTATGATCTTATGAGTGGATAAATTCAAACATTTATATTCTTTACTTCTACAGGAGTGTCCTAGAAATATGCCTTCATCACCTTTGACATCAAATTTACCATTCCTAGATTCCTTCAAGATATAACATTTTCTACCAAATACTTTCAAGTAACTTACGTTAGGTTTGTACCATAGTTCATAAGGAGTTTTATTTGAGTATTTCTTTAACTATACTATATTTAAGGTATGCACTACAATATTGATTGCTTCCTTCCAGTATTTGATTACAACAGTCTTTTCTATCATTAAAGTTCTTGCACAATCCATGATGGATTTGTTCCTTCTTTTAGCTATACCATTTTGCCAAGGTGTACTAAGGGCTAATACTTGTCTCTTAATTCTTCTTTCAATGTAGAATTCATTGATCTCATTGGAAATGAATTCACCACCTGTGTCTGATTTGAAACACTTTAGCTTCTTTCGAGTTTCTTTCTCTACTCTTGCTAGATACAACTTAAATTTTTGAAATGCTTCGGACTTTTCTTTCAAATACAGTATAGTCATCATTCTAGAATAATCATCAAATATTCCAATAGGTCCACATAAGTCTGTATGAACTATCTCAATGACTTCTTTAGAATGATAATCCTTTCTTTTGAAACTTGTCTTTCCCATCTTACCAATTTGACAATTTTTGCATAGGCCCATATCAAGTTTTCTCAGACTATGAATACCTCTTACTCTTTTCTTCTTTCTTATCTTGATTAGATTATCAAAGTTCACACAACATAACTTTTTATGCCACAACCAGCTTTCTACTACTTGAGCAATAAAACATGAATATTCACTAAGATCTAGGTAGAGTAGGTTATCTTTTACTTGTTTGTTAAATCCAACCAGATTTCCTTTTCCATCCAGCAACTTGTCCTTTCCATTCATGAATTCTACCTTGAATCCAATGTTATTCAACTATGCTACACTCAATAGATTATGCTTTAGTCCTTTAACCCAATAAGAATTATCACATCTAAGTTCATTGATTAGTGACATACAACCTTTTCTATTTATGCAACATGGTTCATTGTTTCCAAATCTCACACTTCCACCATTATAATGTTCCATATGTTCAAACTTTGTTTTGTCACTAGTCATATGATTTGAGAAACCACTATCAATAATCTATGTATCATTCTTTCTAAAATGAGAAATAGGTGTCATTTTATCTCCTTCATCATCATATTCATCTTTTACAACAATATGTACCATTTCATCATCTTCACTATTATTTGAATCTTTAGCCATAAAATAAGATTTCTTACCTTTTTCCTTGTAGTCCCTGAAGTTCTTGAGATCCTTCTTTCCTTTGTACTTTTTGTGCTTCTTTTCATCTCTATCTTCTCTGTTTGGGCACCTTGTACCAATGTGTCCAAATTATTTACAAGAGAAACAGATTAAAGGGATTTTACCTTTATACTTTCCTTTGCCTTTGGGATAGCTTCTTGCAAGAAATGCTTCAATGGCTTCAAGCTCACTATCAAAACTATATTCCTCTTCACTTTCAGAATGTTTTCTTTTAGATTTTTTAGGTTTCTTTTTGAGTGATACATTGGCTTCAAATGCAAACTCAAGATTGCTAGAACTAGGAGTATTATTATCATAGTTATCTAGTTGAAATATAGTCAATCTTCCAACTAGAGCATCTAATGTTATCTCGTTATTTGGATCACGTCTCATCTCTTGAATAGTAGACACACTAATTACATAGATAGGAAGAAGGGTTCTCAGTACCTTGCTTACCACTATTACATCTTCAATCTTTCCTCCAAAGGCTTTGATGGCACTAACACTAGCTTTGTTTCTTTTAGTATATTCTATAATGTTTTCATCTTCTCTCATCTTCATCTGATCAAGCTGACCTCTCAAGCTTTTTGCCTTGGATCTTTTCATATTATCATCACCTCCATAGATATTCTTTAGTTTGTTCCACATGTCATGAGTAGTAGCACATCCTTTGACCTCATCAAATTTAGGATAGTTAAGTGCTTATGAAATATCAATCATCATAATGTTATGATTTTTCTTTTCACCATTCTATTCTATAGTCAATTTTCCATTAGGAGCCTTGTAAGAAGTTTCTAGATATTTCAAACATGAATCACTGATGGTTGCTAGATGCAACTTCATAAGTTCTTTTCATGCTTCAAAGCTATCTCTACTCATCTTGGGAATCTCTCTCCTATAAGACATCCTGATCTAATTAGGTCCTTGAAACCTTGCTATACAAACACCAAGAAGCTCTGATACCAATTTTTGGAAATATAAGAGGAGTAACTAAGAGGGGAGGGGTGAATTAGTTACAACAAAAATAAATCTCAAATCTCTTAGATGTCAGAATAAACTTTACTAAAAATATTGATGCTTGGTAAACACAGTCACTCAATTTACACTAGCAAATTTTGTAACTCAACAACCACTAAAATAACTCGGCAGCTACTTAGCATAAAAATCTTAAGATATTATCTATGATTTAATTAACTTATTTTCATACACATAAAAGAAATAGCATGAACACAAGTGACACCAAGATTTAATGTGGAAACCCAATTTGGGAAAAACCACCAATTGCAACTAGTTACTGATTTTCACTCTTTTGAATTGAGCCTTGTTAGGAGACAACCCTATTAAAGATCATAAAGCACATTGTTAGGTGTGACCTTGTTAGAGGATTTAATCACCCTATTAGAAGTGTCTTGGTTAGATTTTTTTAGACACTTCAATCTAGAAATGCAACCTTGTTAAAAGGATTTACAAATAGTTATTAAGCCAGCTCTGTTAAGAGATTTAGATCACTGCTACAATGGTTAGAGAGTAAAAATGAGGTGACATAATTTATGGTGAAATTAAATTACT
Organism: Cupressus sempervirens; assembly: GCA_028749045.1. Classification (NCBI taxonomy): domain Eukaryota; kingdom Viridiplantae; phylum Streptophyta; class Pinopsida; order Cupressales; family Cupressaceae; genus Cupressus; species Cupressus sempervirens. The sequence continues at coordinate 215,290,473 of CM053783.1, forward strand.
AATTACAAATTTTACTTCTAGCTTGTATACTTGATCCTTTCTGATTGAATGTATCTTTGCATCTCAACAAGGATATTATGCTTATCATTCTAATTCGATTCCTCTAACCATCTTTAAATCTTCTATTATGTTCCACACCACTCAATTCTCAACTTGAACTTATATTTATATCTTACACATTGTCAAGTTGGCTTAAATACAACTTAGAATACTTAATATTCATCTCCTTAGTCAGCTAGAACCAACAAACAAATCAATTGAACTTAATATGCCAAAACAAGAAAATCCTTCATTAACTGACCCTTCTCAGTAGACACTAACTTAGAAATGATTTTCCTTTGTTAACCAAGTGAATTTTTTTAACACTGCATATTCACAAAGTTCTTTTGGTAACTAAGTGCTCAAACTCAGTTAACACTGGTTCCATCCAACATTTCCTTCATTAACAAAGTGAGCTTGGTTAACACTCAACTTTTGTGACCTTCTCTTTGATGCCTAAGTGAACTTGGTAGTCACTAACTTTTGAACTTGGCAAACTCTAGAATGCTCGACAGATACAAGAAAGTGTCTTCATCACTCGAGTGAGCTCGGCATACACTGATTGGAAATGATATGACATTTTTGTTAACATCAAAGATAATACACAATTAACCAATTATTTTTTACACTTGAGACCAATGTTGTGACTTCTATACCTTGACCTCTTATTTAGATTCCATCTCTCGCATAGGAGAAGTCAAGTCACTTGAAGTTATGTGTTGTTCCTGAGACCAATGTTATGACTTCTACACCTCAACCTCTTATTCAGATTCCATCTCTTGTATAGGATTACTCTTCAGCATTCCCTACTATTGTAGCTCCATTGATTGAGCCACCTACTATAGTTGTTGAGGATATATCAGAGGACACATATCTCCTCTCAGATGACAGATTCAACACACCTGTTATCCTACCTCCATTGGAGATTCCATTTCAGGATTCTTATACTTTCTCCTTTGAGCATCAACTAGGACTTCTAGTTGCACCTTACATGGATGGGTTTTATCATCCTTGTCAACTGCCTTTGTTTCTTTCAGATTGGAGCAACATTGGTATGTTCATCAATATAGGAGTTCTTCCATTCTGGGGGAGCTATGGAGTCTCAAGCTTCTATCATGGGGCTTTTCATTGTACTTATGATCTTGAGATGTTTCATTTATGCATCCTTTTCTATCTCTTTTTGGAGTAGAGTTTTTTCCACTGGGTTTTCTCTATTTTTCTATTTCAGGGTATGTGCAAGATCATGGTGTACCAAACTATGGCCTTAAGTGGCAGTGAAAAATCAACAAATCAAGTTTATGTCAACTTGACACATAATTTTGAAGTGGTTATGTAATTTATATCAAAAAGTTGTAAGAAAATAATTTGTAGAAAATTGAATGTAGTTTCTAAACAACTAGGCCTTATCAGGAGAAAAAAATAATTGATTGGTCAAAAGTTTGAATTTTAATGCAGTACTAAGAAAATTTCAGGGTGAAAATAAAAAGTAGGTGTATGTCTGACCACCTTAATCAAAATCAAATCATAATATTTTTTAATATAATTATAGATATGAAAACTAGACTCGTTCTCGGATGTGACGCATATTTTTTGATATTTTTATTCCAAATAAATAATTAAATATGAATTTTCTACCAAAACTTTTTCGGATTAAAAAAAGTCCCGTGTCTGACCACCCTAACTAATAGAAAATTTGATCAAATTTTTCTTTTTTTCTTTTTTTCTTATACTAGGTGAAGTATAGAATGTGACACAACTTCTAGATTTAAAAAATGTTATACCGTTTGAAAGTTATAGCTATTTTTCATTCAGTATGTCAATCAGCACTTTACAATAATCTTCATTGATAATTAACTAATAAATACATATCAAACTCAGAATTTGACAGAAATTATATTGATGGAATCTAGAGAGCGATATTAAAAAATCCATTTCGTTTCATTCAATTTCGATCAAAATAACATTGTCAGACGGCTACCCGAAGTCTGAGTATCACTAAAACTCTCTATAAACACGTCTTTGGGGTTGACCGGGCAAGCTTGGTAAATACCAAGCCTGATCGGATATCCGATTTGACATCGGATATCCGATATGGCTCGGTAGTCAAATTCCAAAAATTTTCAAATTTTGGAGGGAAATTTGATTTAAACGTTCTAGTTTTTTATTTTTAAATTATTTCACTTATATTAATATGTAAAGGCATATTTTAATATATTATATATATATAATAACGTAATGTAAACATACAAGATATAATCTAGTAATATATAATAATATCTTATGTTAATCTTATTACAATCTATAAATACAATATATATTATTATTATTTTTACTAAATATAATAACGTAATTTATATATATATAAAATACGTATTATATATTATTATATTAATATGTATGTTATTAATATATACAATAACGTAATATTTTCATTAAATGTAATATGTATTATATATTATTATATTAATATGTATAATAATATAATATTTATATAACAACGTAATATTTTTATTAAATATAATATATATTATAAATATTATTATATTAATATGTATGTTATTAATATATTTATATAATAACGTAATATTTTTATTAAATATAATAATGTAATATGTATATGTGTATATATATATATATATATATATATATATATATATATATATAATTATATTGATATGTATATTATTAATATATATGTATACTATTAATATTTAAGAGTCAAAGGGGGTCATAGGGTGACCTATAACCCTCTTTGACCCATTAAATGACGATATATGTCTCTAGGGGTCCGAGGACCCCTAGGAACATATGTCGTCCTTTAATGGGTCAAAGGGGGTCCCTTTGACCCATTAAATGACGACATATGTCCCTAGGACACCCAGGGACATAGCCGAATCATTCATATCGGTCAAAGGGGGTCATAGGGTGACCTATGACCACCTTTGACCCATTAAACGACGACATATGTCTCTAGGGGTCTTCGGACCCCTAGGGACATATTCGAATGGGTATTATGGGTCAAAGGGGGTCATAGGGTGACCTATGACCCTCTTTGACCCATTAAACGATGACATATGTCCCTAGGGGTCCTAGGACCCCTAGGGACATAGTCGAATAGTTCATATGGGTCAAAGGGGGTCATAGGGTGACCTATGACCCCCTTTAACCCATTAAATGATGACATATGTCCCTAGGGGTCCTAGGACCCCCAGGGACATATTCGAATCATTCATATGGGTCAAAGGGGGTCATAGGGTGACCTATGAACCCCTTTGACCCATTAAACAACAACATATGTCCCTAGGGGTCCTAGGACCTCTAGGGACATATTCGAATGGGTAATATGGGTCAAAGGGGGTCATAGGGTGACCTATGACCCTCTTTGACCCATTAAACGACAACATATGTCCCTAGAGGTCCTAGGACGCCTAGGGAAATATTTCAATCGTTCATATGGGTCAAAGGGGGTCATAGGGTGACCTATGACCCTCTTTGACCCATTAAACGACGACATATGTCCCTAGGGGTCCTAGGACGCCTAGGGAAATATTCCAATCGTTCATATGGGTCAAAGGGGGTCATAGGGTGACCTATGACCCTCTTTGAAGCATTAAACGATGATATATGTCTCTAGGGGTCCTAGGACCCCTAGGGACATATTCGAATGGGTAATATGGGTCAAAGGTGGTCATAGGGTGACCTATGACCCTCTCTGACTCATTAAACGATGACATATTTTTCTAGGGGTCCTTGGACCCTTAGGGACATATTCAAATTGTTCATATCGATCAAAGGGGGTCATAGGGTGACCTATGACCCCCTTTGACCCATTAAACGATGACATATGTCCCTAGGGGTCCTAGGACCCCTAGGGACATATTCGAATGGGTAATATGCATCAAATGGGGTCATAGGGTAACCTATGACCCTCTTTGACTCATTAAACGATGACATATGTCCCTAGGGGTCCTCAGACCTCTAGGGACATATTCGAATCGTTCATATGGATCAAAGAGAGTCATAGGGTGACCTATGACCCTCTTTGATCCATTAAACGATGACATATGTCCCTAGGGGTCTTCGGACCCCTAGGGAAATATTTGAATCGTTCATATGGGTCAAAGGGGGTCATAGGGTGACCTATGAACCTCTTTGACCCATTAAACGACGACATATGTCCCTAGGGGTCATAGGATCCCTAGGGACATATTCGAATCGTACATATGCGTCAAAGGGGGTCATAGGGTGACCTATGATCCCCTTTGACCCATTAAACGACGACATATGTCTCTAGGGGTCCTAGGACCCCTAGGGACATATTCGAATGGGTATTATGGGTCAAAGGGGGTCATAGGGTGACCTATGACCCTCTTTGACCTATTAAATGATGACATATGTCCCTAGGGGTCCTTGGACCCCAAGAGACATATTCGAATGGGTAATATGGGTCAAAGGGAGTCATAGGGTGAGCCATGACCCTCTTTGACCCATTAAACGACAACATATGTCCCTAGGGGTCTTAGGACCCTAAGGACATATTCGAATTATTCATATGGGTCAAAGGGGGTCATAGGGTGACCTATGACCCCCTTTGAAACATTAATCAATGACATATGTCCCTAAGGGTCCTAAGACCCCTAGGGACATATTCGAATGGGTAATATGGGTCAAATGGGGTCATAGGGTAACCTATTACCCTCTTTGACCCATTAAACGATGACATATGTCTCTAGAGGTCCTAGGACCCCTAGGGACATATTCGAATCATTCATATGGGTCAAAGGGGGTCATAGGGTGACCTATGACCCTCTTGACCCATTAAACGACGATATATGTCTCTAGGGGTCCTAGGACCCCTAGGGACATATTCGAATGGGTAATATGGGTCAAAGGGGGTCATAGGGTGACCTATGACCCTCTTTGACCCATTAAATGACGACATATGTCCCTAGAGGTCCTCGGACCCCAAGGGACATATTCGAATGGGTAATATGGGTCAAAGGGGGTCATAGGGTGACCTATGACCCTCTTTGACCCATTAAACGACAACATATGTCCCTAGGGGTCCTAGAACCCTAGGGACATATTCGAATCGTTCATATGGGTCAAAGGGGGTCATAGGGTGACCTATGACCCCCTTTGACTCATTAAACGACGACATATGTCCCTAGGGGTCCTAGGACCCCTAGGGACATATTTGAATCATTCATATGAGTCAAAGGGGGTCGTAGGGTGACCTATGACCCCCTTTGACCCATTAAATGACGACATATGTCCCTAGGGGTCCTAGGACCCCTAGGGACATATTCGAATGGGTAATATGGGTCAAATGGGGTCATAGGGTAACCTATGACCCTCTTTGACCCATTAAATGATGACATATGTCTCTAGGGGTCCTGGGACCCTTAGGGACATATTCGAATCGTTCATATGGGTCAAAGGGGGTCATAGGGTGACCTATGACCCTCTTGACCCATTAAACGATGATATATGTCTCTAGGGGTCCTAGGACCCATAGGGACATATTCGAATGGGTAATATGAGTCAAAGGGGGTCATAGGGTGACCTCTGACCCTCTTTGACCCATTAAACGATGACATATGTCCCTAGGGGGTCCTAGGACCCCTAGGGAAATATTCGAATGGGTTATATGGGTCAAAGGGGGTCATAGGGTGACCTATGACCCTCTTTGACCCATTAAACGAAGACATATGTCCCTAGGGGTTCTAGGATGCTAGGGACATATTCGAATAATTCATATGGGTCAAAGGGGGTCATAGGGTGACCTATGACCCCCTTTGACCCATTAAATGACAACATATCTCCCTATGGGTCCTAGGGACATATTTGAATCGTTCATATGGGTCAAAGGGGGTCATAGGGTGACCTATGACCCCCCTATGACCCCCTTTGACCCATTAAATGACGACATATGTCCCTAGGGGTCCTAGGACCCTAGGGACATATTCGAATAGTTCATATGGGTCAAAGGAGGTCATAGGGTGACCTATGACCCCCTTTGACCCATTAAAAGTTGACATATGTCCCTAGGGGTCCTAGAACCCCTAGGGACATATTTGAATCGTTCAAATGAGTCAAAAGGGGTCATAGGGTGACCTATGACCCCCTTTGACCCATTAAACGATGACATATGTCCCTAGGGGTCCTAGGACCCCTAGGGACATATTCGAATGGGTAATATGGGTCAAATGGGGTCATAGGATAACCTATGACCCTCTTTGACCTATTAAACGACGACATATGTCTCTAGGGGTCCTAGGACCCCTAGGGACATATTCGAATCGTTCATATGGGTCAAAGGGGGTCATAAGGTGACCTATGACCCTCTTGACCCATTAAACGATGATATATGTCTCTAGGGGTCCTCAGACCCCTAGGAACATATTCGAATGAGTAATATGGGTCAAAGGGGGTCATAGGGTGACCTATGACCCTCTTTGACCCATTAAACGACGACATATGTCCCTAAGGGTCCTAGGACCTCTAAGGACATATTTGAATGGGTAATATGGGTCAAATGGGGTCATAGGGTAACCTATGACCCTCTTTGACCCATTAAACGATTACATATGTCTCTAGGGGTCCTAGGACCCCTAAGGACATATTCGGATCGTTCATATGGGTCAAAGGGGGTCATAGGGCTCTTGACGCATTAAACGACGATATATGTCTCTAGGAGTCCTAGGACCCCTAGGGGCATATTCGAATGGGTAATATGGGTCAAAGGGGGTCATAGGGTGACCTATGACCCTCTTTGACCCATTAAATGATGACATATGTCCCTAGGGGTCCTCAGACCCCAAGGGACATTTTCGAATGGGTAATAAGGGTCAAATGGGGTCATAGGGTGACCTATGACCCTTTTTGACCCATTAAACGATGACATATGTCCCTAGGGGTCCTAGGACCCTAGGGACATATTCCAATCGTTCATATGGGTCAAAGGGGGTCATAGGGTGACCTATGACCCCCTTTGACCCATTAAATGACAACATATGTCCCTAGGGATCCTAGGACCCCTAGGGACATATTTGAATCGTTCATATGAGTCAAAGGGGGTCATAGGGTGACCTATGACCTCCTTTGATGCATTAAACTATGATATATGTCCCTAGGGTTCCTAGGACCCCTAGGGACATTTTCGAATGGGTAATATGGGTCAAATGGGGTCATAGAGTAACCTATGACCCTCTTTGACCCTTTAAATGATGACATATGTCTCTAGGGGTCCTAGGACCCCTAGGGACTTATTTGAATCGTACATATGGGTCAAAGGGGGTCATAGGTCACCCTATGACCCTCTTTGACCCATTAAACAATGATATATGTCTCTACGGGTCCTAGGACCCCTAGGGACATATTCAAATGGATAATATGGGTCAAAGGAGGTCATAGGGTGACCTATGACCCTCTCTGACCCATTAAACGACGAGATATGTCACTAGGGGTCTTAGGACCCCTAGGGACATATTCTAATCGGTAATATGGGTCAAAGGGGGTCATAGGGTGACCTATGACCCCCTTTGATCTATTATACGACGACATATGTCTTTAGGGGTCCTAGGACCCCTAGGGACATATTCGAATGGGTATTATGGGTCAAAGGGGGTCATAGGGTGACCTATGACCCTCTTTGACCCATTAAATGACGACATATGTCCCTAGAGGTCCTGGGACATATTCGAATGGGGACCCTCTTTGACCCATTAAATGATGACATGTGTCCTTAGGGGTCCTAGGACCCCTAGGGACATATTTGAGTCGTTCATATGAGTCAAAGGGGGTCATAGGGTGACCTATGACCCCCTTTGATCCATTAAATGATGACGTATGTCCCTAGGGGTCCTAGGACCCCTAGGGACATAATCGAGTCATTCATATGGGTCAAAGGGGGTCATAGGGTGACCTATGACCCCCTTTGACCCATTAAATGACGACCCTCTTTGTATTATATATTATTATATTAATATGTATAATAATATAATATATATATAACAACATAATATTTTTATTAAATATAATATATATTATAAATATTATTATATTAATATATATGTTATTAATATATCTATATAATAACGTAATATTTTAGTATATATAACGTAATATTTTAGGATATACTATTTATACTATTTTAGGATAATAATTATAATATAAATAAACACTAAATATTAATATTATTATATGTATAGTAATAATAATAATAATATTATAGCTATAATAATAATATATATTAATACTATATATTGTAGCTTAATATAAATAAACACTATATATTTACACTATTATGTCTATATTAATAATATTAGTACTATTATAGGTATAATAATAATATTGATACTATAGGTATATTAATACTATTTTATATTACTATTATTGATATTTTATACTAATACTAATATACTATTAACTTAGTTATAAATTAAAGTCGTTTGCCTCCAAATATTTTCATAATATTAATATTATTGTGGCAAAGGAGGGAAACCTTAGCAAGTTTTCCTCCCAAAAGTCCTTTTCCTATATCGGATATCTGATCCTGGATCGGATATCCGATCTATTATCGGATATCCGATTATACTGGCATCAATTTCAAATATTTGACTGTCCCTACAGACCCGACAACATTACCTTTTTACCTCTTTTTTCATGGGATTTGTAAAAAGTCGTGTTTTGGGGCCCAACCAATCGAAAAGAATTCAAAATATAACCTTAGGTGTTCGAATTTGTCATCTGAATGGGGAGCAGCAGTCGTCAAAAGAATAAACATAAAAGGAAGATATCCAATGAAGACATTGCAGCATATAGGGAAAAGGACAAAATGAAACACCGAAAAAAAAGACAAGGTATGCTAAATATCAATCAAGTTGACAATGAATTAATAGAAGGTGAAATCATAGAGTCAGATAATGAAAATGTACAGTTGGGGAATGAAAATGTACCTATTGAAAATGATAATGCGGAAATTGAAAATGTAGAGATTGAAAATTTTGAAGAAGAAATGCCACCAACTCATAATCCAAATTGCATAATTGACCATGTCGAAGATGACAATGCACAGGAACTTAATGCACAAGAACCTTACATATCTCATAATTATAATCGACATGAAGCTTCTAAAACACCAAAATGGATAATTGAAATTGATGAAACGATTATGACTAGTTTGGAAGGAAAAAAATCAGAAAGAACCATTCGGTTATGGGCTTCAAGACTATATCAGATGTTTTTTGGCAACAAGACAGTGGTAGAGCAATGTCAGCTTTTCATGCACTTATTAAAGATGCAAAAGATGAGACCTATGCTTTCCAAATTGAAAATTCATGTCAATAAAAAGTTGGAAAGAAATTCCATTATTGTGAAGAATCTTTTCAGTGCTTTCAATAGCGTTGGAAAAAATAGTAGAGAGAAGGATAATAGAGCTGCTCGAAGGGTTATTACAACCTCTTTGGTAAGTCATCATTTGAGAAAGGGTAGATATATGAGACAAACTTGTATTGATTTGAATCTAAATCATACTACTTTGAGAAGAGCACTTAGTCAACGAGAGAAAATTGATGATCCTCTTCAAAATGAAACATGGGCATTTGGTGGGAGACTTCCACGTTTTGATAAGAAGCTATCCGACGATGTGAAGGAAGAAATTATACAATTTTGGCACTCTAACTCACGAGTATCACCCAATGCTAAAGATGTCTTAAAGTTGAGAATTGGCATTAGAGACCGCATGCCACATCCTAAACACTATTTGGAGGTAAGTCAAACTATGTTGTTCAAACAATTTAGAAAGAGTCATCCAAGTGTTCATATATCACAAAGGGCTTTTGAATCTTTGAAGCCATTTTATTGTGTGCCACTCAAAATTCGAAATACATGTTGTTGCAAATATCATGTTGAGTTTTCTATGCACCATGAACTATTATGCTCCATCCATTCTACTTTGCATAGTAAAAAAATGTTGGAAGATTGTGGGGCTAGTGGGCTTCCAAAATCATCAAGAGACTTGTTAGATCAACTCTTATGTCGTAGAGTTGATGGTTGTTCCTTTTATAAAAATGCTTGCTTAAATAAGAAGTGTTCAGAATGTGGTGGCTTATCCAAGTTTGACACATGTTTCCATGAGGGGTGTGAACAAGATCTTGGAAAGACAATAGTGAAAAAAAGGGTCTATGAAATGGTGAAATACACATTGAAGAGTGGGAGTGAGAGCTCTAGATGTGAATTGGTTGGAAAAGATATCAATGTGGCTAATTTTAATTCAGATTTCAAGGTAAATCTTTTTTACAAGTATGCAAGACATAGTCACAGGTCTCAATGGTTGGATCAACAATTTAGAACGTGTAAGGAGACTTTTTCCATTGGCACTATTATATCAGTTGTTGATTTTGTTGAGAACTACACATTGCAACCTCAAAATGAGACACAATCTCAGTATTACAACTCTATTCAGATTGCAATTTTTGTTCACATAACATATAGACATGCCCTTGATAGTGCGGAAGATAATCAAAATATTATTAGAGAGTATCATTTTTATATGAGTGATGATAGATCTCACTCTCATCAGTTTGTGCAACATTGTTTCAAGAATTTTTTTTATTTCTTACACAAGCATGCAATTGCTATGGATAGACATATCATTTGGTCAGATAACTGTACAAGTCAATTCAAGAATGCTCGCATGTTTTATTGGTTGTGTAGGATGCACGTAGAGAGAGGGGTGCCTCATATTTGGAGTTTTTTTGAGTCTGGCCATGGAAAAGGGGAACATGATGGAGTAGGGGCATGTGTGAAGAGAGCTCTAATTAAGGAGCAACTGAAGATTTCAACAACAGAGCTTCTTGATGCTCGTAGCATTGTTGATTGGTGTAGTTTAGCATTATCACAGGGGGGGACTCTTAATTCAGTGGTATGCAGGTTCTTTTGGTTGGTTGAGGAAGGGTCCATAGGTGATAGATCAAATTGTGCTAGAGTGACAGAATCATAAAAAATGCATTCATTTCAGAGCTCTAATTCTAGTACATGGACCATTTTGACATGACAACTAGCTTGTTTTTGTCGTACTTGTTTTCAGTGTGATTGGGATCACTGTGAGTCAAGTGAGCGGGTGGACACATGGGCTCCACATTATCTTACTCCATTGTCTATCATACCCTCTATCAAAAATGATGACATGGAAAGTTCACTTGAGCATAATCATCTATCAGATCTACTTCAGCCAGGACATGTCTTTGCATTGGTTGCACCACAGGGGAATGATGAGAAATCCAATTATTGGTTAGCACGTTGTGTAAGAGGAAAATAAAAACTTGCACAACTGATCACAGATGATGATGGATTCACATATCCTACTAGTTCAGTGGTTGTTGCTGGAACATGGTTGCAGACATACATGCTTAGAAGGAATGGAATTCCTGCATTCAAAGATTATCAAAAGCACAAAGTAATTCTCATATATTCGCATCTTATTATAGCAACAAATGTAAAGTTATTGAAGCATCAAGGAAGACCAAAAGTAAAATAACTTTTTACTATTGCTAATGCTGATCATGAAGCCTTGTTGGAGACCCTAAAACAGAGAGAGGACCCTATTGGAATACTTGACTAGGTATATATACTTCTTATGTTATTTTCTTCATAATGATTTAATGAATTGATGATTATCTTGTTTAATACAATAAGTTACTAATTTTTGTATGATATTGGAATGTAGGTACATCATGAAGAGTTGGAGGGGGGTGGTATTGGGGAGAATTTCTAAAATTTATGATGTATTATGATGTAAAATGTGTAGTTTTTTGTACATGGTTTTTGTATTTTGGTAGGTTCTTTGTAAGGAATTATAAGAGGAAGATATTGAACAAGTTCTTCCAAATCATATTTGCATGTGATACAAGGCTATAACGACAATTTTAAGAGCATTTATAACTATATGAAAGATAATTGCATGCGGATATCTTATTACAAATTTGGTTTTTTCCTTATTTGACATAAAGCTGACATTATGATTATTAAAACTATTTTTATCAAACTAATCAAATAAGAAAAATCCATAAAGTATGGATGAACAATTAGAATACTTGATTTCTTCCATTTTACAACCAATCATAGCATTTGAAAGCATAAAGAGTCATAATATTGTATAATGTTTTGAAAGACTTTCATATTGAAAAGTTGTATGAAGCACATTTGGGATAAGCCATAAAATCCATGAAAGAAGATAGCATGTAGGATAAGCAATTAAAGCCAATAAGCAAGATAGCACATGCATACTGACATGATATGAAGTTGGATATGAAGGCTATGAGTGGATGAGTCATTAGAGGTATCAACAATCCCATCATAAATGAGATCTTGGATTTTATGTTTCAACACTATGGAATCTTTAGTTTTATGAAATTTTCTTCCATGGAGATTGATTTAAGAATGCCCCGTGTGTATGTAAAGGTCTTAAGGGAGATTAATTTAAGAATGCAATATTCTCCTCTAACCTTTTCTCAAGTTTAGAATTGATTTCTATCATGTGCTTAGAGAGATGAAGGTAAGAAAGATTATTTGTCTCTTCTAGCTCTTTGTATTGAACATATAGAAAGAGAGATGACAAGTGAACAAATTTAAGTGTAGTCAATAGATCAAGGAAACCATTTAGTGAAAGAAATTCTTAGTATGCATATCATAGACCATGAAGTTAGAAAATACCAATAGCTCTAAGACCAAAGAGCCATTTTAAATATGTTCAAGCACTAGAGACATAGAAAATAAAAGTCAATTTATGAAACTCCCCTTAGCAAAAAATGCAAACAAATATTTGCATTTGACATTTTGACTTGGTTGAAAAAGTTTGACAATAATTGATAATATTGCAAGCTTGATGTTCAAAAGCAATTTTTTTTCTAAGAAAGATAGTGACACATGGAGTAGTCTTCAAACAATCATCCATCATTTGCGGCCACCTCGTACCAAGGAGTCTCCAAGGTGCTCTAAGTGCATTTGGAGGTTGATCTTTCGAGGGTCATAACTCAGAGCTCGTGAGGGCTATTGATGAACTGTCAAATGCTACAGGATGATGATCCTGAGGCCTAAAATAACCTATCTCATTTTTGAGAGATCACATTCCGTTTGGATTCAGCACAGCGATCTCGCTCGATGCCAAAACTCGCAGTGTGCCTCAGTTCATAGGTGCACCACAGCGTAACTTTGAAACCGCTGATCTTGGCATCGAATCGTCAGTGCCATTAGCTCCGGATGAGCGGGTGAACCCTAGTCACACCCTTGTTCTGGCCACAAAGACCATCCATCATTTACGGCCACCCCGTACCGAGGAGTCTCCAAGGTGCTCTAACTACATTTTGAGGTCGATCTTTTGAGGGTCATAACTCAGAGCTCGTGAGGGCTATCGATGAACTGTCAAATGCTACAGGACGGTGATCCTGAGGCCTAAAATAACCTATCTCATTTTCAAGAGATCACATTATGTTTGGATTCAGCACAGTGATCTCGCTCGATGCCAAAACTCGCAGTGTGCCTCAGTTCATAGGTGCACCACAGCGTAACTTTGAAACCGCTGATCTTGGCATCGAATCGTCAGTACCATTAGCTCTAGATGGGTGGTTGAACCCTAGTTACACCCTTTTTCTGGCCATGAAGACCATCCATCATTTGTGGCCACCCCGTACCGAGGAGTCTTCAAGGTGCTCTAAGTGCATTTTGAGGTCGATCCTTCGAGGGTCATAACTCAGAGCTTGTGAGGGCTATCGACGAACTGTCAAATGCTATAGGACAGTGATCCTGAGGCCTAAAATAACCTATCTCATTTTTGAGAGATCACATTCCGTTTGGATTCAGTACAACGATCTCTCTCAATGCCAAAACTCGCAGTGTGCCTCAGTTCATAGGTGCACCACAGCGTAACTTTGAAATCGATGATCTTAGCATTGAATCGTCAGTCCCATTAGCTCCAGATGAGCGGTTGGACCCTAGTCACACCTTTGTTCTGGCCACGAAGACCATCCATCATTTGCGGCCACCCCGTACCGAGGAGTCTTCAAGGTGCTCTAAGTGCATTTTGAGGTCGATCCTTCGAGGGTCATAACTCAGAGCTCGCGAGGGCTATCGATGAACCGTTAGAGGAGACAAGTTCATAAGGATGGAGTGGCTTAGTGTTTTTGCTAAAATAAGTTAGTGGAAAGGCTTTATTAGAGGGTCTTGGCCAAACTAGTGGGGTGTTTGCCAAAATTTCTTGTTTTATTTCTACTTGATTTTGTTTTCTTGTTTTGTGCTTGAGTATTGTTATGGGATTGGGACTTACACTCACCCTTGTGGGAAGGGAAGAGAAGTCGAGGGTGAAGGGCTTAAGTTGGGTTCAAAAAATGTATTGAGAACCTTGGAGTATGGGCTCCATTGTATGCCATAACATTTCATATCTTGCTGGGGGTGATAAGGAAACTATGGTGTAGAAAGGAAGTTTGAGGAGTTACAGCTGATGGTAGTGGGTTTGGAGGAGGAAATGTGGAGGCCCCGAGAGGGCATTAAATGGGTCATTTATGATAGCCCCAAGAGGGCATGAAAATTGTTTATTGCAAATATGGTTTGGTATGGCAAGTCTCCATTTTAGAACACACCTTCACCCTATGTTTATGGTTCCATCTGTGAAGCCATTGTGAAATAGTCTTGGGGGGGAATTGTTCAAGTTTGAAATGTAATGTTTATGCATTGAAATTGTATGTGTATCCCAGTTTGAGCCTTTTTCCCTAGCGCGGGGGTGGTCTCTTTGAGGCCTATGGTTGGGTGGAAAGCACCCATGGTCCTTGTTATTTTGTTGTGTTGCATATGCAGATTTGTGTCCAAGGGAGCAATGGAAATGGCTTGGAATAATCATCTTGCAGATTGATGTTGGATGAGAAAACTTGACATTGTGCCCTCATTTGTGAAGGAGGATTCACCAGCTTGTTCATGTTCTCAACGATCATGTTGGACAATGTTCATGCTACTCATTGTCCATATCTTTCAATGTCCATGTTCCTTATGATTTTGAAAAGTCCCTTATGTTGCCCCATTGTGATGGAAGGAGATTGTATCATTGTTACCTAATGTACGTGTAGAAGAAAATATTGATAAGGTTGTATATGCATGTTTCATTTGGAGTTTATATTGTTATGAAAGCATTGGTACAAGTCACAGATTTTCTTTGACATCATTGTTATCATTTGAAAATGTGAAAGAAAGTTTTCTCCTTGTGGTATTGTAAATGACTAGTTGATAATAACAATCCATAGATGTTATGTGATACCATTGGTTGTATGAATTTAAAACTTAGTAGATTGCTTACAATCTTGTTGTGCACTCAATAATTTGGTGAGGAAGCAATAATGATAGATAATGAGGATATAGTAATATACTAATTGTCACATTAATATATATTGTAATGATTAATGAATGTGTGTACATTGGTAATGAGGATAATAAGTAATTCTGATCCCCTTCCCTTACATGCTAGAATCACGACCTAGTCCATATGATACAACTGACAGACCCTAATAGAATATTAGTATCAGAGGCTTGTTAGGATATGAATTACCTCACTAATTTATGAGTGTTGTATCTTGAACTTGCTCGTTTGACTCGTGACGCTAACTTGAACTAGACTGTCATCCAATCTATTTGAAAACCACCTGTGACTAAAATTTTAACACCTTCACACTATTCACATGAGTCTTGAACTCCTATTCAATGATAACCTTGTTTTACAATATGTAATTTCTTATGCGACTTCATAAGCTATAAAAATATATATATATATATATATATATATATTGTTGTTAAACCCAAAGTTAGACTACTAAATTTATATGATTCTACGTATCTAACATTGAATTACTCAAATGCATAATGATATTTTCCGTATTGGAGATTAATACTATCAAAATTTCATAATAAATACCTCTCTCATTGACCTCCTGCGTTGGTCAGGAGTCCTCTCGTATGCCCTCGGCAATGCTGGTACCTCTGTGATTGTGGGCTGTATATGTTCAAATACCTTTGTCAGATGAATCTACAATTTAAACTATAACATCATAATTCATAGCATGCTAAATTTATAACATATTTAATCATGAATTCAAACTACAACTTACTATTGTAGGCTCCTCCTCAGGAGTGAGTGGCTGCATCATCAAATCTACATAACTGTCCCATCGAACCTCATGTGCACTAGGAGTCTCCTATGAGATACAAAATAGTAGTTGTTAATATCACGGAAATTAGTTTTGAATTTATTTATGAAGATAAGTGATGCAAGAGCATCCCATGCTCATCAGGGGAACATTGAAGATCCAAGGCATTACAGAGGTCATGGAACATCTCTTGAAGTCAATTGGGCAATCCTTGCACCAATTATGGCTCATGGAAGCATACAAAGTTATAATGTTGGACTCATATGTGGAAGAAAGTTGTAATTGGGCATGAGATAGGATTTTAGGATTTCATATGGTAGATGTGTCATTTGATAGGTTCATGTAGGTTTTCATGATCATATCTTGTCATTAGACAAGTCAAAACGTTCTAGAATTGAGTTTTGGGGTTTGAACAAGCAAGCCCTGGTTTTTAAGCCATTTTAAGGAGGGTTTTGAAGTTTGGGTGTTTAGGAGTGTGACCAAGACCTATAATCTTGAAAATCCTTAGTGTGTTGGTCCCTTTGTTGAAGCCTTGGTGTGTCTAATTCCTCCTTGTGTGTCCCAGAGTTGAAAGGTACACAAGTAGTGTCCAGAGATTTCTTGGTGAGGAAAGAAAGAGAATCAGTGAGTTGGCCCTTGGGAAGGAAGAAAACTTGTTGTGAAAATGCCTCCTAAAAATCAAATGGCTAGAGAACTTGAAGAATTGAGAGAAGAGTTGGCAAAAGAGAAAAGAGAGAGGAGAGAACTTGAAGCATATAGAGTGAGGGAAGAAAGACAGATGAGAAGAGAGAGGTTGAAGCTTATTACAAGGATAGAATCCTTAGAAAAGGAAAGGCAAGAACCTAGAGGAGAAGAGGTTAGAGGAAGAAATCATGGAGAGAACCATGAAGAAGAAGAGGTTGGTAATGCAAGGCAAGAGCATGAGACAACAGATGATCCTGAAGAAAGGAGATTTATGAGAATCATTAAGGTAGTACAAGGTAATGGTGGGAAGAACCATATAGATTTTCCAATACACCAGGGTAAAATGGATAGTGAAGAAGTGCTAGGGTGGATAGAGGCCCTTGAGAACTACTTTGATCTTGAAGACATAGAGGCAGATAAGAAGGTAAAAGTAGCAACAACAAGACTGAGAGGAACATCACTCACTTGGTGGACTAGTGTTCAGAATGAGAGAGAGGAAAGGTGGTGCAGGGCACCTAACCTATGTGGCAGGGGGGAACAAGTATCTCTGTTGCTGGACACCTTGCTACTCCATGAAAGCGAGGATTCAAGTAGATTAGGAAGTTGGAATAAAGGTTTGGTCCATATTTTACAAGTTGCTCTATGTTTTGTAATAAAGGCACATGTAAGGCCCACAAGAATTTTGGTGTGGTTATAAACCAAGTGACTCCATGGGACCAAAAGGCCTTAGAATAGGGTATTTAGAGTCTAAACAATATTAGCAAAAAGTGGTTGTTTGTTTTTTTTATGGTTGGGAACGCCTATATGGTTGTTCCAATGGTCATGTAGACCTTTATATATGTCATATGTGATCTCAGTTGAAAGGGGGAGATCAGAGTGTACGGTGGTTTGGAGAAAAAATAATAAAAACTTCTGGAAATTTACTTAGTTGCATTTAATAAATCCATATGACCAATTTTGAGTCAATGGAATAGTTTAGAAAGTTAGGGAATGCATAAAAACTATAGTTTGAAATTTGAATTTAAAATTCAAATGGTCATATTAGTTTTGGAGGGAAAGTAGTAATTTGGTATTTGTTTGATTAAATAAACCTTTGTAACCAACTTGGTCAGTTGGACAGGTGCATATAAGCCTATTTAAGTTGTAATGAACATATGCAAGACATGAATCATTATTGGTACAGAAAAAATCATAGAAATTGTATAGAACAACAATCATACTTTCCTCTGCATCAATTAAAAAAATAAAAAATAAATGATACTTATACATACAATGGGGCTCTCTGTGCGAATGAAAATCCCTGATGATCTAGGACGCTGAATCTGTATAGGCTCATTGCCAGTAGCCACACCCTATATACAATAAATAATGTAATTAAATGAGATTACCACAAACATTTTACAAAAATGCATCAATATTTAATCAATTAGAAAACATCTAATTACCTTTCCTTTGTCAATGCATGCTGGCTCACCCCCCGCACTTTGTCCCCCCGGGGCAGGTGGTATCTGCAAGATAAAAGAAAGATTAGCAACCATATATGCTACAATATCAAATAGAAAAAAGAAATGCGAACACAACATAATGTACCGTAGATGTCTCAAGGCCAAATGAAATGGCTGAGAGTGTAGCATCATCTATCTGTCTGAGCTCCTCCTCGGTCATCAACTAAACATGAATGAAGATCACATACATGTAAAAGTCAGTATGGCTTAAAAATTAAAATTACTCTATTATAAAAGTTAACTTTAAATCACATATGTGATAACAAAAAAATGTATACACGTACCAACACCGAAGGAGTCCATGCCTCTACATTCCCCTCCTCTCTCGCATCAGGGTCTGTAGCCTCTACACGTGCGTCTGGTGTATCCTCGTCTAATACAAAATGATACTTAGGAAGATCACCTATGGGACCTAGGAAAATATTCTTGCATGTAATGCAAGTGTGAGGCACACAAACGTGTGATGAGCTAGCCGATGATGAACTGGCACCAACATCATCAACACGAGGAGGCAAGACTGACCTAGCTTGAGATATCATTAGGCTACTCAGCCTATGAATGGCTCTGATGGTCTGAGAGCTAGCCTCTGCCATAATATCTGGATGCTGCATTCGAGGAGGGGGGGAGATATCAGGGGGGGGAACAAAAGTGCCAAGTTTCTTCCACTGGGAAGAGGGTCTATCCTGAGGAGCTCCTAGTCCTAAGCCCATGTTGGGCTTCATGCTCCAATAGTTCACTTTAAGTTTCAACACAAATTCTGGATATAATTTTTTAAGGAAATAAAATGGTATGTCTAAATTGACATGTGGAGGGATATCAAAGACCATCCACCAACGGTCCCAAAAATTTGCACATATGGCGTCATTTGTGCACCATTTAATCGATAGTTTGCTTTTTTTTGGGTCAACTGGTATACCCATTTTTGGGTTAGCAAAAAGGCTTGCCAAATTGTCTTTGGTTATGTTGAGGGCCGCGACCTCGTCATAATCCAAACCATCATCAAACATATGGTGCATTTCATCACGCCAACAAAGAGCAGCATTTTGTTGGTTTGTAAGAGTTTCAATGTTATCCACTATGGTGTTTAATGTGGATAACATAGGAGCCAGTGCAGGTACATTATTGTATGTTCTATGCAAACCTCTCAACTCAGTGAGATTTTCATTTATCAAATCCTCAATTCGAGGAGGGTTTTGAGGAGGTAGAGGATCATTTGGTGGACGGTTTTGTGGAGATACTGGATCGTTTGGTGGTGGGTTGTGAGGAATATTATTCCCTGCCTCAGTGTCATCATTTTGATCAACCATTCCTATTGAATTGCAAAACGTAATATATATTTTAAAAAAAAATTAAATTTTAACCATTTTTGTCAAAAAAACCCTAGATTCAACTAAAACAAAAAAAATCTTGTTAAAATCTATTAAATTTAGGTTAAAAATGAGTCAGGGGCGCGGGGGGGAACATGCCTGATATCTGATATCCGATTTGCTATCTGATATCCGATTTATTATCTAATATCTGATCTGACTGGCCCAAATTCGCGTGAAAATAAGGGCCACGGGTCTGTGATTTTGTGTTTAATCCATGCGCAGGTATCGGATATCCGATATTATGATATATATAATATAACATATATATTACATTTTATATATTTTTATATTATATTTTATATTTATTATATTAATTTACTATATATTATAATATAAAATATTATTATTATACTATATTATTATAATTTATAATATATTATACTTTTTTATTATATATTATATTATAAGATATTACTTTTTATTATTATATTATATTATATATATATATTATATTACATTACTATATATTATAATATATGAAATATTATATTATATTATTATAATATAATATGTTATTATAATATTATTATTATAGTATAATATTATACGATTATAATATAATAATAATATTATTATTATATTATAGTATAATAATTATTATTATAATAATATTAAATAATATTATTATTATTATAATATAATAGTATGATATATTATTTAATATTATTATTATTATTTTATATCAATAATAATAATATTAAATAATATATCATACTATTATATGATTTTAATTATTAGTCGGATATTGGATTTAAAATCGGATATCTGATATCAAATCGAATATCCGATATGATATCGGATATATCGAATATCTGATATGATATCGGATATCTGATAAGGCTCGGCTTAACCTTCCAGGTTTGGTTCCTGGATAGGTAAAAAAAACTCAGAGCGGATTTTGAAGCGCTTTTAGGCGTCTTCAAACTCTTTTTTTTTCACATCGCCACTTTTTGGCACACCATGATCCTGCACATACCCTTCATAGAGATCTAATTGTGATTGGGTACCTCATCAAGCCTTGTTATTAAGACCCAAGTTTTCTTTCAATATTGTAGTTTCCTTGCACTGTTTGTGTTGGATCCTGATTTAACAGTTTTGAAAATAACCAAGAAACCATACCAATGAATCTAAGGCTAGAAAATTCCTATGATGGATACACTCAATTGCAAACTTGGGCCAACTATAAGGCATAACTCCTTCACTTTAGACTCTACAAGACCTAGGCAGGTTAACCTTGAGGTTCTAATATATGGTACTAGTGTAATTAAAACATAAATCTAAACCTAATAACAGCAGATGAAAACCTTTTATCTTCTAATACTTATGCAATGACATAGGAATAAAATAGCTACAAATCATAACCTATGAACCCATAAGCTAAGTGAGGGTTAATTCCTTTCAGCCCATACAAAACATGAAGAACTGAATTTATTTGATTAAAATGATTTGCGCAAATGACATTCATATCACCTTGCATCTAACTTAGTGATGATTGCCTTATCCATTGAAACATAGAGTCATTACCAGAAGGATGACCTAACTTGATTGCCTTACAATTAAGTTTGTCAACTGAAATTTCTGAATCCCATTCTTATGAAATAACCCCTTCATACACCTCAAAACCTTATCAGAACATCGAAGCATTTACTTAACTCCTTGAGTCAAAAGAAACAAGTCTGATACACAACTCATCCAAGCTACCTTAAATCAAATGAACCTTATTCATTTAATGTCAAAGTCAATAGCATATGAAGATTTAGGAGAGAGAATAAGAAAACATAGATAATTCATTGTAAATCTGCTTTGCATTCATCCTTGGAAAGACCAAATACATCAACTAGTAAAATCAAATGAAACTCAAAATACTTCACATGATCTAGCATCAACTTTCCAATATCTCAAAAAATAATACATGAAATGAAATGATAATCTACACAAGAGTGGATGTGTGGTCTTCACTGCTAGAGCATAGCTCAATAGATAGGAAACAAAACCATCAACAACCTTGGTTTCACAATAAACACTGGAACCCTGCTGGTATCATAGAGAGAACTACCAACCCAACAAAGAGAAAGGAAAAAAATGATATAGGAGAAATGAATTCCCAAATTTCATCAAAAAATGACAAGTGTCCCCTAAGAATTATTTCCCAAGAAGCTAAAAAACCTCTCTCTACCCTCTTCCCATAACTACAAATCAAATCCCCATCATTTGGCCTCTACAATCATAAAATATCTTAGATATTTGATTGAACAAATAACTAATTTTAATGCCAAATCTAAAACCAAGGCAAAGGTAAACATTAGTTAAATATGAACTCTAGAAGCATGAAAACATTTTTAGAATTTTTTTTAGGCTTCAACAGACTTCAATATTTGTTTCCCAATTGATTTTGATGCTCCACGATGAAAATTGCTCATTCTATTGAGAATGCCCCGAAAAATACAAATATGCTTGCAGAGTGAACTCCTGAAGACCTTCTCAAAAATTAACCTCAAAAATAGATAGTTCATCTCTTCTTGGTTCCAACAGTATATTGAAGTGCATATTTTGGACAAAAAATTCCCCTATGGTGGCCATTTGAAATTCAGGCTCCTATTCATGGCTAGAGAATTAAAATGAAAAAATTTAAAAATTATATAGTTAAAACTTTATAAAAACTTTAAAATCATTTTAATCTTTCATCCTTTTGAAAATTCATGTGTTGATGATCTTCTTTGAATTTTATTTTTTATTTTTTATTTATATCCCTTTGCCACTTGTCAATTTTCTATTGGCCATAGCACCCAACGGGCCCCACACAATTTTTCATTTGAAACATATGAAATTTTTCACCATAGCACCATGAGCCCTTGAGTTTTTCTTTATGATTATATGCCATATTTTATTTTTGGAGCATTGTAAAGCTTCTCCATTCTCCTTTATGCTCTTACAACTCGAGTGTAACATCGAGCCCCTTTAAAATTTGTTTTACACTCATATGGCCTGAGCATAGCATTATAACCTTCACATTTTTTTCTCCCAACCTCATGCTTCTCATAGCACTATAGAGCTTTTCAAACCTCTCTTCAATCATATGCTTGGCCTTTATTCGTATTTCGTAAGTCAAAATAGTTTGACTTCAGCCCCACATGACCCCTTCATAGGCCGAGCCTACCACGAGCTTGCAACTTCCATGGCCATGTCTTAAAGACAAAAGACTTAGTGAGTGGAAACATATTTAAAGTGTCAAAATAACCTTCACCCACTCAATGTGGGACAAAATATTTTCATGGTTTTCTCAATTTCTTGTGTTTGTTCCTCGCTGTTGGTTTCTTCTGCAAATTTCTTTCCTTGTGTGTGGACTCTTGTTGTGCGTGGATGGCCCCTGCTTTCTCTAACCATGGGCGGCCTCTTCTTCTTAGATGCCTTTGCCCTTGTTTTATTATCTTCAATATTTTCAAATTCACTCAAACTCTCTCTTCCAAAATCTTCTCCACCTGCTCCACCATCGAGGTTCAGAATAGTCATAATGTCTCCATCAATTCCAATACTCAACTTAGGTAGGTCAAGCTCTCCTTTGGCCATTTTAGTAGGAATAACTGTGACCTCAAGATTCTCAACAAATTTTGAATCAAAACTCATCTCACATTTAACCATGTGACACTGTCCTCTTTTAAATGAATGGTGCCTACCTCTATCAAATGAAATAATTCTAGGATGCATAGTAGACTTAATGGAATTCATTTTACTTAGAGCTCCTAGAACTGTTGGGATGATCCCATAACAACTTTTCATTTTCTAGAACAAGGGCACATTTCACTCCTTTACTAGAGAAATCTTGAAAATTACCTTTCCTTTTGGAGACAGAAAATCCCCTTATTCTAACATGAGCACTTCGACTAGAATTGAAAAGGCAACTAGGCAGCTTTGAGGGTTCAGAAGTTGAAATGATAGAAGATTGTTGACTAATACTAGCCGAGATACCAGCCATTTTATTTTTGGTGGAGATTTTAAGTTGTTCAAATTTTGAAAAATATGAAAAAAAATCCACTTCTACCTTGTGAAATCAATGCCCAGCTAACGCTCCTCAATATTTTGCTTCCTTTTTTCTTTTGGCTTGGCATTTCTAAATGTCATATACACAGTCCCATAGATAGACAAGTCTTCCTCCACATTGTTTTTGGTATTATTTTCCCTACCATAGATTTTTGAAGAGGTCAAAATAGCTGAGTCATCATCTAAGTCTGTTGCATACTCATCTTCCCCTTCATCTTCTAGAATGTTGTAGTCAACAAAAACTTTTCCAGTGAATGCTTTCAAAGCTACACTAGCTACTACTGACCAACTAGATGCAATATATTTGTCAACTTCCATAGTCACACCTAACCCATGAAGTACAATGTTGCGTAACTTTCTAGGCACCTTTTTCCCTTCTTCAATAAAATTGTCAACATTGGGTGCTTTCATACTCTGCTCATTAGATAATACTAAATTGGGATCATTCCTTTAGTAAAGGTATTGGTGGTTTCTCTTCATCAGGTTTTGGATCCCACTCAAGAAAAAAATTATTATTCTCTACAACATCACGTACATGAGGGTACATATTCATAGTTGTTCTTGAATGAAAATCTCTTCTAGCTTTGAATGCATCCAACATACTCTTACATTTTGAAAGATGAGCAAGAATCCTCAACTCCAACTACCCGTAATCAGCAACAATAAGAGAGTTTCCTAAATTAGCAATAAATTCTTGCTGAATTTTGTAATGATCTTTCTCCAATGCAGGTTGGTTCTGTAAATTTGGCTTTCTTGGAGACAACCAGCCAGTTTTTGTGTTGATATTCAAAGAGCAATGCACTTTCCCATCAACACCTGATATTGCTTCTCTGATTACATGCACCGTACTCTTATCTAATTGTGAATAAATTTTCATTTTTAAAACATCCTCTATTTTCCTCGAAACCTGTCAATCCTGGCTAAATTAGTCAGGCCCCAAACTGGGTTCGGCTAAAAAAATATTTATTTTTGAACAACTGAATCCTTAAATTGATTCACTGCACTCAAGTTACTGAATGAAGTCAATTTGCACCACAGAAACAAATTTACAAGTCACTTTTACACCTATTTGCAAACTATCAACTTTGTGCCAGGAGGTCCTTTGACTGGCCTTAAAAACTGACCCAAATGGATAATCGAGCTCTGGGAACTAACACACTAATTCTTTGCTCCACATACTTGCACCTTGTTGAAGCTCGTCTCATGAAGAATTCTCAATCAAAAGATATCGACCTCCAAAGTTGCTTACTTAAAATCACCTGCAAGAAAACATGTCAGAAAACCATAAATCACATTTAGAATTGACTTTGAAAACTGGGCAAACTAACAATTGGGGAGACAAAAATTGGGACATTTGTTCATTGTCATGAGGAGAGTATAAATCTAGGATTAGGGCTCATGACAAATAACTGGGCACAAATGGTGAGCGGTCAAAATGGGCTACTCAGAATTCACTGACTAGAATCAATGTCAGAAAAGCGATTTTTGCAAATGGAATTGACCTGGGAAAGTGTGCATAGGGATTCATCAAAGCTTAAAAATTGGCATACTTAAAGCATTTTTACAGTACAAAATAGTGGTACAATCCATTTGATCTCACCTATCATAGATTTTGAGATATGACATCATAAACAGGGGTACTGATCAATCTACCTTTCATGACACTAGTGAAACTTTATAAAATGCAAACGGAATTGCATTTGAAAACTAATCAAATGGATTTATCATAAGCTCAAAATTTAAACATAACATGTCTTTGACCTCTAGAATGCAACGCAATAGGAATTTCATCATTTTGGTTAACTGGGTAAAAATTATAACAAATTAGACAGGGCTTCCCAGAATTCAAAACTAATTGCATCAGCATGACAACAATAAATGACCAACTTTAAGGGATTCAAAACCTAGTCAAACAGATTCAAAATGACTAAAAATTTGAAACATAGGCTCTCAGGTATGGATACTAAACACCAAATAGCTCAGAATGTCGTTTTATCAATACGAAACATGTGCATATGGTGAATGGAAGGTATTAGAAACATTAAACACCTTATGGGCTTCAAATGGGCAACCAGGTACATGTGCACAAAAAGCATTCATAGGGGCTTAAAGTGATTCAAAATTTGGGATAGAGACTCAAAATGGGAATGCAATTTTGAGTGCCATCAGTTTGTAGCTTCATTGTTTCTCATCTTAAGGGGGTTGTTAGAGTAAAAGGTTAATTTCATTTCATTTATGAAATTACCTTTACTCCCTTCTTAAGATTTCACTTTATGCACCTTGCATTTCCATTTAATAATTAAAATTAGTAATTATTAAATGTCATTTACCTTTTATTGTTTCGCATTTAGGGTTTTTATCTCCTTCATAAGGATTGATCAGTTATAAATGCATTCACTATATTTTGCACAAGCAAATACAATTTTCTTATTTTGTTGAGAAAACCCTTCTATCTCTACTTTTCTTTCTTCCTTGTAACAAGTTATTTGCATGTAGGATACCCAGGGTCTATTGATTTGTTCATCATCAAGTCCTACAATATATACAATATCTATTTTTTCCTTGATTTTATGTTGAATATTGGTTGAGTTATATATTATTTAGTGAAGACTAGTAGCAAACCAGTGTAGAGAAAATATTGACAGACACTATTGACAATATATTAGATATATCTTATAAATGAAGTGGAATTAATGTCTCCTATCTTGGATCTTGGTTGAAGACATAATTTTGATTCTATTTTTTTGTTAAAAAGGTTTATAAATTATTCTAGAAAGGTCGCTAAAGTGAAACATGTGATATATTTTACTGGTAGTTGACTAGGTTAAGGAAAAATGTTAATCCTTATCATAATATGTGTTTATTATATTGTAATGTGTGGGAACCTTAATGTAATAATTATAATTATTATTAAGAAGGCTTGTTTTCCTTAGTAAAGTCCTATGTAAATAATCATACATTAAGAAAGCTCTAAAATGTTGACCTAATTAATCATTTGTAAGGGTATAAAGGAAAGTTATTCTCCTAGATTAAGATCATCCATGTATCATTTTGTGATGATATGATGCAAGCTTGAAGGATTGATAATTAGAGAAGAGAAGAGATTGATTTTTGTGCATGGTATTGGGCTTCAAATGAACTATATTGGCAATTAAGTTGCATATTGGTTAGTTCAAAATTATTGGATATGTTATCCTCAAGTATTGATCTTCATAGCTACTTGAAAAATTTAGAGATCTATTTTTTTCTCTATTAACCTTTAATGGGGTTAGGACCTTCTAACAAGGGTTAATGGTATCCTAAATGGGATATGTCCTTTATCAAGGAATCTTGTACAAAATGCCTAACCTAGTCAAATATTTTCACAAGGAACACACAAACACACACACACACACATATTAGTATACTATCTTGAGGGTGTCATCCTCACCACAATATTCTCTATGATCAAGGGATTCCCTAGAAGAAAAATCATTGCATCATTGTGCATGGTTTGTCTTTTTTTGTGATTCATTATTTTACTTATTGGATTTTTAAATATTAAATTTGGATTTAAGTTTAATTACTCACAACTGATTCAGCCCCTCCCCCCTCAATTGTGTGTGGACTTTACTTATTAACAACATGATCCTAGTAAAACAAATGAAATTTTACAAGCTACCAAAAGGGCTCATTGTCTTCTAGAAGACTTAGGGAGTTGATGATCTAAAAATATGTAAAATATCTTGAACATGTTAAATATTTTCTACCATAAACTCTATCTAGTCTAAAATATATTATTAATTTCCACATTTTATTTTCCATATTTTCAAAATCAACCTTGCATTTAATATATACTAAAATCAAA
Source organism: Cupressus sempervirens (assembly GCA_028749045.1). Lineage (NCBI taxonomy): Eukaryota > Viridiplantae > Streptophyta > Pinopsida > Cupressales > Cupressaceae > Cupressus > Cupressus sempervirens. Next base: position 215,318,146 of record CM053783.1, read on the forward strand.
AATTTAATATGCCTATATATTTCAACTTCATCACCAAAAATCTCAACTAGGTTATGCATAGTAAATATGAACAATATTTACACAAAATTGGCCATCATGAACATATTCTCAATGAAGTCCACCAATGGAGATAAATGAGACCTAAAAATACTATCACATGTCTCCAACATTTAAATGAACTTAAGTGCACACAACATAGCATCCTTCATTAATAACATAAAATGTAGCATGTAGAAAATCAATGCAATATGTTGACGAATCATCCCAACAATATCGTCCAATATATTGTAAGAGCCATACCAAAATCTTAAATATTTCTTTAAATAATATATAGAAAAAATGATTGAATTAGCTAGAAACTGACATAGAAAATAATGTCAAACACTAAAAAATATTTTTTCACTTCCAATGAAAACAAACAAAATTTTTTTGAATTGGAACACTAATAATACCTTCCAAACATTCCCACCAATATGTACACCCAAATATAATACTAATTTAGAGCATTATTTGAACCAATTTCTTGATTAGTTATGATATATTTATTTTAATGTCAACATATAGTCAAACATGAATTTAATTGACTTTGAACAATTGCTGACCTAGACACACAATAGTTCAATATTCACTGACCACAAACATTAAAATTAGAATTAAAATCCATAATCTTATCATTTGGAGGAATCAATAGTATTATCTCATAAGGATTTCAAATACCCTTTTGTGTATATTCTTTCTTCTCATACTATTGTCTTCTAGAAATATCACAAACTAACTTGATTTAATACAAGATATCTTAATGATTCCTTGAACCTTTACAAACTTATATACATTAGAAAAATGTCACTTTAACAAGTTGAAATAAATGTGAAAATCAAGTTGACATCAATGACAATATTGAATGCATATTAAGAAACATGTGTCTTTCTTAATTGATGGAAACACCAATGCCAAATCCAATTGATCTCTTTCCCCTATTTATTAATACAAAAAATCTTGAGATGTCAATGAAAATATAAATAAAATTATCATATGTGTCACCATTTTTCATTCATGGTAAAACATAAAACTCTCCTCATAGAAATATTCTTCTCTATATACTATATTTATCTCCTCCTTTGGAATCAAGAAAAAAGTGAAAATACAAGAAAAAATCTAACCACTACTTTATTTATTGCACTAGATCCTAATCTAGTTGTAATCATCTTCAAGTAGACCCTAAGATCAAACCTATAAATAAAAATCCACACAAGATGTAGTCATGAGTTTCACTCCTAGTCAAAGATGAACTTTAAAAGATGTGGCTGCAAAGGATGAGATCTTGTCTCTTATGGATAGTTTTCTAGATATAATCAGGTCAGAATCATTGCTAGAGATCAACAAAAGACTCTATTCATGACTCCTTGGGACATGCTTTATTATTAGGTATGTCATTTGGTCTTAAGTTCATGTGGGAGCCATCTATAAATGTGTCATGACTACTATATTTCATGATCTCCTTAACAAGATCATAGAGGATTATTTAGATGGTATTCTAGCCAAATCCAAGAAAATAGCATTGCACATCACTATTCTTGCAAAGATATTTTTATAGACAAGAGAAATGAAAGGTTAGATTTAATTCAAAGAAGTGTGTATTCAGTGTTCAATCTAGAAAATTTCTTGGTTACATAGTGTTCCACAAGGGAATCAAGATAGATACCAAAAAGGTGAAATCCATTTGGTGATATCATCTCCCACAACACTAAAACAACATCTTGAATTGCATGTAATTTACAGTGACAAGGGAAATAAGGTCTCATCAATGTCCACAACCACACAACCTTTTAGGGACTTCATGAAATAAAAATAGCCGCATGATTATGACACAAAGTCAATTAAAATAACCACTTGACATCAACAATGGTAAAAAATCAATAGCTACAACTTCTCACATCAAACCCCTCTTTTGATTTCTCTAATCAAATTTGGCCTGAACCTAGGCACATGAGGTTAACTCAAGACCTAGACTTGGTTTGTTCATCCACTTTTGATCAAATATTGATTGGGAAATTCTTTCATACAAAATATTCATGAGGATGGTTAACCTTACTAAAAATGCATAATAGAATATTAGTTATTAACCTAGGAAGGTAGTTATGCAACGAGTCCTATAAATACAAGGCATTTGGGTAATGGAAAGAGGGGAAGTACCTTCTTTTTTTAAGGGGAAACTATGGACAATTTTTTTAAGGCTTTTTCGCTTGGCATGCTATATACATGAGGCTTTAAACTTTCTTCTATTTTCAAAAATACAATAAAGAATGCATTTAGTCATATGTCTATATATGTTTTTGAGTTATGATTATCAATTTCTTGTATATTAAGTTAGTAATGTCTTTGTGAATTTTTTAAATCCATTAGTTGGTGATTCAAAGGACCTATGTAATTATTGAAACCAAAGTTGACCATGGTACCTTTATTCAATTTGTACATTTATTTGATTAGTTTAGATAATCTATGAAATTATATTATTTTTTTAAATAAAATAGAAAGTTATTAATAAGAAAGTGGCATCTTTCTAGAGTTCATAAGATGATTAGATATTATAAATTATAAATATAATTTACCAATAAATGAAAATCTAATTATAGATGACCAAATGATTCATCAAACCAACTCTTATATAACTTTATTTTAATTTGTAAATATGAGTTGAAATATGTTTAAAATAATAAATTATGAACCTCAATATAACATAATAATGTAACTCAAACATAAGAAAACATTAAATCCACAATAGTTATATATTTAGTAATCATAAACCAATTTAATTATTCTTGTATTTTTAAGACATAAATTTACTAAATAAGAATATTAGGACACTATAACATTAGATGTAATGATACTAAATTTGTATGAGCAGATACTAATAAAAGTGAACAATACCTGTAACATTGATCAATAGAAGAAAGAAAAAAAAATTACAAAAATTTCACTATTGTTCAAGCTAGCAGTCTGAAATAAGAGGATGCTACAAACTGCTGAGTGTTCTTTCTCCTTGTCTACATCGCTATCTTGAATATCGATTAGAGAGAAAAGTTTTGTATCTAAACTGTGTCTGACTAAGCCATTAAACTTGACAATGATCACTTTGCAGTCAACAAGCCCAGGTTTTTGTAAGACTCGATGCAGTCATCATAAATTTCTTCAATCCCATGCTGGAATATGAAGCCTAAATCTGTGAGCTTTTCGGACTTAAATTGCGTATTCTTAGGAAAGCTGGAATCCAAATCCTGCAACCTGAATCAAACCAGGGACAAAACCATTCTCATATGTAAACATTTTGTTTGCAATAGAAATTGATATAGACATAAGTTATGTTGAAATGAATATACAAATGTTAGAGCTGGCTAAGGTTCCTACATATCTGTTGTCTTGAGCTCTGGATAACGCTTGTTTAGAAACTGGTGCAGCTCCTTGACAGAGAGCGTATCAACCAAGCACAAGTATCTCCCGTGAGCTGCAGGCTGCTCCATCAGAAATATGTGTGCATTGCAAACGTCGCTTATATGGACAACTGGAAATGTCCCAAACAAGGAAATGATAGATCTTATACCACTGCTAACAACTCCATTATTGCCTAAGAAGTTATTAAGAAAACATACAATCATGTTAGAGAAATAAACATTGCCATTTTTAAGTATTAGGGTTTTAGGAACGAGAAAGACCTTGTAGAAACCATAAGAGTATCTGATTGCTAAAGGGGATGTAGGGAGTGATAAATGGTCCTCCTGTAACTGAAGTTCCAATTGTTACAAGATCTAAATTGTTCTCTGACGCGAAGCTCCAAGCTGCCTGCTCAGCCAGTGTCTTTGACACAAAGTAGGGCTGTTGCGTTCAATGCGTAGATTCCATATTAGAATATCTCTTCAAACTTTAATATTTCTAAGTAAATTAGATCTCATATAATGAAATTAAACGACTGGAAATTGGTATCTCACATTAGAAAACCACTTTAAAATTGGTATTTCGAAGTAAATTAGATCTGGGAAAGTCAAATTGGAAATACATAAGAAATAAAATAGATATAATGCAATCTAATTAAAAATAATAATTCTAGAGTCAATGATAATTATGTGTAAGAGTTTTCATATTTGATTGTGCTGTGAACCATCATTGGGATAAACATAACATAAGAAAACAAGATAAAGAAATCTTTGTACTCTCTAGTTAAGTTACATTTCATCCTGGCAGATTTGTAAATTTTATTTAAAAGTTAACGCCAAGATCATTAAACACTACAGAATCCACAAAGTCGAGCAGATGAGACCCAATCAAACATTCTAGGAAGCATAAAGATTAAGAATTGTTGTAAATAGACTAAAACTAACGAGGCCCAATAAAACATTTTAGGCAATACCCAAA